>JASPKZ010004554.1:600000-1164444 GCA_030220185.1 Diploptera punctata | reverse complement strand
CTCGCAGCACGTGCACAGACAAGGAAGGAAGGAAGATAGGAAAAGAAAATCGGACGGTAATGCGTACGAAGGCATGAATGGGATCCTAAGCAATTTAACAAATTCACACACAACTAATTAAGATAGGCACATTAAAAAAGAGACGATGTGAAGAAATGGCATGAATGATTGCCTGGCCCATATAGCTTATGGACTTGAAGATCCTGGAAGAGCCCCACAGGGGGTCCGTTTTATCTTCTAGCCAATGGCTCAGATCGGACCGGCTTAGACATACCAGGCTCCAGTCACTCGCAGCATCGTGCACAGACAAGGAAGGAACTAGACAAGACAATATTCGGTAATGCGTACGAAGGCATGAATGGGATCCTAAAAATGTTACAAAATTCACACTCAACTAATTAAGATAGGCACATTAAAAAGAAGACAACTTGGTGGAGGAAATGGCATGAATGATAGCCTGCCCATATAGCTTATGGACTTGAAGATCCTGGAAGCACCACACAGTCCGTTTTATCTTCTAGCCCAATGGCTCAGATAGGACCGGCTTAGACCTACCAGGCTCCAGTCACTCGCAGCATGTGCACAGACAAGGAAGGAAGAAAATAGACAAAGACGATAGATGGTAATGTGTACGAAGGCATGAATGGGATCCTAAAAATTTAACAAATGCACACACAACTATTAAGATAGGCACATTAGAAAAACAGACGGATGGGGAAGAGAAATGGGCATGAATTATTGCCTGGCCCATATAGCTTATGGACTTGAAGATCCTGGAAGCACCCCACACAGTCCGTTTTATCTTCTAGCCCAATGGCTCAGATAGGACCGGCTTTTAGACTACCAGGCTCCAGTCACTCGCAGCACGTGCACAGACAAGGAAGGAAGGAAGGAAATAGACAAAGACAGATAGATGGTAATGCGTACGAAGGCATGAATGGGAACCTAAAAATTTAACTAATGCACAACTAAACTAATTAAGATAGGCACATTAAAAAAGAAGGCAATGGTGGAAGAAAGGAAATGGCATGAATGATTGCCTGGCCCATATAGCTTATGGACTTGAAGATATCCTGGAAGCACCCACACAGTCCGTTTATCTTCTAGCCCAATGGCTCAGATAGGACCGGCTTAGACTACCAGGCTCCAGTCACTCGCAGCACGTGCACAGACAAGGAAGGAAAATAGACAAAAGACGACAGTGTAATGCGTTACGAAGGCATGAATCGCATCCTTTAAAAAATGTAACAAATGCACCAAAAATCAACTAATTAAGATAGGCACATTATAAAAGAAGACAATGGAGGATGAAAATGGCATGAACGATTGCCTGGCCCATATAGCTTATTGGACTTGAAGAACCTAGAAGCACCCACACCAGTCCGTTTTATCTTCTAGGCCAATGGCTCAGATAGGACCACTATTAGACTACCAGGCGATCCAGTCACTAGCCAGCACGTGCACAGACAAGGAAGGAAGGAAGGAAGGAAGGAAAATAGACAAAGACAACAGGCGGTAATGGGTCTCCGAAGGCATGAATCGCATTCCTTAAAAAAATGTAACAAATGCCACAATCAAACTCATTAAGATAGGCACATTAAAAAAGAAGACAATGGTGGAAGAAATGGCAGGAACGATTACCTGGCATATATAGCTTATGGACTTGAAGATCCTGGAAGCACCCACACAGTCCGTTTTATCTCCTAGCCCAATGGCTCAGATAGGATCGGCTTAGACTACCAGGCTCCAGTCATTCGCGGCACGTGCATAGACAAGGAAGGAAGGAAATAGACAAAGGCAATAGACGGTAATGCGTACGAAGGTAAGAATGGGATCCTAAGAAATTTAACAAATGCACACACAACTACTTAAGATAGGCACATTAAAAAAATAGACGATGGTGGAAGAAATGGCATGAATGATTCCCTGCCCATATAGCTTATGGACTTGAAGATCCTGGAAGCACCCACACAGTCCGTTTTATCTTTCTAGCCCTATGGCTCAGATGGAACCGGCTTAGACTACCAGACTCCAGTCAATCCGGCAGACAAGTGCACAGACAAGGAAGGAAAATAGACGAAGAACATTAGACGGTAATGCGTACGAAGGCATGAATGTGATCCCAAAAAAATTACAAATACACACTCAACGAATTAAGATTAGCACATTAAAAAAGAAGACAATGGTTGGAATGCAAGGCATGAATGATTGCCTGGCCCATATAGCTTATGGACTTGAAGATCCTGGAGCCACCCACACAGTCCGTTTTATCTTCTAGCCCAATGGCTTCAAGATAGGACCGGATTAGACTACCAGGCTCCAGTCACTCGCAAGCACGTGCTCAGACAAGGAAGGAAGGAAATAGACAAAGACAACAGTCGGTAATGGGTACGAAGGCATGAATCGCATCCTTAAAAATTTAATATATGCACAATCAACTAATTAAGATAGGCACATTAAAAAAGAAGACAATGGTGGAAGAAATGGCATGAACGATTGCCTGGCCCATATAGCTTATGGACTTGAAGATCCTGGAAGCACCCACACAGTCCGTTTTATCTTCTAGCCCAATGGCTCAGATAGGACCGGTTTAGACTACCAGGCTCCACTCACTCGCAGCACGTGCACAGACAAGGAAGGAAGGAAATAGACAAAGACAATAGACGGTAATGCGTACGAAGGCATGAATGGGATCCTAAGAAATTTAACAAATGCACAATGAACTAATTAAGATAGGTACATTAAAAAAGAAGACGATGGTGGAAGAAATGGCATGAATGATTGCCTGGCCCATATAGCTTATGGACTTGAAGATCCTGGAAGCACCCACACAGTCCGTTTTATCTTCTAGCCCAATGGCTCAGATAGAACCGGCTTGGACTACCAGGCTCCAGTCACTCGCAGCACGTGCACAGACAAGGAAGGAAGGAAGGAAATAGACAAAGACAATAGACGGTAATGCGTAGGAAGGCATGAATGGGATCCTAAAAAATTTAACAAATGCACAATCAACTAATTAATATAGGCACATTAAAAAAGAAGATGATGATGGAAGAAATGGCATGAATGATTGCCTGGCCCATATAGCTTACGGACTTGAAGATCCTGGAAGCACCCACACAGTCTGTTTTATCTTCTAGCCCTATGGCTCAGATAGGACCGGCTGAGACTACCAGGCTACAGTCACTTGCAGCACATGCACAGACAAGGAAGGAAGTAAATAGACAAAGACAACAGACGGTAATGGGTAGGAATGCATGAATGGAAACCAAAAAAAAAAAAAAAAACAAATGCACACTCTAAGAATAAAGATAGGCACATTAAAAAGGGAGACACTGGTGGAACAAATGATATGAATGATAGCCTGGCCCATATAGTTTTTTGCACTGGATGTCCTGGAAGCACCCACGCAGTCCGTTTTATCTTCTAGCCCAATGGCTCAGATAGGACTGGCTTAGACCACACGGCTCCAGTCACTCGCAGCACAGACAAGGAAGGAAGGAAGGAAGGAAGGAAAGAGACAAAGATGACAGACGGTGATGGGTAAGCGGGCATTAATGGGAACCTAAAAAATATTAACAAATGCACACTCAACTAATTAAGATAGACACAGTAAAAAAGGAGACAATGGTGGGCGAGCTGTTGAACAGGTAGAAGCAAAGATGGAAAACAGAGGTGGATGATCAGGTATGCATGGTTACTTGGCACACACAGAGCCTCCGTACTGGCAAGGACGGAAGTCAGGCTTAGAAAGTAGCAGTGAGTTGCATAGGCAGAGGGAGGGAAGGATGCAGCCATTTAGGTATGCATCAAGAGGCTGGCATGGTAGCACAGTGTGGTGGCATGTTTAGAGACATAAGGCGGGATGGAGATGTTTAGCCAGGCAGCCCTCCTAAAAAAATCAAACAAATTTATTTGGAAATGAACAGAGAGTCACGCTATTGGCAAACAGGATACTATAAGAGAGAGAAAAACCTGTGTTTGAAAAGAGATGCTTAGGTAGCACAAGCATTAAACCAAACCTGGTAAAAGATATTTTTATTATTAATTTCATACATCTCAATGATGGATAAATCAAATTTGAAGAGAAAAATTATATGCTCAGACCTGGACTTGAACCCGGGACCCTTGGTTCTCTAGACCAAGTGCTCTACCATCTGAGCTACCTGAGCAAGTACCGATCTAAATGCAAATCTTTCTCTATATACGTTGTAATTTCCACCCACCAAATGCTATGAAGCCTTTGTTTCTATCTTTACCATTTATTTCAAATAGTGAGTAAAAAATAACTTATATTTGAAGAGAAAATTTTTTGCCTAGACCGAGAATCGAACCCGGGACCCTTGGCTTTCTGGGCCAAGTGCTCTACCAACTGAGCTACCGGTCTAGGCAAAAATTTTTCTCTTCAAATATAATTTATCTTTCAGTGAGAAATGTTAGATCAATAATAAAAACATCAGTGAGTAAAAACCCCGAAAAAATCTCATCCAGGAGCCTGTCCCGACCGGGAATCAAATCCGGGCCCACTGCGTGACAAGGCAGCACGCTACCTCAAGACCACAGCAGTGGACTTAGTTAGCATACTTACTTACTTACTTACTTACTCACTGGCACTATCGAACCCGAAGGTTCATGCCCGCGCGGACATAAGCTCTCCATACATCCCTATCCTGAGCTAATGCTTTCCAATCATTCCCTGTATAATCTACTTCCCTCAAATCATAGTTAACGTTGTTCTCCCACCTCATTCTTGGCCTACCAACTGGGCGTTTTCCCTCTGGCTTTCCTACAAGAAGCTTCCATGCACGTCTTTCATTCCCCATACGTGCAACATGTCCTGCCCATCGCAGTCTACGAGACTTAACTGTTCTTATTATATCTGGCTTCCTATAAAGACCATGTAGTTCATTGTTATGTAGTCTTCTCCATTCACCTGTCTGTTCATCTCTCTTTGGTCCAAAAATTTTCCTAAGAACTTTATTCTCAAATACTCGTAATCTCCTTTCCTCCCTTAAAGTAAGAGTCCATGTTTCGCACCCATATAATATAACTGGTAGAATAATAGTTTTATATATTTTCAGCTTAACGTTTTTTGAAAGGAGTTGGGACATCAAAAGTCTCTGCAATGCATAATAGCATGCATTTCCAGAATTGAGCCTATGTTTAATTTCTTTGTGCATCTCATTCCTATTTGTGATTATTGTTCCTAGGTATTTGAATTCAGCCACTTCCTCAAAATTTCCCTCATTTGTCATTAGCTGTCCATTTCCATTATATACTGAATTTCTACGTGTGACCATATATTTAGTTTTAGTGATATTTACTTCCAGTCCTAATTTCTTAGTGTTACTCAATAGTGTGTGCGTGTTGGCCTTTAGTATCTCCTCGCTATCGGCCAATAATACTACATCATCAGCATAAACTAACAGCTTATTAATACCATTCAGTTGTAAGCCTTCCTCATTCTCTAAAGATTTAATGGCATGCTCTAGTACAAAATTAAATAGTAGAGGAGATAGTGCATCTCCTTGCTTCAACCAATTCTGGATTTCAAAAGTGTCTGAAAACTGTTTGCCTACACGCACCCTACTCTTTGAGCCATTTAGACACATTCGTATAAGTCTAACCAACTTTTTAGGAATTCCGAACTCCAGCAGGATACTATATAACTTCTCCCTCTTAATTGAATCATATGCTTTTTTGAAGTCTACATATAGTTGATGTACAGTACCATTATATTCCCATTTCTTCTCTAAAATCTGTCTTATACTGAAAATCTGATCTGTTGTAGACCTGTTTCTTCTAAATGCACATTGATGATCTCCTAGAATGTCATCAATATAGGGAGTAAGTCTGCTTACTAATATATTTGTTAGAATTTTGTACGAAGTTGAAAGTAATGAGATGCCCCTGTAGTTGTTGCAATCAGTTTTATCTCCTTTCTTATAAATTGGTACGATAATTGATTCCTTCCATTCATCTGGAAGAGCTTCTTTTTCCCAAATCATACTAAGCAACCAGCGTATCTTGTTCATCAATTTTTTCCCCCTGATTTTATCAGTTCTGCTGGGATCTCATCTGAACCTGATGCTTTATACATCTTCAATTTTTCAATCGCCATTTCAACCTCTAATGCACTTGGCTCTGCGACTAGCATTTCTGCTGTCTGTAACTTATCCTCCTCAATGTCCTGTTCTGTATGTACATTTAATAGCTGATTAAAGTAACCTTTCCATCTATTTAATATACTCCTAGAATCTGCAATCATATCCCCATTTTCATTCCGAATTATGTTTGTTCTAGCCTGAAACCCCTTCTTCTCTATACTAATTCCCTGATATAATTCTCTAATGTTCCTATTTTTTGCATTCATTTCAAGATTATTAATCTTCTCTCTCAAATATTCCCTCTTTTTACTCTTTAGTAACTTGGTGGTTTCACGTCTAACACTACCCAATTGCTCTAAATTTACCTCATTTGGCTCGCGTAACCATTTCCTTTTTGCTAGCTTTCTTTTCTTTACAATGTCGGCACATTCCTCATCAAACCATTTCTTGTTTTGCCTCTTTTTTAAACAACCAATGCTTTCTGATGCTGACAATTTAATAGTATCTCTTATAGCCTCCCATTCTTTATTTATATCAGTTTCTTCTTCGTTTGCCACATTGTCATCTGAAGATTCCAGTACTTCAAATCTATTAGCTATTTTGATTTGATATTCTTGCCGCATTTCATCATTTTTCAAGTTTTTTAATTCATATTTTACAGAATCATCTTTAGCGTTCGTTCCTCTCATAAGCGATAGCCGTTGTCTGATTTTCACTCTGACCAGATGATGATCCGAATTGCAGTCTGTCCCTCTAACTGATCTAACATCAATGATGCTACTGTGCCAGCGTTTATCCACTAATACATGATCTATCTGGTTCCGAGTTTCTCCATCTGGGGACGTCCAGGTGTATTTATGAATATCCTTATGCTGAAATGTTGTGCTCTTAACAATGAGATTCTTTGATGTAGCAAATGTGAATAATCTTAACAAAGGGGTCGTTAATATCTTCATGAAGGAATGAATTTGCCTATTGGTGGTTTGAAGATATATTCCCGCCCCACTGTTGCATTAAAATATCCTAAGACAATTTTCATATGAAATCTGTGAAAGGCTATCAAATAAGCATTCTATTTCTTCATAGAACTCATCCTTGTGATCTTGTCCTCTTTATCTTCTGTGGGGGCATGTACATTTACAATTATAAAATCATGTAGTGTACCCTTTAGAATGATGTATGATATCCTATCACTAACAAATTTAATATCTCGGATAGCGGATAGAATCCTCCTTCTGACTAAAAAACCCGTTCCAAATGCAGGTCTTTCTGCACCCCCATAGTATAATGCAAAGCTTCCTGATTCCTGACTACCTTCTCCTGGCCACCTAACTTCCTGTAAAGCGACTATATCCAAGGGCGATTTAAAAAAAAATTAACGATTTTTGACAAGTTAGGTATATAGTTTTATGTGGAATTTTAATAATTAATTCATTTATAGCCAAAGAATTCCATAATCCACAGCATCGGCAACATTTGCTGTACAGTATTATAATCTAAACAAAAATGAAGTCAATTTCTTGAAATATGAGTTTGAGAAATATTTGACATTTTGTTGGTAACAATGATTTGAGAAACATCTAGTGGATGTTACATTAAGCATTTGTGCATTTTTCTTTGTTTGTAGAAACTCGATTCTTGTCTAAATATTTGCATTAATTACAAATATTTAAAAAAGTTTGTGTTAAAATGGTTGAAAAATGTTTACAATAGTATGAAAAGTAGAAGGAATGTTTTAGTGTGTGACAGTGGAATAAGAATGTCATATGAAAAATTGTGAGGACAAATGCAAAACCTTCAGGACCAATTTATTACTGTAATTACCAAGAGATTTTGGATAAAGTTTTCAATTAAACGCGCAGTGAGGAACTTCCAGGACACACAATGTGCATGCGCCCAAAAAGTAAATGCAATAGCGGTCTGACACTATGGAATCGCATGATGCAGCAAACATATACCACAATATTAACCGAACTTAAAAGCTAACCTAATACAATTTAATTACTCTAACTTATGAAAGACCAAACTAAAAGCTAACCTAAGCCAATTTAAAGCACCTCTAACCTGTGAAAGAATGCACCGACCCAAAAATAAATAGTAAGTTATAAAAATTCTTGAAGTAACATACTCTATGTTGGCCTGAAATGGAACATGTGTTAAAATCAATATGGCTGCCACCTCTCCATGTTATGTATAGTCAACTTTTTTTAAGATTCATGTTATGTTCCGTTGAGGTATTATTCAAAATTAAAATATAAAATTATAGAATATTCACCTGAAAGGTCCGTCTCCCCAACTTAATTAAGACAGACCTTTCAGGTGAATATTCCATAATTTTATATTTTAATCATGTTATGTATGTAGTTAAAGAGAAAAATACATTGAAATAATCATTAGAAGAAATGTAAAATTTATTGTAAATGGTGGGAAATAATTTTAAAATAAAACCCTGTTGGCGCAAGTACGAGGTGTCTGCCTGGGACTTAGAAAAATTTCTCAATGCACTTAATGGAAACTTCAGCCAATATTATTAATTTTTTTATTCATTATTAAATTTAATATAATTTTATTTTTATATTATTTCATATTATTTTATATAATTATTAAAAATGTCTTTCACCGCTGCGGTCTTGAGATCGAGTCTCGGTAACTCCATGTGAATTTCGTGGTGAATGAAACAGAACTTGAGAGATTTTTCTCTGCGTTTCTGCCACAAAACTTCATTCCACAATTTTTCTATACTCACCTTGTATATTTTGTTCATCTGCCCCTGTGCGGGGTGCGTCAGGCGTAGTCGGCCGGTACCCTCATCTTTCACAGGCCTCTTAATGTAAGGGGGTTTCATCTCATTTCAAACCTCGACCCTGAGTTGGACACAAATTGAAAATATTATAATTCTTCATATTATTTTATTATTAAAACTGTAATGTGCGAGTTCATGATCTTGGTGCTCGTATATATAACGTAATTTAACACGACATTCGAAGCGCTTCCTTTACTGGACCAAACACTGTTACGTTATTTAATTTATTAAAATAATTATATTACAAATGTATTAAATTTTATTAACTTGCTGGGAACATACCTGAATGCATTTATTGTTGATTCTACTAATCATTTAATTGAAGTCCAAAAGATATCTTTGAGTGCCACTTTGCTGATTGGCGCCTGTAACAATGGTCAAAAACATGTATAAAATTCATTGGAACAAAAAAATTGCACTCTTAAATGTTCAAAGGGCAATGAATTGCATAATTTTAAGAATTTTACTTTATATATCAATGCATAAAATCATCAAAAAACATTTTCATAGTTAATTAAACTAATCAAATCTTCGATTTAATTGCAAAGATGGACGTAAGACATATGATGGCGCTGAAATTAAATGGCGTCTGAAAATATTTTTAAAAACCCAACTTCTATTATTATATCCCTACCATCAGATGAATAAAAAAATAGATGTATATAAATTTTTTGCAAATTTAATGTATTTGCTAAATATTTTGCCATAAACTCTTCAAATGTCCTTACTTTAAGATATTTGTCTAAAATATACGTAAACGATTCAAGAAAAATTTACTATCAAAATTACGATTAGAAAAAAAAACACAGCATTTAAAATGGCAACAAACATACAATTAAAAGCCCAGTAATATCTTTCCTTCATTTATCCAAAACCTCTTTAAAAATACAGCACCTTTCTCAAAACCGACAAAATTTCGCATCAACACTGAAATAGAAATTATTGATTTTACTGTGAATCAATTGATCTTCACTAATAAATCCATTCCCATCAAAAAAAATAGTGTAATAAAATAAAATAATTAGGAATGATTCCTATTTCTAATAATCTACATATCAAAATATTAATTGCAAAACCCACGTAAATAAACTAAAATATCGGTGCCGGTATATAATTTAATGCCAACATTAATATCATGCAAATGTAAGCTATACTTGCAAGGTATGATTGTTAAATATGCATTTTGATAATTATAAACTTGTACAATTTCAATAACGAAATTATAAATCAATTAAAGACATAATATAACCTCAAAAATCGTGAATTCTGTTCCATGGCATGATCGAGTAGTCTCGCCCGGGAAGATACGCCATTTCTTTCCGAAGTGCAACTATCTCACTCGCTCACTAGAAGCAAGCAGGCGTTGCCTCTGCGGGAGTGCACTTGCCTGGGCATTCAAAGCCTTGACCTTGAACTTGCCACCTGTTTACAGCCAGGCATAAAAAACAACACAACTCCAACTCGAAGCCACGCGATTTAACACCACACTAACTCACTGGCACTATTGAACCCGTAGGTTCATGGCCGCTAAGTCATAAGCTCTCCAAGTATCCCTATCATGACCTAATGTTTTTTTTAATCATCCCCTGTATACTCTACTACTTCAAATCATCGGTAACGTTCATCTTCCACCTCATTCTTGGTCTGCCAAATGGGCATTTTCCCATTGGTTTTCCTAGAAAAAGCTTCCATGACCCTCTTTCATTCCCCATTTGTGTCAAATGTCCTGCCCATCAAGTCTACGAGACTTCACTGTTATTATATCTGGCTTCCTATAAAGATCATGCAGTTCACTGTTACTTAGTTTCCTCCATTCACCTGTCTGTTCATCTCTCTTTTGACCAAAAATTGTGCTGAGAAATTAGTTCTCAAATACTCATCTTGTTTCCTCCCATTAAGTAAGAGTCCATGTTTCACATTCATATAATAAAATTGGGAGAATAATTTATTGTTTTATATATTTTCAGTTTAATATTTTTGAGAGAAGTTGGGACAAGTGTCTCTAATGCATTATCAGATTTGAGCCTATGTTTAATTTATTTCTGCATCTCATTCCAAATTGTACCTATTGTTCCCACATATTTAAATTCAGCCACTTCCTCATAATTTCCCTCACATGTCATTAACTGTCCATTTCCATTATTTAATGTATTTCTATGTATATGAAAATACATTTAGTTTTATTGATGTTTACTTCCAGTCCCAATTTCTTAGTGTTACTTAATAGTGTGTGTGTATTGTCCTTTAGTATCTCCTCGCTATCGCCCAATAGTACTACACCATCAGCATAAAATAACAGCTTATTAATACCATTGAGTTGTAGGCCTTCTTCATCGTCTAAATATTTTATGGCATGCTCTAGTACAAAATTAAATAGTAGAGGAGATAGTGCATTTCCTAGCTTTAACATACTGTGAATTTCAAAAGTGTCCAAAAACTGTTTGACTACATACACCCTTCTCTTTTTGCCATTTAGACACATTCAGTTAAGTATAACTTTATAAATAAATAAGTTTGGTCTATATTATTCTTACCTCATATGATTGTTTCTATTAGACATATGATGGGGCGAACATACCTTGAAACATATGTCTAAATAGGAACAACCATAAGTGGTAAGAATAATACAGACCAAACTTATTTATTTATAACCTCATAATGTTTCTTCCTATTGTATTTTCAAGGTACAACTTTTTAGGAATTCCGAACTCCAGCAGGATACTGTATAACTTTCACTCTTAATTGAATTGTATGCCTTTTGAAATCTATATACAGTTGATGCACAGAGCCATGCCATTATATATATATATATATATGGTGGTCTTGTTCATTTCTGGTGTCTACTAGATAGGATCAGTGACGATCTGTAAACATTTTTGAAGAATGAGAACAGTCTCAATAGCTTAAGGGTAGTTTGTTTGGGTCAAAGAACAAGTTAATGTTCTCTTAAAGCCCCGTCCTCTGGTAACTAAATATATTAAAGTACTTAGTTCATTCCAATACGATGCATTTCAAGATTAATATCAGCTTTTTTGTGTCTCCATGGAATCAGTACACAATGTTTTTATAATGAAAGTACGGTTCACACTTAATCATTTGATATATTAAAAAATGTGCAAGTTTAATATACAACAAATAGTGCACTTCACTTCTTACAAAGATATTTGATTGTTCATAACAATAAAAAAAACTTTCACAAGCACTTTACAATTTGGCAGCTTTTCTCCCAGAGATGCAAAATGGCTTCATCACAGGCATTTTATACGATAGATGGTTAGAAAGAGATAGAGGCCAGAAAAAATGGCGGTCTCCAAGAACACAGCATCAGACAACAGGAAACAGTGCCTAGTAGTGGCCATTCCTAGTTGGGGAAGTGAAGTACATGACTAGCCACGAGTGCATACACATACCAAACTAACTCACTAGCACTATCGAACCTGTAGCTTCATGGCTGCACGTACAACAAGCCTCTCCATAACATTCCTATTCTGAGCTAATGTTTTCCAATCATCCCCGGTAAAAAACCTACTTCCGTCCTTCAAAATCATAGTTTATGTTCTTCTCCCACCGCCTCATCTTTGTCCAACCAACTGTGTGTTTTCCCTCTGGTTTTGCTATAAAGTAGTTTGGCATTCAAGCACTCCTTTTTTCATTCCCCATTTGTGCCACATAACATGCTACCTTATTCATGTGCTCCAGACATTTAGATGCAGAAGATTACGCAGCTCGTCAGTCCTGAGTGTTTATGATTTGACACAGCGCTGCACACAATGATGACCCTTATGGATCACATCCTGTTCAGTGATGAAGGCCAGCCACGTTCCACATCTGTGGCAAAGTTAATAAACATAACACTTGAATATCGGGCACCGAAACACACCGAAAGTGAATGTATTGCTCGGAATTACGAAGACCACAAGTGTATGGACCCTTCATGTTCACAGAACAGACATTTAATGGCAACAATTACCTGACACATGCTCAAGTTATTCCTCGCACCACATCTACACCAGAATGGCCCCCGTGGACTTGCTTTGCTTGGGGATTCAGAAAGGGTAAGGTGTCCAAGACAAAGGTAAGTGATCTCCAGGATCTTATAGGACTCAAATTCGCAATGCCGTGATGGCTCATTTCACCAGCTATGCTTCAATCATCTGTCGGGCTACTCTCAAAAACGAAATGGAACAATCTTTCGAATGGGACGGAGTCCCTGTTGAAATATTATAAACATGTATACATACCTTGACAATAAACACACATAAAAATCATCAAACTGAGTTCATTATTTCTTGAAAATGGTTCGAGACTTTATGACCACCCTGTATGTCGAGTGGGTGTGTATAGAGAGATATCTCCATCCCATTATATATTTTTACACCAGCAAGAATGTAAAATTATGAGTTACCATGAAATATACATTGTCACTATAAGTTATTGCTCTGTTATCTATATTTTATTTTTTTATGGCACAGAAAAAAAAAGTGTCACTCTTTCTAGCAAGAAAATTCATTTTTCACAATTTTGAAGACATCTTTCTTTATACTCACTCACTTATGTATATATTTGTGTGCTGTTAACAATCCAGCAGCTGTAATTTTTGTGTTATCGGAACAAAACTCGACAAATGTGCAATTAATTTTCAAAAAAATAAGGACAAGCTCATTAACCAGCAAAATTAGGCCATTAAGTATAGTAGTTCACCTCAAATGAAAATTTAAAAAGTGATCTAGTGTCGCATTTCCAATTTTTCAAACTCAGTATACCCTTATTGAAATAAAATGACGACATTCTCCAATCATCAGCAATACAACGGGTGGTTTGTCTCAAACCCAATCACTCTAAAAACCGCCATGTTTGTTTTGTCACAATATATACCATACAATTTAATTGACAGTGTGTCTTACAAGATACAGTAGTTTAATTTATTTAATGTTTTTAAGAAAGTAATGGTTTGGACATTTAAAAAGAATGTAAAAGGAAAGACTGTTAAATCTCAAGATACAAGGAAAACAACCACGACAAAGGTGGATTAACCAGGTGAAGAAAAGTCTACAAGGGAGAGGATACGACTGCAAAGAACTACAAAGAAGCAAAGCATGGGAAGATAGAGATGGTTGGAGGCATATTTAGAATCGACCTTCTGAAATGAGGACACAATAAGAGGATGATGATAATGGAAATTTATATATTAAATTTGGGAATTTTTAACATTATGAGGTTCAATTAATAAGAATTAAATGAATCGTGATTTCTTCTTACCTCATACTTCTATGTTTTTTTAAACACAGCTGATGATGGTGACAATGGGTTGCCAATACTGCAGTGCTGTGTTTAAAAAAACATAGAAGTATGAGGTAAGAACAAATCACGATTCATTTAATTCTTATCAATGGAAATTATTTAAATTTACATAAAATTGTACAAGAATATGCAAAAGATAATAACTTATAATTGTTTTCACTGTAGCTTGATACGTCTAAATAAGTTGGTTTAAGTTTGTCCAATTTAAGGGTTGACATTACATTCAGTAAATTCAACTTGCTGAACAATTCACTTATTTATGCAGTTCCTGCACGATTGACTTTTTTTTTTGTTTTCACTGCATAATTTTTGGAACCTATTTTCAGCTATTATTGGATTTTTCATGCCTAATTCTTATAAAAAATGGTTCTAGTTCAAACTCCGGTCTGAATATACATTTTTCTTTTCAAATATAATTTATCCATCATTGAGATGTAAGAAATGAATAATAAAAGCATTGAAAGAAGCCATATTGGCTTTATAATGTAATGTAAAATTCCCAATTAAAAGACTTCTTGATAAGAAGCCACCATTTCAAGATAGAAGCATTTTGGTGCGCGGGAATTAACAGCGTATATAAGAGAAACATTTGCATTTAGACTAGAGTTTCTCAGGTAGCTCAATTGGTAGAGCATTCGTGTAGAATGCGAAAGGTCCTGGGTTCAAACCCCAGTCTGAGCCTATATTTTTTCCCTTCAAATATAAAACATAAAGTTTAACTGAAGAATGAATATAACCTCAACACAATAATTAAAACCAACAAAAATTATAAAATTGAAGAAGAAAACATATCAAGAATTTACCACATTAAATGCAGGGATTGCGACAAAATTTACATAGGAAAAATAAAAAAAAATTTGAAAACAAGGGTCAAAGAACATCTTAGAAATGTCAAAAATGGTGAAGTGGAAAAATCAGCAGTAGGAGCTGATGCTTGGGGCAATATGTGGTCTCAGGAGTGTGCACAATAATAAAACCTGAGAAAAGCTATTCCTGCCCAGCATGTCCTCGTCGTGGCTCCAGGTTAATACTAAGAACTGCAGGGGCGAAAAGGCGAGTTCCCAACGCTTAAAAATTGGCACGTACCAGCTAAGGGAGAAACCCCCAACAGAAAATCATCAACCCCCCAGGATTGATGGAGGTTAGGCGTGGGGTTGACATCCCTACCTTGTAAAAACAAATACATTCAGAAACCCAACATGCCTCGGAATGATGGTCTACAACAACTACAACTAAAGCAAAGGAAAATGGACTTACGAATTGGCACTTGGAATGTTAGAACCCTTTATAAAACTGGGAGCCTAAAATCTCTTCTACAGCAATTATACCAATATAATATACAAATAACAGCTATACAAGAGACAAAGTGGATGGGTAATGACATATATGATACTAAAACACATACTATATTCCAGAGTGGGAAGCAAGCTGGAAAAAGAGAATTTGGAGTGGTATTTATTGTAACTAAATCAATGAGGAAAAATGTATTAGCATTTAAACCTATTAATGTGTTACTCGCCCAAAAACTAAATTCTTCAATTTATCAATCATCAATACCCATGCGCCGACAGAGGAGAATATGAAAGATCAATTTTATCATAACTTAAAAAGAACCTATGACAGTTTACCATCCAACAATATTAAAATCATATTAGGGGATTTAAATGCCAAAGTAGGACAAGAGAGAATATATAAAGGTACAATAGTTTACATACAACATCCAATGATAATGGCCAAAGAATCATACATTTTGCAGCCGTAAGCATATGGTAATCAGCTCCACCTGTTTTCCTAGGAAAAATATACACAAAGAGACCTGGAGATCCCCTGATGGATTAACAGCTGATCAGAATGACCACACATTAACCCATTGGAGACTTTTAACGAGTCTCCCTCGTGAGCAGGTAGAAAGTCCACGACCTACACTCGTTGTGTTAAAACCCGACACTATAAGAAGTTGGTTGTATCTTTAGTGATTAAAAATTTATGTTCGCCATCTGTAAAATTTGTTGCTGGTTTATATAAAGCGTATATATAGTCCTAGTATATTGTATAGTTTATTATAGATATAATTTATAGAATAATATATTTTAGGTATTTATTACAGTAAAATATATATGTAGTTTCAATGTATTTTATCGAATATCATGGATGTAAATTTAACTTTTTTAGAAACACGTTCAGTTCAAACTCTCTAAACGGAATAAAACGGCGGGATTTGGATTAACATATTAGAAATTGTACTCTTCAGGATATGATTAAAATAAACACTGGACAAGATGCACATGAAAATGCAGATTTCAAAGCAAATGAGAGTGTAGTTCTAGAATTAGCAAACCCGTTCGTAGAGGAAGGTTACACATTATAATTGTGTTCTCCTAATTTATTTTTGGGGGCACGCCGTAGCGTAGTGGTTAAGGCACTGAGCTACAAGCCGGAGGGTCGAGGGTTCAAGTCCCGTTGGGGTCAGGATTTTTAAACTGACCCAAACCCTCTGGCGGCACTATGGCCCTGGGGTCGACTCAGCCTCTAACGGAAATGAGTACCAGACGCTTGTTCTGGGGTAAAGGCGGCCGTCACGCAGGGCTGACAACCCGGCTGACGTAAAGTGCCGATTGTCTAGAAAAAAGTGGGAGCCTTAACTTCCTACTACCCCAAGGACCTCCGGGTCTGTTGTGGGATCACTTTACTTTTTTAATTTATTTTTAGAGCTGAGTAGATGAGAGATATATTAGGGACAGTAAAATCTAACAGAAGAAATATGCCTATGGATTTAGTGAACATCAAATTGGAGAGAAAAAAAAAGGAACACTAACAACATCATCTAGTCGGAGACTTCTAGCATAGAAGTGGAAAGGTAGGAAAGACATTTATTTATTATCATCCAAACACGAAAATGCCGACATGACTGACACCAGTAAGAAGCTATGGAAGAATAAGGACGGAGAACAAGAAGAAAAATCATAAAGGCTAAATGTATTCTAGAATACAATAAAGGCATGAGAGGAGAAGATCGACATGACAAGGTTGTGGCTTTGTTTTCCAGTAATGATGAGATTTGTAAAGTGCTATAGAAAAATTGCTTTTTACATTATCAATAATAATTTGAGAAGATATATAGCAAGAACTTTCTATGATTTGATAACGTATAGGCCTATACTTTTATATGTTTAATTTAATTTATTTTTATAATATGCAGTATTATATATTATATGTTATTTATTTTTACCGCTCCTGTTAGAACATATGATTTGTGTTTACTTCAAATATAATGACCGGGAAATGTTAGTAAAAGATGGTTTTTGAAATATTAGTCAACTTTCACAGCCTTCCAACTAACAATAGATAACGGTTAAATTGCAGGAAAGAGGTTTGTAGGCAGGCCACATTCCTTTCCTATTCATAAAAGTACAAATTACTAAAAGAAAAAACGGGGTAAACAAACTATCTGTAATCCATTTGTGATAGAACGCAGTATGCATGGTCTGGGTATTCAGATTTAAAATCCAATGCAGCCGGAGTAGCGCTGGGGAGATTTAAATGGGTTTCCAGTGAACTTACCTGGCGCTCTAAACGTGTCTTCAATGGGTAAATAGACAAGAGGAATGCCTCAAGTATAATTGATGTCAGAACTCATCGTGGGGCAATAGCAAACTCTCCCCACTATTTGTTAAAATAATTTATAGCGATAAAATAAATAGATGGAAAAATGAACCGAAAATCAAGGAATAAAAAATAAATATTGATAAATTTAAAGAACCTGAACAGCTAGAAACGTATCAAAAAATGCTGAGAAACATCCAATGTTTTGAGAAAATTAATTTATGATCTATGAGTTTGAAATTCCCCAAGCAACACAATATAAAAAAAGTAACTAATCCTCGGAGATTGTAGCGCACCACTCTACCTATGTTGGTTTATTTTACCTGATGCAGTTACAATTATAAGGTCTTCTCCTCTACTTCTCCAGGGTTAAATTACACAGATGTTAACAAATGAATTATAAATTAATAGCACATAATAGTCCTTGGACAGTATACACCGAACAAGTACAAAATATTATAAAATAACAGTAACAATAATAAAATGTAATAATAATAATAAACATAATAATAAAACCTATAACTTTATTCTACTAATAGCTTCAAGATGAAGGTATAAAATATAAATTAATAATAGAAATATACCTTAAACTTGGTTATGTTGTCCAAGGAAATATTGAGTGAGCTTGTTTTTGAGTCTAGCAGACTTTGGTATAAAATGGGAGGGAAATCCAGAGGTGGGCAGCTGAAACAAAGAAGGATGAGGAATAGTGAGATGTTCGATGTAAAGGTGCAGCAAGAGTTAAGTTGTGGTGGGAAGGTAGTAAATGTAAGAGAGTATAAAGATAAAGGGGCGATGAAGTGGACAAAGTAAAGTGTGGTGTAAGAAATAGAGGCAACTGTCTACCAATCAGAGCCAAAAGCTGGAGTTCTGTGATCTGGTTTACAGAGGTTGCACATATAATGTACAAAGAATTATAAACTTCTTGCAGACTTTGTCCAAATGTGATGCCCATGATATAGGGGGCTCTGATCATAACTACAGTACATACGATGAGATTATACAGTCCATGAATGACCCATGTCTATCTCAGAAAAATATTCCATTCGTCCATTTCCAGAACCATTCCATGTCCAAATTCAAACTCATGCTTCCTTTCCCTTAGGAATTTGTCATTTCCTTTATGGATCAGTCTGCTATTTGTATTGAGATTGTCAACAGGAACTAGGTCGACACTATCACAGGACGAGGTTGTCAGCCTCAGCTCAACCTGGAGGACCAGACCCCACATTTATAATCCTTGAGTCAGAGTAGGGCAATTGTACTCTCAGGTATCCAATATGAACATATCTTACAAAATGTAGAGCTATGAAAGGACTCTTCTTTATTCCGATCACCACACGGCACTTCCTGGTGGATCAGTAGCAGAGTTAAACCAGGACAGAGTATTGCCAGCTAATTCCATTAGGATAGTGTATTGCAGGCCAACACATTAAATACAATATTCATTAAATGGAATCAAAGAGAGCAAATGTGTTTTACAAAGGATTGGCTTATTATAAACCAATAATTTGAATGATGTCTCCTGCTAAGCCTAAGTGACTTCTTACAAAGAGAACATTAAAAATATTTCTCATTAGTAGTTGTAATACAGGTGGCTCTGTGGTGTAAGCGGTTAGATGCTCGCCTCTCACCACTGGGGTCCTGTTTATGAGTCTCGGCCACTCCACATGGGTTTCGTGGTGGACAAAATGGAGCTTGGGCAGGTTTTTCTTGGGGTTTTCTCCCGTTTTCCCCTGCTACAATTTCATTCTACCATTTCTCCATATTCATCTGAATCATTTTGTTCATCCGCCCTTGTGATGGTGCATCAGGCATGGTCGGCCAGCATCCTTGTCATTCACAGACTTCTATAAATATAGAGCCTTCATCTCATCTCATGACGACCTTGAGTTAGACACGAGTTGAGGATATTCTTTTTATTTTTAGTAGTAGTAATATTCATTCCACATTTTAAGAAACCTGTTTCACTTAAAGTATAGTAAGGCTATAGTTCTAAACTGTACGTATACAATATCATAACCAGATAAGAAGATTAAATTTAATAACATTTTATAAAAATACAAATAACTTATGCATGAGGTAATAACAACAATATTTTAAATTCAAATGGATGTGATTAATACATTTTAATAAATGATTATGCCAATATTTTTTTAATGTTACATATTGATGGTGGGCAATGAAAACCTCGTAACTCCATTTTGGTAAATTTTACAGGAGAAACAAATAACCTTTTTAAATAATTATGAAAATTGATACAGCAATAGTTGCCTACAGAATACAAGTCAAGTTGTTAATAGATTTGTAGTCCGTGTTCTCAACAGGTTATGCATCACATATTTCTGTGCTGGCTACTGGAGTTATGTGGTTTTCAATGGCTGATGGAGTTACGAGGTTTTCATTGCCTACCGTCGATATGCTGACATGAAAATATGCAATTTGCATCTTACAATATATACAATGAGGGATTGTCCTTTTGGGTACAAAATGAGCAAATATTTCTCATAAGTCACAGATAGATTTTAGGATTCTGAAAATACATACAAAAAGCCGTTAATTCATCATATGCATTTTGAGGCCTGAGATTATTAAAATAAACTGAACAAGTGTAGGGCATCAGTAAGAACTTTCCACCAGACACTATTATTAGCAACAGCCATCACAAATTAATGTCAGTACAATGTTAACTAAGAAAAAGACATTTCTCCTTTTGTCAACCAGCATCTCTTCTCTCACGTTCTTCAGCATTTGTTTTATATTTTGGACAGAGAAACAGACGTTTTCACTCTTTTGTAAAAAACACTTTTGCACAGCGCAGAAGTTAATAACCATATAAAATGTCATAACAATATCACAGGTATAATGGCTGAGAAATCAACTTTCAAATTTAAAATATATTTCTGCAATAATTTAAACTAAATCATCTTTCTACTGTCAGGAAAGTAGTGAAAGATGTTGCCAGTAATATTGTCTGGTGGAAAGCTCTTATTGATGCCCTATGCTCCTAAATAGAGCTACAGGATCAGGATGATAATTGTATTCATTAGCAGTTTGTATCATGTTTGCTCTTGTCTACGCATTAGTGATAACTTCAAAGTATTCTTTACAAAAATAAAATAAATGGTAAAGATTAAGGACAAGTTATATGCATTTTCATAAAATTCAGGATGCAATTTATCAAACTTGATGGGATTGTTCTTTGGAAGTTCAAAGTGCTAATAACTTAATATAGAAAATATTGTATTGTTGTAAATAATCCAATGTCCCACGCTCTAGCCGAATGGTTAAGGCAAGATGCCTTGGCACCGATCTATGGTTCATATCTCCAAGGGGGAAGACATTTTCTCATGGAATTATGGCTAGTATGGGATCATTGCCCACCTAGCATTGTGAAGAATTTGAGTAAATTTAATACGTAGCAGCTCAAGATTAAGAAAACAAGCTATAACAGCTGGAGGCCCTGATATCTTGACCACATGTCACCCCTACTAATAAATATATATATATATATATATGAATATGAAAGTTTTCTTGGGTTTTCCACATCTTGGATTCAAGTTCAGCCTCTGGCCACTGATTCCGACATGATCCCATGCCATTATCAAGGAATGATAAGTTTGAGTCATAGGTTTAGGTCTTTTATAATTTAGGTCTTTTATAATAAAATACATATCAGAGTTTCCGCTGTGGTCCGTTTCCGAAGACGTACACCAAGAGATTACCATCTACATGGAAAACTGCTCTCGCTGCCCACTACGTCATCCCCAGAACAGCGAAGAAGATATGAAGAAAATCACGGTTGGGCAACATGGAGTGTGGTCAATGCCTGGATGGGTGTACAGCTTCGGAAATGGACCACACTGAAAACTGAAGGTATTTAACTACATAAAAACTAAACCTAGGATGGGTGTATGTCTTCGGAAACGGGTACCACAGCGCGAAAACTGTATGTATTTTATTACAAAGACCTAAACCTATGACTCGAACTAATCATTCCTTGATAATGACATGTGGGATCATGCCGAAACGTCGGAATCAGTGGCCAGGGGCCGAACTTGAATCCAAGACGCGGGAAACACAAGAAAACTGTCATATTCATACATATATCCGCGCAAATCTGCAATATAACATATATATATATATTTATATATATATATATTTTTTACTTATTACTGCAGTCTTGGATAAATAAACTTGTATTAAACTAATAAAAAAATATATTTTAAAGGATGTTGCACTTAGACAAACATTTCTTAGTCATTATGTCTAAGTAAATGTGTATTAAGATAGGACTTCTGGGAGAATGACTTATTACAAACTGAACATTTGAAGTGTTTCTCATTACTATGCACATATAAATGTCTTTTAAGTGTGGACTTAAGGGAGAATGACTTATTACAAACTGAACATTTGAAGTGTTTCTCATTACTAGGCACAAGTAAATGTGTATTAAGAGTGGACTTAAGGGAGAATGACTTATTACAAACTGAACATTTGAAGTGTTTCTCATTACTATGCACAAGTAAATGTGTATTATAGAGTGGACTTAAGGGAGAATGACTTATTACAAACTGAACATTTGAAGTGTTTATCATTACTATGCACACATAAATGTCTTTTAAGAGTGGACTTCTGGGAGAATAACATATTACAAACTGAACATTTGAAGTGTTTTCTCATTACTACGCAAAAGTAAATGTCTAATAAGATTGGACTTCGTCAGAGAATAACTTTTTACAACCTGAACATTTGAAGTGTTTTTCTCATTACTATGCACAAGTAAATGTCTATTAAGATTGGACTTCCGGGAGAATGACTTATTACAAACTGAACATTTGAAGTGTTTCTCATTACTATGCACAAGTAAATGATTATTAAGATTGGACTTCCAGGAGAATGCCTTATTACAAACTGAAACATTTGAAGTGTTTCTCATTACTATGCACAAGTAAATGTGTATTAAGATGTGACTTACGTAGAGAATGACTTATTACAAACTGAACATTTGAAGTGTTTCTCATTACTATGCACAAGTAAATGTGTATTAAGAGTGGACTTATGGGAGAATGACTTATTACAAACTGAACATTTGAAGTGTTTTCTCATTACTATGCACAAGTAAATGATTATTAAGATTGGACTTCCAGGAGAATGACTTATTACAAAACTGAACATTTGAAGTGTTTCTCATTACTATGCACAAGTAAATGTGTATTAAGAGTGGACTTCGTAGAAAATGACTTATTACAAACTGAACATTTGAAGTGTTTCTCATTACTATGCACAAGTAAATGTGTATTAAGAGTGGACTTATGGGAGAATGACTTATTACAAACTGAACATTTGAAGTGTTTCTCATTACTATGCACAAGTAAATGTGTATTAAGAGTGGACTTACGGGAGAATGACTTATTACAAACTGAACATTTGAAGTGTTTAATCATTACTATGCACACATAAATGTCTTTTAAGAGTGAACTTCTGGGAGAATAACATATTACAAACTGAACATTTGAAGTGTTTCTCATTACTATGCACAAGTAAATGACTATTAAGATTGGACTTCCGGGAGAATGACTTATTACAAACTGAACAATTGAAGTGTTTCTCATTACTATGCACAAGTAAATGTTTATTAAGAGTGGACTTCGTAGAAAATGACTTATTACAAATTGAACATTTGAAGTGTTTCTCATTACTATGCACAAGTAAATGTGTATTAAGAGTGGACTTATGGGAGAATGACTTATTACAAACTGAACATTTGAAGTGTATCTCATTACTATGCACACATAAATGTCTATTAAGAGTGGACTTTTGGGAGAATAACTTATTACAAACTGAACATTTGAAGTGTTCTTACCTCTCCTCACATTATTCTGTTAAGTAGATCGCGATTTCAGGCCTATAGCAGGCCCATCTTCAGTACACTGTTGTTGACCGGTGTTATGTCGCTCGGAAGAACCACTTCTTCTTCCCTCTGTTGGTGGACCGATGAACCTCTTGATAAGGTCAAAATTTGCGGGAACTTCGAAGTTCATAAGTTTTCCTTTGTTTTTCTGAATGTGGATCTTTTCCCAAACTGTAAGTTCCTTAGGTGTCTCTATTTGTTTAATTAGACTAGCTTTTGATTCAATTCGATGTTTTTCGTACCAAGCATGAGCAGCTACTGCTGACTTTTCCAATTCTCCATTTTTGACATTTCTAAGATGTTCCTTCACCCTTGTTTTCAAATTCTTTTCGTTTTTCCTATATAAATTTTGTCACAATCTTTACATTTGATCTGATAAATTCCTGATTATTTTCTTCTTCAATTTTTTCATTTTTGTTGGTTTTAATTATCCTATTAAGGCTGTATTCATTCTTAGGTGCTAATCTTATATTAAACTTATTGAAAATTTTTTGAAATTTGTAGTGTTTCAATGGATGGTAAGTGAATTTCTTGAATTTTATTTTTTCTGTTTGTTTTATCAGTGTGCTTTCATTAATTAATTTTTGTCTTTTGAATTTATTTATTTTCCTGTGTACCATGCTTTCATCATAACCATTATCTGTTGCCACATTAATTATGTATTCTTTTTCTCTTTTATAGTTTTCTGGGCTCATAGGAATATTTACTAATCTGTATGCTAAGCTATTGAACACTGCCTCTTTGTGAGCAAAATGGTTGAAACCCGAAGCTTTAATATAGTTGTCTATATGAGTATTCTTTCTATATATTCCAAATTCTATCCTGTTTTCTTTGTTTCGTGTTAAATTAAGATCCAAAAATGGGATTTGTCTTTCAATCTCAGTTTCCATGGTGAATTTTATCGTTCTACTCTGGATGTTCAAAAGCTTCAAAGCATCCTCAATTTGTTTCTGTTTGACAATAGCAATTACGTCATCAACGTATCTGGTCCAAAATTTGAAGATCAAAGGATGTCCTCTTGTTATTTTCTGCTCGAAACTTCCCATGTATAAATTGGCCAAAAAGGGTGAAAGAGGGTTTCCCATAGAAAGCCCAGAATTTTGTTTATAAAATTTACCATTATAGGTGAAAAACATCTGTTCAATGCATAATTTAGTAAGAATTATAATTCTTACTAAATTATGCATTGAACAGATGTTTTTCACCTATAATGGTAAATTTTATAAACAAAATTCTGGGCTTTCTATGGGAAACCCTCTTTCACCCTTTTTGGCCAATTTATACATGGGAAGTTTCGAGCAGAAAATAACAAGAGGACATCCTTTGATCTTCAAATTTTGGACCAGATACGTTGATGACGTAATTGCTATTGTCAAACAGAACAAATTGAGGATGCTTTGAAGCTTTTGAACATCCAGAGTAGAACGATAAAATTCACCATGGAAACTGAGATTGAAAGACAAATCCCATTTTTGGATCTTAATTTAACACGAAACAAAGAAAACAGGATAGAATTTGGAATATATAGAAAGAATACTCATATAGTCAACTATATTAAAGCTTCGGGTTTCAACCATTTTGCTCACAAAGAGGCAGTGTTCAATAGCTTAGCATACAGATTAGTAAATATTCCTATGAGCCCAGAAAACTATAAAAGAGAAAAAGAATACATAATTAATGTGGCAACAGATAATGGTTATGATGAAAGCATGGTACACAGGAAAATAAATAAATTCAAAAGACAAAAATATTAATTAATGAAAAGCACACTGATAAAACAAACAGAAAAAATAAAATTCAAGAAATTCACTTACCATCCATTGAAACACTACAAATTTCAAAAAATTTTCAATAAGTTTAATATAAGATTAGCACCTAAGAATGAA
Source organism: Diploptera punctata (assembly GCA_030220185.1). Classification (NCBI taxonomy): domain Eukaryota; kingdom Metazoa; phylum Arthropoda; class Insecta; order Blattodea; family Blaberidae; genus Diploptera; species Diploptera punctata. Next base: position 1,138,830 of record JASPKZ010004554.1, on the reverse strand, counting down.
TACAGCCTTAATAGGATAATTAAAACCAACAAAAATGAAAAAATTGAAGAAGAAAATAAATCAGGAATTTATCAGATCAAATGTAAAGATTGTGACAAAATTTATATAGGAAAAACGAAAAGAAATTTGAAAACAAGGGTGAAGGAACATCTTAGAAATGTCAAAAATGGAGAATTGGAAAAGTCAGCAGTAGCTGCTCATGCTTGGTACGAAAAACATCGAATTGAATCAAAAGCTAGTCTAATTAAACAAATAGAGACACCTAAGGAACTTACAGTTTGGGAAAAGATCCACATTCAGAAAAACAAAGGAAAACTTATGAACTTCGAAGTTCCCGCAAATTTTGACCTTATCAAGAGGTTCATCGGTCCACCAACAGAGGGAAGAAGAAGTGGTTCTTCCGAGCGACATAACACCGGTCAACAACAGTGTACTGAAGATGGGCCTGCTATAGGCCTGAAATCGCGATCTACTTAACAGAATAATGTGAGGAGAGGTAAGAATCTTTTAATTTAATATTGAATTGAACCTCACAGTGATAATTCCTATATAAAAAAAAAAAAAAAAATAAAAAATAAAAAAAAAAAAAAAAAAAGGTTAATTTGAAGTAATATTTAATTTTATTTTTTAATTTTAGGAAGTTATATTTTGAGGTTATTTTAATTATATTATTTTTGGTCTAGACATCTTACCTCAATATTAATGTTGATTTGTTCTTGGACATGTTTCAAAACAATTCTCTGTTTTATCTTCAGCTTTCCCAGTCTGGGAAAGCTGAAGATAAAACAGAGAATTGTTTTGAAACATGTCCAAGAACAAATCAACATTAATATTGAGGTAAGATGTCTAGACCAAAAATAATATAATTAATTTGAAGTGTTTCTCATTACTATGCACAAGTAAATGTGTATTAAGAGTGGACTTCGTAGAAAATGATTTATTACAAACTGAACATTTGAAGTGTTTCTCATTACTATGCAGAAGTAAATGTCTATTAAGACTGGACTTCCGGGAGAATGACTTATTACAAACAGAACATTTGAAGTGTTTCTCATTACTATGCACAAGTAAATGTTTATTAAGAGTGGACTTCGTAGAAAATGACTTATTACAAACTGAACATTTGAAGTGTTTCTCATTACTACGCACAAGTAAATGTGTATTAAGAGTGGACTTCTGGGAGAATGACTTATTACAAACTGAACATTTGAAGTGTTTCTCATTATTATGCACAAGTAAATGTGTATTAAGATTGGACTTCGTAGAAAATGACTTATTACGAACAGAACATTTAAAAAGTTTCTTTTTACTAAGTACAGGTAATTTTCTACTAAGATAGGACTTACTAGAAAATGGCTTGTTATGAACAAAATATTTGTACGACATCCATTTTAGGTCTATGTCTTCTGTTTTTGATCTATGATTAGGACTGTATATTTCAGCATGTCTTTCTTCAGTCTGGTCCACCTGAAAATATAACATTATGGTAACAGATGTGTCACAATGTAGCACTATTCTACGTAACATACATTCTGTAAGAGTTTTAAAAAATCCTCACCAGCAATGTGAAATGTTGTTTCATCTTTTTGTGTATTTGATACTGTGTCTCATTTCTGTTCTTCACAGTATTACGAGAAGACCAAAACACAATATAGAGATACATTATATGTACAGTAATCATGAAAAAATATATATGCAACTTTCACCTACATATGGTAAACGAGATATTACAAGTAAAATAATAAACAGAATACATATATGAATCGAAAGATATACACATCACTTTATTAAATATCATCCTCTTACTTGGACACGCTTCAAAGATCATTACCAACATCAAAAAAAAGTGAACACTGATGAGCTGAAATTCCAGCGTTTCTTGTACCACCTGGTGGAGTTTGAATAAACATAGATCAAATCAAGCTTGCCCAGGAACTTCAATATTTATTGTAATATTTTTGTTCTTTTTTCATAACGTGAGTTATATTGGTCTTTCCAAATGTTTTAATACTTACTGCATTCTTCAACTTTTGTGATCCTGTAACAACAACTAATGAGCTGTTACAACCATAATTTTAATTTTTCCATTTTAAATATTCCTCAAGTATTTTTTTAGAAGATGTACATTTTTTTCTTATGCATAATTTACTACTAACTCACTGGCACTATTGAAACCATAGGTGCATGGACACAAGCTCTCCATATATACCTATCCCAAGCTAATGTTTTCCCATCATTCCCTGTGTAATCTACTTCCCTCAAATCATAGTAAATGTTTTCACGTAGCCAGTCTCAAGACAACCCTTGAGGATGCCAGACACAGTCTCTGGCGAAACATCGGGGAACTACAAGCCTCACGACCACGGCCTACAGCCCGAAAATCTTCTTCAAGATCATCATAGTAAATGTTATTTGGCCACCTTATTCTTGGTCTACCAACTGGATGTTTCCCCTCTGGTTTTCTTACAAGAAGCTTCCATGCACAAAAATTTTCTTAAGAACTTTATTTTCAAATACTCATAACCTTCTTTCCTCCCTTAATCCCTTAAAGTAAGAATCTATGTTTCGCATTCAATAACTGGTAGGATAACCGTTCTATATATTTTCAGTTTAACTTTTTTTAAAGGAGTTGGGACATCAAGAGTCCCTGTAATGCATAATAGCATGCATATCTTGAATTGAGCCTATGTTTAATTTCTTTGTGCATCTCAATTTAGTCAAAAGGAGGATCCTATCCGCTATCCGGGATATTAAGTTAGTGATAGGATATCATACATAATTCTAATGGGTAAACGACATGATTTTATAATTGTAAATGTACATGCCCCCCCAGAAGATAGAGATGACAAGATCAAGGATGAGTTCTATGAAGAATTAGAATGCATATTTGATAGCCTTTCCCGATATCATATCAAAATTGTTTTAGGAAATTTTAATGCAAAAGTGGGGTGGGAAGATATAATCAAACCAACAATAGGCAAATTCAGTCTTCATGAAGATAGTAACGACAACGGGGTTAGATTAGTCACATTTGCCACATCAAAGAATCTGATTGTTAAGAGCACAACATTTCAGCATAAGGATATTCATAAATACACCTGGACATCTCCAGATGGACAAACTCGGAACCAGATAGATAATGTATTAGTGGATAAACGCTGGCACAGTAGCATCATCGATGTTAGATCAGTTAGAGGGACAGACTGCAATTCGGATCATCATCAGGTCAGAGTGAAAATCAGACAACGGCTATCGCTTATGAGAGGAACAAACGCTAAAGATGATTCGGTAAAATTTGAATTAAAAAACTTGAAAAATGATGAAATGCGGCAAGAATACCAAATCAAAATTGCTAATAGATTTTAAGTACTGGAATCTTCAGATGACAATGTGGCAAACGAAGAAGAAACTGATATAAATAAAGAATGGGAGGCTATAAGAGATACTATTAAATTGTCAGCATCTGAAAGCATTGGTTGTTTAAAAAAGAGGCAAAACAAGAAATGGCTTGATGAGGAATGTGCCGACATTGTAAAGAAAAGAAAGCTAGCAAAAATTAAATGGTTACACGAGCCAAATGAGGTAAATTTAGAGCAATTGGGTAGTATTAGATGGGAAACCACCAAGCTACTAAAGAGTAAAAAAGAGGGAATATCTGAGAGAGAAGATTAATGATCTTGAAATGATTGCAAAAAATAGGAACATTAGAGAATTATATCAGGGAATTAGTATAGAGAAGAAAGGGTTTCAGGCTAGAACAAACATAATTCGGAATGAAAATGGGGATATGATTGCAGATTCCAGGAGTATATCAAATAGATGGAAAAGTTACTTTAATCAGCTATTAAATGTACATACAGAACAGGACATTGAGGAGGATAATTTACAGACAGGAGAAATGCTAGTCGCAGAACCAAGTGCATTAGAGGTTGAAATGGCGATAGAAAAATTGAAGATGTATAAAGTATCAGGTTCAGATGAGATCCTAGCAGAACTGATAAAATCAGGGGGAGAGAAATTGATGGACAAGATACGCTGGTTGCTTAGTATGATTTGGGAAAAAGAAGCTCTTCCAGAAGAATGGAAGGAATCAATTATCGTACCAATTTATAAGAAAGGAGATAAAACTGATTGCAACAACTACAGGGACATCTCATTACTTTCAACTTCCTACAAAATTCTTACAAATATATTAGTAAACAGACTTACTCCCTATATTCATGACATTCTAGGAGATCATCAATGTGCATTTAGAAGAAACAGGTCTACAACAGATCAGATGTTTAGTATAAGACAGATTTTAGAAAAGAAATGGGAATATAATGGTACTGTACATCAACTATATGTAGACATCAAAAAAGCATATGATTCAATTAAGAGGGAGAAGTTATATAGTATCCTGATGGAGTTCGGAATTCCTAAAAAGTTAGGCTTATACGAATGTGTCTAAATGGCACAAAGAGTAGGGTGCGTGTAGGTAAACAGTTTTCGAACACTTTTGAAATCCACAATGGGTTGAAGCAAGGAGATGCACTATCTCCTCTACTATTTAACTTTGTACTAGAGCATGCCATCAAATCTTTAGAGGATTTAGAAGGCCTACAACTCAATGGTATTAATAAGCTGTTAGTATATGCTGATGATGTATTACTACTGGCCGATAGCGAGGAGATACTAAAGGACAACACGCACACACTATTGAGTAACACTAAGAAATTGGGACTGGAAGTAAATATTTTTGAGATTCTGGAAGAACCAAGCTTGATTACAAAGTTCTTCAAAAATACAACAGATAGCAGTTTAGGAAATGATTCATTCAAAATAACACCAGATGGCAGTTTGAAGAGGAATTCCTTCAAAAGAACACCAGATGGCAGTCTAGATAATTACCGGCAAAAAGGAGAAAAAATTGACAGTCGTGAAAACAGCTGACGATGACGACAAAGTGTCGCTGATACTGCAGTGCTGTATTTAAAGAAACATAGATGTATGAGGTAAGAAAAAATCACGATTCATTTAATTATTATTAATTGAACCTCATAATGTTAAAAATTCCCAAATTTAATATATTTTGAATGAGAATCTATGAGACCGGAACAAGCCACATGGGCTTAATCTGTGATTGTTGATGATGATGAAAAAAATGTTAAAAAGTTTAAGTCATTCTTTACTATTCGCCAAACTAACAATACTGGATATTGCAAGTTCTTCTCTTCTTCTTCTTCCTTCCAAGTATTAGGCCAAGGCCTGTCACGATCCTATAGAAAATTTTCCCTCCAGCGTTTCATAGGACGGCCGTGATCTTCGTCCTCTTGGTATATAATTATAAACAGCTTTGGGGATCCGATTTGAAGTCATTCTTTCAAGATGGTGTTTCCAATTTAGTTGGTACTATAACCTTATATTCATAATGAAAAATCTCGCCGCACGTGGTTTGTTTGTAGATCCATGTTTACTGGAACTTTTTGCTTCTAACACCATATACTTTCAACCTGTATACATTCATATGAAAATATAAATTTGAATGTGTGTGTCTTAATGTGATTGGTTAAATTAAATTTTAACACAGACACTATGTCCTATACTGAATTGACTATTTAAGTGTCCGTTCCTACGGAGGGAATCTCGTTAATCCATTCACGCGCATCACTAATTAGATGACGAGGCATCTGGCATATATGTTCCCACTATTGCCGCTCCCTATCTCTACAGTAAGCAGACTTATTTTAAAGCTAACTGATGTGAGATCTCTTATTCCATAACATTCAAAACAGTACGAAATAGTTAATTGTTTAATTTAAAGAGGTTGAATCTTGGAAAATAAAAGGTAAAGTGATCCAACTAGTGCATCTGAAGGTTAAGATTTCCACTTTTCCATACAATTAGCACAAGATGTCACCCATGTTCTTAGTTCTACATAATGGTAACTATTATCTCCAGAGCGAATATCTGATACCCATTTCAGCCAACACCAGGGTCATGATGCAGTCGGAAGGTTTAGGCTGTTTAAATACACTGCCTCCATCAGGATTCAAACCACTGAACTCCTGGCATATACCATGTTGTCTTAATGAACACCACATATCTGGTGAACTACAGCACTTAAAACATGAGACTTTCAGAGTTATGAAGGTAAAACTGAGTTCTAAAATATATCCCTCAACAGTGGTAAGGAGAGAAATACACAGTGGTGTGTTACAAGGTCACACTTAGCAAATGTTGCAAAACAAAGAAACCAAAGTACTGGTACTTTATTTACTGGTGAATAAGACAAACTTTTTAACTTAATTTTAAAAATGGATGCAACTCACATAACAAAGGTAAAGACTATCATCATCATTACACTCCCTTTTAACTTCCAATATCTTCGTAGGCAGTTTGTAAAATCAAATGGACTTGTGACTCTCGTGTTATTTCTAGCATGTGTGAAGTGAGCAGGAATAAAGACCAAAGTTTTAAAATGGATGCAAGGAAACTCACTGAATATCATTTCCATTTCAGCAGAAATTATTCACATACTTGCAAAGTAGTCATCCAGTGTTAAGATAAAACATTTGAAGATCATGTTTCTGCCGATAGGGTTACCCATGCCGGACTGGTCGAAGGTGATAAGCCAGACAAAATAAGTACCTTGGTCGAAAGAGTGACGATCTTTCACCGTAAAAATACAACCGTCAAGAAATGCGGACATGGGTTCTACTGGGGTAAAATTTTCCGGAGGTCAAATAGTCCCCCATTCGGTTCTCCGGGCGGGGACTACTTCAGGGAACCCATGCCAAAGGCTCAAACACAGGGACATGTTCCTAGGAACGTGGAATGTTAGGACTTTATACAATAGCGGGGCACTAGAGATATTAACGCGGGAATTGGATAAATCGCCCTTGGATATAGTCGCTTTACAGGAAGTTAGGTGGCCATGAGAGGGTAGTCAGGAATCAGGAAGCTTTGCATTATACTACGGGGGTGCAGAAAGACCTGCATTTGGAAGGGGTTTTTTAGTCAGAAGGAGGATCCTATCCGCTATCCGAGATATTAAGTTTGTTAGTGATAGGATATCATACATAATTCTAAAGGGTAAACGACATGATTTTATAATTGTAAATGTACATGCCCCCACAGAAGATAAAGATGACAAGATCAAGGATGAGTTCTATGAAGAATTAGAATGCTTATTTGATAGCCTTTCACGATATCATATGAAAATTGTCTTAGGAGATTTTAATGCAAAAGTGGGGCGGGAAGATATATTCAAACCAACAATAGGCAAATTCAGTCTTCATGAAGATAGTAACGACAACGGGGTTAGATTAGTCACATTTGCCACATCAAAGAATCTCATTGTTAAGAGCACAACATTTCAGCATAAGGATATTCATAAATACACCTGGACGTCCCCAGATGGAGAAACTCGGAACCAGATAGATCATGTATTAGTGGATAAACGCTGGCACAGTAGCATCATTGATGTTAGATCAGTTAGAGGGACAGACTGCAATTCAGATCATCATCTGGTCAGGGTGAAAATCAGACAACGGCTATCGCTTATGAGAGGAACAAACGCTAAAGATGATTCTGTAAAATATGAATTAAAAAACTTGAAAAATGATGAAATGCGGCAAGAATACCAAATCAAAATTGCTAATAGATTTGAAGTACTGAAATCTTCAGATGACAATGTGGCAAACGAAGAAGAAACTGATATAAATAAAGAATGGGAGGCTATAAGAGATACTATTAAATTGTCAGCATCAGAAAGCATTGGTGTTTAAAAAGAGGCAAAACAAGAAATGGTTTGATGAGGAATGTGCCGACATTGTAAAGAAAAGAAAGCTAGCAAAAATGAAATGGTTACACGAGCCAAATGAGGTAAATTTAGAGCAATTGGGTAGTGTTAGACGGGAAACCACCAAGTTACTAAAGAGTAAAAAGAGGGAATATTTGAGAGAGAAGATTAATGATCTTGAAATGAATGCAAAAAATAGGAACATTAGAGAATTATATCAGGGAATTAGTATAGAGAAGAAAGGGTTTCAGGCTAGAACAAACATAATTCGGAATGAAAATGGGGATATGATTGCAGATTCCAAGAGTATATTAAATAGATGGAAAAGTTATTTTAATCAGCTATTAAATGTACATACAGAACAGGACATTGAGGAGGATAAGTTACAGACAGCAGAAATGCTAGTCGCAGAGCCAAGTGCATTAGAGGTTGAAATGGCAATTGAAAAATTGAAGATGTATAAAGCATCAGGTTCAGATGAGATCCCAGCAGAACTGATAAAATCAGGGGGAGAAAAATTGATGGACAAGATACGCTGTTTGCTTAGTATGATTTGGGAAAAAGAAGCTCTTCCAGATGAATGGAAGGAATCCATTATCGTACCAATTTATAAGAAAGGAGATAAAACTGATTGCAACAACTACAGGGGCATCTCATTACTTTCAACTTCGTACAAAATTCTAACAAATATATTAGTAAGCAGACTTACTCCCTATATTGATGACATTCTAGGAGATCATCAATGTGCATTTAGAAGAAACAGGTCTACAACAGATCAGATTTTTAGTATAAGACAGATTTTAGAAAAGAAATGGGAATATAATGGTACTGTACATCAACTATACGTAGACTTCCAAAAAGCATATGATTCAATTAAGAGGGAGAAGTTATATAGTATCCTGCTGGAGTTCGGAATTCCTAAAAAGTTAGTTAGACTTATACGAATGTGTCTAAATGGCTCAACGAGTAGGGTGCGTGTAGGCAAACAGTTTTCAGACACTTTTGAAATCCAGAATGGGTTGAAGCAAGGAGATGCACTATCTCCTCTACTATTTAATTTTGTACTAGAGCATGCCATTAAATCTTTAGAGAATGAGGAAGGCTTACAACTGAATGGTATTAATAAGCTGTTAGTTTATGCTGATGATGTAGTACTACTGGCCGATAGCGAGGAGATACTAAAGGACAACACGCACACACTGTTGAGTAACACTAAGAAATTGGGACTGGAAGTAAAATATCAATAAGAACTAAATACATGGTCACACGTAGAAATATATAAGGGCCTATATAATGGAAATGGACAGCTAATGACAAATGAGGGAAATTTTAAGGAAGTGGCTGAATTCAAATACCTAGGAACAATAATCACAAATAGCAATGAGATGCACAAAGAAATTTAACGTAGGTTCAATTCTGCATATGCGTGCTATTATGCATTGCAGAGACTCTTGATTCCCCAACTCCTTTCAAAAAACGTTAAGCTGAAAATATACAAAACTATTATTCTACCAGTTATATTATATGGGTTGCGAAACATGGACTCTTACTTTAAGGGAGGAAAGGAGATTACGAGTATTTGAGAATAAAGTAGGCCTACTTAGGAAAATTTTTGGACTAAAGAGAGATGAACAGACAGGTGAGTGGAGAAGACTACATAACAATGAACTTCATGGTCTTTATAGGAAGCCAGATATATAATAAGAACAGTTAAGTCTCGTAGACTGCGATGGGCAGGACATATGGCACGTATGGGGAATGAAAGTCGTGCATGGAAGCTTCTTGTAGGAAAGCCAGAGGGAAAACACCCAGTTGGTAGACCAAGAATGAGGAGGGAGAATAACATTAACTATGATTTGAGGGAAGTAGATTATACAGGGAATGATTGGAAAGCATTAGCTCAGGATAGGGATGTATGGAGAGCTTATGTCCGTGCGGCCATGAACCTACGGGTTCGATAGTGCCAGTGAGTAAGTAAGTAAGATCATGTTTCATGAAATACAAGTTTTTTTCTGGAAAGATTGTAAAAAAAGAGGACGAGTGCATCTTATAGACTGGAAAATACTGTGAGTGGTTTTTCAACAGAATCACTTTAAATAAGTCACTCAGATTAATTCTTCTTCTTCTTCCTTCCAAGTATTAGGCCAAGGCCTGTTACGATCCTATAGAAAATTTTCCGTCCAGCGTTTCATAGGATGGCCCAGTGATCTTCGTCCACTTGGTATATAATTATAAACAGCTTTGGGGATCCGATTTGAACTTCCTTTTCCGATCCCATCAGGTGTAACCCGCTGTTCTGCGCATGAATCTCATTTCACAAGCCGTTATTCTGCTTTCATGTTGTCTTTTTAGTGTCCATGCTTCACTACCATAGGTCAACACTGGTCTAGCCAAAGTGTTATATAAACGTAATCTGGTGTTTTTTTGTACAAGGGTTGGTTTCATAACTTGATTAATAATTCCCAAACTTTTATTATAACTAGTAATTTTTTCAGGGATATCCTTTTCATCCCAGATAGAGAGATAATATCCAAGATATTTAAATTGATTAGATCTCTCTAAAATTTTATTCTGGAGACAAATTTTACTTTGTATGGGGTCCTTCCCATGAAATGCCATAATTTTAGTTTTGTTAATTGATATTTCCATATTAAATTTGGCAGCTATTTTTTTATAAATTATAAATTGATCGTTGCAAATCATTTTTGGAAAGTGCCAGAAGAGCTAAATCGTCTGCAAAAAGAATAGCATCGAGTTTGAGGTTCCTATTGATGGGTATATATCCCCATTGTGTTTTCCTCCATTCATTTATTATTTTATTCATATATATAATGAAAAGCACCGGTGAAAATCCACATCCCTGTCTTACTCCAGTGTTGATCTTTTCCCAAGAAGATAATTTGCCATCATGTTTAACAGAGATTTCATTATCTTTATAGATGTTGAAGATATTAGTAATATATTGTTGTAGAACGTTATCATCAGCTAAAATTTGTAGTAATATATTTCTGTCTACTTTGTCAAAAGCCTTTATGAAGTCAACTCAGATTAATTAAGTAGCATAACCACATATCAAAATAATAGATGGTCTAATATTGCAAAAAATATATATAAACAAAATCCTTACCTTTGTTATAGTTTTCACAATTGGTACTAACTGTTCTGTGATTGGTACCTCTTGTTTAATATCATCAGTTTCCTCTTTTAGAGCAAATGGTACGACCTGTCAACAAAGTTAAATATCAAACTTTACAACAACAGTTACAGGGTGTCTGTAGACTGAGAAATACAAACCAGAGCCATAAATTGATACACAGGCATCACAACATAATGTGATTTTCTTAATGTCACAAAGTATTCTAAATAAATTCCTGACATTATCTCCTGGCATTGGCAGAACTATAACCCACTCCTGGGTGCACCTTCCTGGGCAGAGGTGAGTTAATTAGATCCTTAAAATTCATCAGAGAACATTTTAATAAATTAATGAGTCATTTTAACATCTTACCTCATATTTCATGTTTTTCAAACACGGTAACTATAGTTTTCAAATGATCTTGTCATTCATTTTCAACTGCCATTATGTTTCCCAATTTTAACTTTGAAAGAGAACATTTTGTTTAAACAACTCACCTCATAGGATTCATGCTTCCATGATACCGCAGTTTAAAACACAGTCATGTTCATCCACAGCCATAACTCCGACTGACAAAATTCTATTGTCGCCATCTTCAGTGCTGCCATCTATGGTTAAATTTATGAACTTCAAAATCAAAGTAATTTCGTTAGGGATATCAAAATTCATTGATCTATCTTTATTTTTCTGAATGTTTTTTCCCCCCCAAACTGTCAATTCCAAAGGCCTCTCTACTTGTTTTAAAAGTTTAGCTTCTCTTCCAATGTTATGATGTTCTAATAAACTATGTGCAGCAATTGCAGATTTTTCAATTTCATAATTCTTAATATTTCTGAAATGTTCTTTTGTCCAAGTTTCTAAATTCCTTTCTGTTTTTCCTATATAAACTTTATTGCAATCTTCACAACTTATTTGATAAATTCCAAATTTCTTACTGTCTGGGACATTGACTTTTTTATTGGTACTTAGAAGATAACCCAGACTACATATTCTCTAAATGAAGCTGTTGCCAAAATTAACGAGGATCTTGACTCACTGACGACTTGGACAGTTAAATATGGACTGCAATTAAATCCTAAAAAGTCACAATCAATCATTATGGGTCATCAGAGACTATTATCTACAATTAACCTAAACACAGTCTCGCATGTGTCACTAAATGGGGTTCAAATCCCTTATAGTGAGACAGTAAAAATTCTAGAAGTATTTATTGACAACAACTTAAATTGGAATACACAAATAAACCATACATGCAAAACAGTCTTCTCAATAATACATTCATTAAATCACATAAGAAATTGTCTGCCATTCGCTCTTAGGAAAATGTTAGTAGAAACACTTGCAATGCCCCATTTTGATTATGTGACACTCTTTTTAGAGATTTAAATACTATTTTCACTCAAAGACTTCAACGTGTTCATAATTCTTGCGCACGTTTTATTTGTGGTGTTCGCAAATTTGACCATGTTACACCGTCCCTGGAACAATTATCGTGGCTTCGTCTAAGAGATCATAGAACTGTCCATTCCCTATCCCTTCTCTATAAAATACTTCACACATCATCGCCTAATTATTTATCACGCCGCTTCATCAGACTATCCGACACACATAATCTTGATACTCGATCCCATCAGCACATTGTCCTTTATATCCTGCTTCATCACACTGTATATTATTCATTATCTTTTACGGTGTCACTTACCAAAACATGGAATTCCCTTCCGCCCTATGTCAGAGACTGTCAAACTATAACAACCTTCAAAAACAAACTAAAGAATTATTTAATAACAAACTAACTTATACACCTCACTAATAGTATTCTTTTAACCATTAATAAATTCAATTATTTATGAAAATAATATTAAGATTAACAAATATTTTCTTTTGCTTTGTTTTAAATATTATATAATCGTAAAATTAGTTTTCTATATCACATTATTTTTCTTTGTTTTTTTATATACATTAGACAGGGACAATTTAATATGTTTTGCTTGTATACATTTTATTATTAGTTTTAGTCTTAATTTTAACTAACATTAACTGGTTGCATTATAGATCGTAATATAATAGATATTATCTTTTTGATCAAATTTTTATTTAGTATTTAATATTAGAGGTAATTGTGATTGTTATATTCTGATGTAAACATATGTTTGTACTGGTGAATGGAACAGAAGGCCACATGGTCTTAACTCCACCAGGCTAAATAAATCTAATCTAATCTAATTTATGTATTGGTGCCAAAGAAATGTAGTATTTGTCAACATTTTTTAAAAATTTTCTAAGCATTTCAGGATGGTAAGTAATTTTCTTGTATTTTTTCTTTTCTTCGCAATTTTGTAGAATAGTATATTCATTAAGTCTTTTTTTAGAAGATGTTATAAACCATAGCACATTCTCATCACACTTAAAACTACTGGCACTATCGAACCGATAGACAGAGTGGATATGAACCCTTAGGTTCAAGGCCATGCAGGCATAATTTCTCAATACATCCCTATCCTGACCTATGTTTTCCAACTACCATGGATTCCCTGAAATAGTTCCTGACCCAAGAACCCAATGGTTGACTATTTCACCTCTGGAAAATTGTACACTAGTGGAACCCACATCTGCATTTCTTGATGGTTGTACATTTAGGGCAAAAGACTGTCACTGTTTCAACCAAGGTACTGGCTTATTGGCTTCGACCTTTTCAGCATAAGCAAACTTATGGCAGCAAAGTCACTTTTCATCAGACAGCTGTGATCATCGCACATTCCCAAGTGTTTAACCCGTCAGCGTGGAGCGACGTGACATGTATGCAGGTTGAATTCTTTACCAAATGTGGAACGACGTGATGTGTACGCTAGCTAAACGCACTGCTATATATTAGTGCATATATTAATCGATGACGGCCCTGAGTTACAAGTTAAAATAATTTTATATTTGCATTTATTCTTGTGGCCTCTGACATTTTTCTTATATTTATAACTTGACAAAGGATTTCTTAGAAAAATAAATTTGTCTTTTTTTTTGTACATTAGCTTGTCTATCAAATTGAATCTATTTTGAAATCTCTTCATTTTTAATAATAATGTCGCAAAATTCAGTACATATAAAGGCCCAACAAAGTTGTTTCTGATTTACGCTGTAGAAAAGGCGACAACAGTAAATTTCATATATATATATATATATTTCAATTGACGATATCCTTACATTATGGAAACGTAGTTAGTCTACTATTTACTCAGTATCTAAAAGGTAAAGTGGTCCACTTTAGGAACTCCTTGGGATATTAGGAGGTTAAGGCTCCCACTTTTTCTAGACTATCGGTACTTGATGTAAGCCGGGTACTTATCTCTGCCAGACGGCCCATAACAAGCATCTGGTACTCATTTCAGTTAGAGGCTGAGTCAACCCCGGAGTCACAGTGCCACCTGAAGGTTTGGTTCAGTTTAAAAATTCTGGTCCATCGGGACTCGAACCCTCAATCTTCTGGCATGTAGCATGCTTATCTTTCATGTCCACACCTCCGGTGAAGCTATTATAGTCATATATCATCAACTGGATTCACCTTGGAAACCAGAAGAAAGACATTGAAATTTAAGGTTGATGAAGGTCTTTTAGCACAACAGGTCTCATGTGTAGAAAGACAATTTTTTGAAGGCACACGACCTAAAATAATGTTTCCAAAGTGTTAGAAAGATACATTTGGAGAAGGCTACCCCTCCCCTACAAGAAAGAAGGTCAACACATAGAAGCAATGTGTTTGTAATAAACATGAACAAAGTAAACACAAGGGGAAAAAAATACTCTTATTGTTGGTGCCCGAGTGTCAAACAGCTGGTTTACGCTTTGAAGATTTATCACACCAATTTTTGAAGTTCATTCCGTTTTTTTCTTTTTTTGAAGACCCTTCTCTTTCTGTAAATATTTTGTTAGGTAGAGACGGTTCTCTGAATTCTTCAAAGAATTCCTAGTGCAATTCACTGTGCTACTAATGTAAAAAACTTACAAAACGGAACCTACTTCAACTGTGGCACAACAATCATAAATAATTCAAAGTTAAAATTGGGAAACACATTATGAGGTTCTTAATTAATAAATTAATGAGTCATTTTAACATCTTACCTCATATTTCATGTTTTTCAAACACGGTAACTATAGTTTTCAAATGATCTTGTCATTCATTTTCAACCGCCATTATGAGTCATAATGGCGGTTGAAAATGAATGACTCATAATGGCGGTTGAAAATGAATGACAAGATCATTTGAAAACTATAGTTACCGTGTTTGAAAAACATGAAATATGAGTCATAATGGTGGTTGAAAATGAATGACAAGATCATTTGAAAACTATAGTTACCGTGTTTGAAAAACATGAAATATGAGGTAAGATGTTAAAATGACTCATTAATTTATTAATCATAAATAAGTCTGCACATGCAGAGATGTTACGTGAGAACCGTAACAAATTTAATTAATTAAATATTATATTAAGGGTTCACCATAAACGAATTGCAAAAACATTTAAATTACTCAAGATATTTCCATTTAAATGCATTATTGGAATACTGGCACTAAACGGCTGAGTTTAAATACCCGTGATTCTCCTCCCACATTGCCGTATTGCCAGCCATTTAACTCCACCCGCTCTGAAGGGTTAAGTTATATAAACAGGTACCTAAACCAATGATTGCAATGAAATATCCAAAAAAAAATACATTTTACTTTTAATGGCCTATATTTTCCATAGAAAGTGAACTTACTAAATTATGAGATATCTCTTCTTCAATATCAATGTTTTTAATTCATTTTTCACAGCATCAGATGTGGCCTGCAAACAGTTTCAGTATATTAAACTATATACATAACAAATGGTACATCTGCACCATTCAGTGTTATCTTAGATATTCCTCTGTCAGCAGAGAAAGTTTGGAGGCCTGAACAATTTCTCCTTTTAAATTTGCAGTGGAACTCGTGAACAGATTGTCATAGTGCTGGAAAGGGTACGAACAAGGGTTATGAACCTGTTCCACATATGTTGTTTCTATTTTGTTTGTGGAAATTGGTAATAACAACAGTGGGTCTTCATATTTTGAGGTGTTGCTGCTATGTTTACAAATAAGGAGTACACCGACATTATTCTACTCTATGGTGAAACATGATAAAATGCTACTGAGAGGTACCCAGATCATCCATTACCTTCTGCCCTTGTTTTAGATGCCAAGTAATGAAATGTGAACTGACAGAATATTCAGCAAGACAAGACCCATGCATCAGAACGAGGAAAAAAATGTACAAAATGTCTTCTGGTATATTCGAGACAATCGCACACATGGTACTTAATACTCAAATTTTTATTAATATTTTTATCATGTCTATTATTATACTACCGACTAAGTCGCTGGCACTGTCATAGGTTCATGGCCGTGGGGAACAAACATTCCATACATCTTTATCCTGAGCTAATGTTTTTCAATCATACCATATAATTTTCCTCCCTCCAATCACACCCCATTCTGGGCCCACCTACTGGGAGATCTCATCCTCGTTTTCCTTCGAGAGGATTGATATGTCCTTCTTCTATTTCCCATTCATGCCACGTGATCTATCTATTGCAGTCTACAAGACTTAACTGTTCTTATTACATCTCTTTTCCTATAAACATTGTGTAACTCACTGTTACTTTTAATATCATGTTTGAACACCATTGAAGTTACGGTTATTTCAATTTTAAAATTTGTACCTTATAAAACAGTCTTCCTCAACTATAATAACTTCTGCTATAAACATCTCCACACTATTAAAATTATGGGCCTTTCAAATACATGCTTCATCCTCAGGAATAATAATGGTACTGAAATTATTTGTATATTTCATACAGAGGGCTGTTCTCATTTAGCATATTTTTATTTTCTGCTTCAGTAAGTTTTAAAATGAAATTAAATGAACATTTCCCAAACTTTATTAAAAGAAATTAAATGAACATTTCCCAAACTTTATTAAAAGAGAAGGAAAATCAAGTTTTGCTGAACACACTTCAGAAACCGGACATAGATATAAAACAATATCAATAATCCACAAAGAGAACAATAGACAAAAAATCAATATCCCGGAAGAGATTGAAATTATCAAGGAAGGAGAAAATAAAAATATTCTAAATGAGAACACACCAAACAACCAAAGCCCTCTGTATGAAATAAAGAAATCTTTTCAGCACCATAAGTATTCCTGAGGATGAAGCATTTCTTTGAAAGGCCTACAATTTTAATAGTGTGACGACGTTTATAACAGAAGTTATTACAGTTGAGGACGACTGTTTTATAAGCTACACATTTTAAAATTGAAATCACTGTTAGTAGTCTTTCAATTCATCTGTCTCTTCATTTCTCTTTGGACCAAAATATGTCCTGCAACTTTATGTTTACAATGTTTCACTTCTTTTAAAGTAAGATTCAATTATCCATATGCATATAACATAACGTCAGTTTAATGTTTTTTGAGAGATGTTGAAATGACAAGAGTCCCTCTAATACAAATAGCATTCATTCCCAGAGTTGAGCTTTGTTAGTGCACCTGACCCCTGTTTTTAATTATTGTTCCTAGGCATTTGAATTCAGCCTTTTCTTCAAAATTTCCCTCATCTGTCATTAATTGAATCATTCACATTATATAATCTACTTCTATATGAGACCATGTAATTAGTTTCATTGATATTAAATTTCTGCCACAATTACTCAATAGGGTAATAACACTACATCGTCAGCATAAACTAACAGCTTATTAACACTAATGAATTGTAGGCCTTCTTCATCCTTTCAAGATTTGAAGGTAGAGGCGGCCATCATGCGAGGCTGACAACCCAGAAGACATTTTGAGCCGATTGTCTAGAAAGGTTGGAGCCTTAACCTCCTACTATCCCATCGACTGTAATGGAATTACCAAACATACAAATGTAAGGTTCAGTTTGAACATCAGACCATTAGAGTGAAGGCTAACCCGAAGAAAAAAATTAAAAATCACTCCAGCAGCTGCAAATTTTCATTTTTTTTGCAACAAACCATAATATATGTCAATGAATCACAATGATAAATATAATCTCCAGAAAAAAATAAATAAAAATCTGGCATATAAACAAAAGGCAAAATTTTAATATCTCTCTAATGGTGACCATGTTTACTTCTCACAATGAATTTGGATGCATACAATTTAATTAAAAAAAGAAAGATATATTCCACAAACTAGCAAAATCAAACCCCAAATTATGTTGTTAAAGAATTTCGCTTATTGTACAAATTATATCACGTTTGAATAACAAATTGTGTGGAGTTACTCCATGTATGAGCAGCAGCACTGTTGTAGCTGTCAATAGTACAAGGATCCATTAGTTTCACTCTCCAATTCTGAAATACCAACAAAAACATTACCTCAAGTTTCATTTCGCCGGGAGCTGGAAATGTTTCATGTTCAATATCAGGATAGTTGGTCTGTTCTTCTTCTGATTTTATTTCAACTTTGACATCCTGTAACATGAAACTCACAATATATCATCAGGTCAAATATAAGCTTCTCAGAATTCATGTGCAATATTTTCACACAATGTAGAGAAATCATTTTTCAAAAGAAAATAACCACTTGTGCTATCCTATCTTGTACATTTCCTTACCCATGACTTTTTTCTTCCCTTCAAAAATGATTTAGACAATCTGTGTGGATGTTTGTTTGTTTGTATATATGTATGTATGTGTATATATATTATTATCAAAAGTAATCTCCAACAAGAGGTGTTTTCCTGAAAAAAATCTCACGAGTAATTTTGTCTAATAAAAAACTCGACCTCACGTTGGATTTGGAGTGACTATTTAGCGGATAATAGAACATCAGAAGCTAAAAATAATTATCCATCCATAGTAATTCTGCCCGAAGGCATGCTTTGCAGCTTTACTAGGGGATTATAGGTGTGGTAGCTTCCCATTGCTTTCCACACCGGTGATGGATGATGATGATGATGGCCAGATGATTTTTTTTGGTTCCAATGAGATTTAGCATTCCCAGTGATGTAAGAGGTGGTGACATATAGGAATAATCACAAATGTCTAATATTATTGTTGAATCTACAGTTTTGTGAGTACTGTGATGTATTGTGAGAGTCTCAATTTGTTTTAGCCTCCATCTCAATGGGAAGGTAGAGAAGAGATGAAAAATAAAATGTCCAAAGTGACAAAATATAGTCATGAAAATGGTAGTTTTCAAGTTCAGTAAATTAAATTTAAAATGGCTTTTTTTCAATTTTTTCATGAGTATTTCACATAAAAATATGTTTCCATGTACTAATTTCAAGTCATTAAGTTATTCATGAAAATATTTTCATTTTTTGAATAAACATTGGCCAATTTCCTGTCCAACTTTATGTGATTGTTAATATTTGACAATTATATTGATTTTTGGAACAATAATACCAAACGTTCACATCTTTACTTATCAGTAACAATGTTCAATATCAAAGACCTTTATTAAGCACAGCAGACTACACGTGTCTTACCTCAAAATTTTCTTCTGGATTTGTTTAAAATCCTTTAAATTTATCGACATGAAACACACAGACCTCGAAGATTTTGCAGCATGAGATGTATTAATGCAAATGAGTCAAATACCTTGATAATGGATCTGTTGCTAGTTTTTGCATATCACGTACATTTTTTGCACAATTCTATTTTTAACATAAAAAATTAGAGCATGCAGTCCACTACTTGTATGCAGTATATATGTGAAGTATTAAAATATGTAAACACATAAAATATAATACAATTTTATAATATAATCACTGATTTTATTCAGAGTAGTTTGTCATTGTGTTTAACTGAAGGTAGATTCATCCTATGACCCTCTCCTGGTTACATTACCCCGTTCCCTGAGAAAAACTGCGGAAGCAATAAGCTGCCAGCACATGGGCCACATATTACAATTCCAATACCACAACAACAACATTAGTGCATTAGAGGTTCAAATGGCAATTGAAAAATTGAAGATGTATAAAGCATCAGTTTCAGATGAGATCCCAGCAGAACTGATAAAATCAGGGGGAGAAAAATTGATGGACAAGATACGCTGGTTGCTTAGTATGATTTGGGAAAAAGAAGCTCTTCCAGAAGAATGGAAGGAATCAATTATCGTACCGATTTATAAGAAAGGAGATAAAACTGATTGCAACAACTATAGGGGCATCTCATTACTTTCAACTTCCTACAAAATTCTTACAAATATATTAGTAAACAGACTTACTCCCTATATTCATGACATTCTAGGAGATCATCAATGTGCATTTAGAAGAAACAGGTCTACAACAGATCAGATTTTTAGTATAAGACAGATTTTAGAAAAGAAATGGGAATATAATGGTACTGTACATCAACTGTATGTAGACTTCAAAAAAGCATATGATTCAATTAAGAGGGAGAAGTTATATAGTATCCTGCTGGAGTTTGGAATTCCTAAAAAGTTAGTCAGACTTATATGAATGTGTCTAAATGGCACAAAGAGTAGGGTGCGTATAGGCAAACAGTTTTCGAACACTTTTGAAATCCACAATGGGTTGAAGCAAGGAGATGCACTATCTCCTCTACTATTTAATTTTGTACT
Source organism: Diploptera punctata (assembly GCA_030220185.1). NCBI lineage: Eukaryota > Metazoa > Arthropoda > Insecta > Blattodea > Blaberidae > Diploptera > Diploptera punctata. Next base: position 1,118,286 of record JASPKZ010004554.1, on the reverse strand, counting down.
AGAGCATGCCATTAAATCTTTAGAGAATGAGGAAACCTCACAACTCAATGGTATTAAACTGTTAGTTTATGTTGATGATGTAGTACTATTGGCCGATAGCAAGGAGATACTAAAGGACAACACGCACACACTATTGAGTAACACTAAGAAATTAGGACTGGAAGTAAATGTCAATAAAACTAAATATATGGGCACACATAGAAATTCATTAAATAATGGAAATGGACAGCTAATGACAAATTATGGAAATTTTGAGGAAGTGGCTGAATTCAAATACCTAGGAACAATAATCACAAATAGGAATGAGATGCACAAAGAAATTAAACATAGGCTGAATTCTGGAAATGCGTGCTATTATGCATTGCAGAGACTCTTGATGTCCAAACTCCTTTCAAAAAACGTTAAACTGAAAATGTATAAAATTATTACTCTACCAGTTATATTATATGGGTGCGAAACATGGACTCTTACTTTAAGGGAGGAAAGAATATTACAAGTATTTGAGAATAAAGTACTTAGGAAAATTTCTGGACCGAAGAGAGATGAACAGGCAGGTGAATGGAGAAGACTACTTAACAATGAACTACATGATCTTTATAGGAAGCCAGATATAATAAGAACAGTTAAGTCTCGTAGACTGCGATGGGCAGGACATGTTGCACGTATGGGGAATGAAAGACATGCCTGGAAACTTCTTGTAGGAAAGCCAGAAGGAAAACGCCCAGTTGGTAGACCAAGAATGAGGTGGGAGAACAACATTAACTATGATTTGAGGGAAGTAGATTATACAGGGAATGATTGGAAAGCATTACCTCAGGATAGGGATGTATGGAGAGCTTATGTCCGTGTGGCTATGAAGCTACGGGTTCGATAGTGCCAGTGAGTAAGTAAGTAAGTACAACAACAACACTACAAGAGAGTAGTAGCAGCACAGAAAATAATTTCAATTTGTCCCAACAATCATAAGAAAACTATCTGCATCCTATCAATTAACCAAATTAAACAATTTGGTAAGCGATTTGGGTCTTACTAAAAAAAAGTTAACTTTTATCACGAGATTTAAAGAAGACAATCTTTTAACTGCTGGTACAACTTTTTATTGGTATAGAAATCATGAAGAAGAATTTAAGAAGTATTTCGTAATGAGAGGGAAGTTGTGTACTGTTGGCTTGAATGGTTGCTCAGGAACAGATTACAAACCGACAGATTGGCGAATATTTATTGACTCTAGCAAAAGAAGTCTAAAGGGTGTTCTTCTGGATAATGGGAATAAATGAGCCAGTAGTTCATTCAGTACACACATACAAACAAGTGTACTATTCTAGAAGTAATAAAATATAATGAAACAGTCGGGAATTTATCAAATTAATTGTAAAGATTGTGAAAAGATATACATAGGAAAAACAAAAAGGAATCTAAATACAAGATTAAAAGAACACCTCAGAAATGTTAAAAATGGAGAAACCGAAAAATCTGCAATAGCTGCACATGCCTGGTCAGAAAAACATAGAATAGAAACCAAAACAAAATTACTTAAACAATTGGAAAAACCGAAGGAACTCACAATTTGGGAAAAAATTTACATATGCAAGAATGAAAATACAACTATGAATTTTGAAATACCCGGTTATAAAGAAAGAGGCCTGATTTGGAAATTCTTCGGTCGGCCACCAGATGGCGCGGAGGTCAGTCTGCAGGATAGAAGGCCGTTGGACGTCAGTTGTGAACATGACGCAGCATTGACAATGTCACGAATTACGTGAAGAAACCCTGGGTCTGCTATAAATTATGAAGTATGAGGTGAGTGAAATGATAAAAAATAAACAATATTAAAGAACCTCATAGTGTTATTTCCTATCTACATAACTTAATAATTATTGCATTGTTAGTAATTTCTAACACTACAACATTCAGAAGATACGGGGTTGTGGGATTTTGTTTACAAAGGGCTCCAACTATAAAATTTGCTATGTAACGACCTTCACAATCCGTCGTTTCATCAACACTAATCCATACAAATTGATTCCTAAGAGTATTCTGAATATTTGATATTACACTGTTGTAACACTGGCTTACATATGTTTTTCATAAAGTACTTTCATCTGGTACATGTTCGTTGGTGTATTCTGAAGAAAATTTCTTAGCGTTGGATTATTGAGTTTAAAGAGAGGAATATCACATGCTATAAAAACCTCACACAAGTCTGAAGAAAACTGAGTTAACCTACTACCTAAACACTCTGCAAGTTGTTTTTGCTTTGGATTATTTTCCGTTTCACGTTTTTTAATTACCAATTCCTTATGTTTGGATGTGTTTATATGCTGCAACACTTGAAACCGTTTCTCACTGCCTACTTTTTTCTCACATGCTTTACAAAATAAAATTCTATTATCCGTGGAAATAAACTCGTTACGATATTCATTTACAAACGATTGAAGTCTACCTGAATTACTTAATTTAACTTTGGGCATGATTTAATAGCGGTATAGGAAGCCCCCTTAACAGTTTACATCCACTTCACACCACACACAAAAACTAAGACACTTATTCAATGAATGAAGACACAACTACTCGTAGCTCGTAAGCGCATTACTGTTGACCTTCGCTGCACGTGGAATACATACGGGGATTCACCAACGGACCGTGTGAAAAATTGATGTCACCTCACGAAAACTTGAGGTGCTCCCAATGGGTGTGCCATTCATCGTTAAACAAAATTCATAAACATAAATTAATCATGTTTACTACGTTACAAATTAATCATGTTTACTACGTTACATTTTTTTACTCAACTTCCAAAGTTATGAAACCTATCCCTACCAACGGCAATAGCATTATTCAACATCAAAGTTATGCCGGTTGCCACTTATGGAATCCAGCTAATATGGACATATCTCACAGCCAAAAATTTCATGAAACTTGAAAGCATAAAAGCGAGATTCCTAAAACGGGCTCTTTCAATATCAAAATTCACAAGACATAGCTATGCCTACATAATAGCAAAGGAGTCTTACTTCATAGAAGACATCCGAAAACACTTCGATCTACCAGAAACGCAGGCATACAAAACAGCAATCGAGGAGAGACAGAGAAAAGCCAGAGAGATTCCGAACGAAATCACGGAAACGGAAGCGTTAAACACAGACGAATGGAAAGGACCAAATTTTCGACTTCGCCACTTATACACACGCTTCGCCGCTCACGGCTTCCATGGAAAAATATGTCATAAACAAAGTTACCATGAACCTGAGGAGTCCTGCATCTGTAAACTCTGTAGCAAACCGTGCCCAAAGTATCACTTAGTGAAGTGCGAAAACAGAACCAAAACAATTCACGAATTAATAGCAAAATTGTAAACCATGTATATAATATTAGTGTACACATTGTGTTTAATAAATATATATATTTTTTACTCAACTATTTAATTTAAATTAATGAAATTTTAAAATTTAAAAACCTTTAAATATTTGAAAAATACAAATAAATATACCAAAAATATACCAAATATGCAGCTTCCCTGCATAAATGTTAAAATATGATGCATTTATAAATAAAGGTAAAATATGCACTTTTATGCACAATAAAAGCAATGTTATTGTATTCAGAAATTTGTGATTCGTGTAGATAATCTTTTGGCATATTTGCACAATGAGAGAGAACAAATATGCAAATGCATGAACTTCCGTTCCCTGGTTATGAGACACCTTTATTATATGAAATTAAATAAAACACCTACAGAGACAAATTTCTGCATCAACTAGGATTTGAATCTATAACCTGCAACTTTATGTGGTAGCACTCTTCAGGTAACTTGCAGGGCAAACACAAACTTATCTTTGTTTAATCGCAAAAGTAAATGTCATGAATTCAGATCTCAGCACAGACAAACAGTTTTCTCTTTAGTTGTATTAACATTGGTTATGGAGAGCTGGTCTGTGTATTAAGACATATTTAAGAATAATCTTACAAAGAAACTTACTTGCAGTCCTGGTTCCATGTTTCACAGATCTTGGTGCTCAACAGCTAACTGGTAATTCAGTGTAATCGGTTTATCTGAAAATGTCAATTACATCATTAAAATACAATCAACTTTTCTCAATGTAAGGTTATGAAAAAGCCATGTTGTTTAAGGTATGATGCCTTGGTGCAGCAATATGGGACTCGTGCTGCTATGAGTCTCCATGCAGAAGATATTTCCTCATTGGATTTACGGTCAGTATGGAACTGCTGCCCACCCAGAATTGTGAGGAACTTGGGTAACTACAATAAATAGCAGCTCCGGGTTCATAACAGGAGGGGATACAACAATCTGACTACGTGTCACCCCTATATTGGCTGGATCATTGTCCATATCTGTGATTGAAACATGTTGATGTGAGACCAGCAGTAAACAGGTGGAGAAGTTAGTGTACAACCATTTCTAATTAATGTTTGGAAATTTATTTCGAAAGTTGGTCATACTGATTTCACAGTCATGTGCTGCCATCTAGCAACAGATACATAAACTTCCTGTAGATATGTGGTTCCACCTAGCGACAACTCTATAAACTCATGCACATATCCACAGTTATTCTGTCGGACATAGAAAGTGTATTGGGAAAGCTAAACTGTTGTTTTCCCGAGCTCAATTTCTTACCTCATTTTAAGGCATTTCTACAATTCTTTTAGGGAAAAAATCAACATATATATGTATATGTCAGATAATTATTCAAATATGCAGCAATAAAAAGTGTGTTTTTCGGTTTCTTAATTTAAACTTATGGTGGGCTACAATCCCCACATTTTCTATTATTCAAAAACTGTAAACAACGTTCTATGAAGCATATTTTGATCAAAAAACTTTAGGATAAACAGGAAATGGGCTGCAAGTCGAGAAACACTTACCCTTGATTTTTCTGTTTAATGTTGTGAATTATAACTCTTCTTCTGTATTTAGTAACATTTTTAAATATTTCAAACAATTTAAAACAATTTTTATAACTTTATTTTAGAATTTTTAAGTATTTATTCAAATACACATATTGTGATGGTGACTTGCTATTTTTTTTCCAGAGAGTATGTTACATAGTTGGAAACAGTGGGTTATCGATGGTTGTGATTATTAAGAAGTGAAAAAAAGAGTGTTTCATGGGATCCACCCGAGGTTAGAGTAATTGAATTAGGTTAAGTGTGAGTTAGCTTTTAGGTTCATCACATTTTAAATGTGTCTAAATACATAAAACAAAAGAAAAACAATAATAATCGAAAACAACGATAATAATTTACATGTGGTTCGATGGTGGGTTATCGCTGGCTCTATAAACTCTGGCGCATGCGCACTGTTGTTCTATAGGACTTTGAAAATAATATCAGTGAACTTTTTCCAGGAAATGTTGGTGAAAAAACCTCAACCCAATAAAAGTTGTTACCAGTATTTTAAAAATTCAGTGACCTAATAGAAACTTCAGGCTATACATACACTGTAACATGATGAAAAAAGTTCCAAATGCACAAAATAAAGTTGTATTGCATGGACCCCTCAGCATTGACAGATTTTTGGCAATGAACAGGCAGACATATTAGCAAAGAAAGTTGCCTAACTGCTTCAAACCAGATACATCATACCACTCCTACAGAGTGAGTCAGGAGGAAAGGTATGTGCTTTGAGGAGTGTTGGTACTGGTGATTCTGAACAAAAAGCTTCTAACATACATATGGTGTTTTCTTAACTGTTTCAGTGTAATTTAATGAAAACAATGAGGAACCAGAAAAGTGCAGGTGACAGTAAATCAAGATACTGTTATCTTAAGTTTTGTTTAATTTTGTACGTTTCATCACAAAAGATGTTCAAACACTCCATCGCCAACTTGAATGCATTTTGATGCTCTTGTAGATGGCTCAGATACAATGGAATCATTGCTTGTCCACCGAGATCGCCCGATCTTATACCATTATTTACTGTTTGTGGGGTTGGCTTAAGAGTGAAGTCTACAAGCACAGAGTGGAACTTCTCACTTGTATTTTTCATGCTTGCGCTCAAGTAAAGGAATGTATGAATGAGCTCAGATCAGCAACACAACAGCTGTCTACAAGAACATCAAAATGCATTGAAGTTAGTGGTGGAGTGATTAAACATCTTTTGTGAGGAAACGTACAAAATTAAACAAAACTTAAGATAACAGTATCTTGATTTACTGTCACCTGCACTTTTCTGGTTCCTGGTTGTTTTCATTAAATTACCCTGAAATGGTTAAGAAAAAAGGCCACATGTATATCACAAGATTTTTGTTCAGAATCATCAATACTATCACCCCTCAAAGCATGCACCTTTACTTCTGACTCACCCTGTATAAAGCAAATGAAGGAACAATATCTCATGAGTTTAGAAATAAACACAACAATAACCTGCAAGACCTCCATACATAACACACCTGACTGGCCAAGACAAGAAGCTATTGTGAAATTCCACCTCCAAACTGGACACGGCATTCTTCGCAATAAACTGTCTCGCTTTGGAACCACCTGCAAGCTCTGAAACCTGGATTAAGATATAGAATACTGGCTCAACTGCACTTCTATTAGCACTTGATTTTTCAGTTATATTGTTGTAATCTATAGCTCTTCTTCTATATTTACTAACATTATTTAATATTTTAAACTTTTTCAAACAATTTTTATAACATTATTAGACAATTCTGAAGTATTTATTTAAATACGCAAATCACAATATTATGACACTGTTAGACAATATTGTGATGCTAACTGCTATTTTCTCCACAGAGTATATTACTTAGTCTATGATTTTTCTATCACTGTTTTGGGTTATCGCTGGTTGGATCAGCGTTAGGGAGTGATAAGTAAGTGTACACCCATTTTCAATAAACGTTTGGTAATTTTAATATTATTAATATATTTTTTAAACATAGATTTGGAGATTTATTGCAAATATTGGTCATTTAAATTTCATAGCGATGGATAGTAATCAAGGCTGATAATCGATATGTGGTTCGATTGTAGGTTATCGCTGGCTCTATAAACTCTGGCGCATGCACACTATTGTTCTATAGGACTTTGAAAATATTTCACTCACGCTAGTTTAAGTGCAGTTTTTCCTAGAATACCTAATGTGCAGCCCGAATTTTCGCAGTATATTTGAGACCGGATAATATTCAGAAGCCAGAATCATTATGATGAATCAGATGAACAAATGACATTTTGTCACTGTTGTATGCAATTAGATAAATAAATACATGATGAAAAATCAATTCAGATAATCTTTCTACTAAGCGCAGCGAGAATTTTTTCTAAGTCCCAGGCAGACACCACACGTATGCACTAACAAACGCAAAGCGGTTTACTCTATGGAATATCGCGATGCAGCATACATTATACATGCTATTTAAAGAACCTAAAGGCTAACCTAATGCAATGTAAGTACTCTAACCTGTGAAAGACCAACCTAAAAGCTAACCTTACACAATTTAAGCACTCTAACCTGTCAAAGAATGTAATGCGCAAAAATAAATAGTAATTTCTCAAATTCTGAAGTACTTACCCCATGTTAGCTGCACTATTGTTGTATAGAATATTCTTAAAAATCAATATGGCTGCCACATCTTCATGTTACATAAATAGTTATATCATAGAAAAAATATGTTCAATTAATCTTAGAAAAAAAATTTAAAATTTGTTGTAAATGGTGGGAAATAATTTTAAAATAAAACCCTGTTGGTGCATGCGCGTGGTGTCTGCCTTGGACTTACAAAAAATTTACACTGCGCATAATGGGAACATTTTGTAATATTTGAAACATTTTGCAACGATACTTATAACCCTTTTTTCTACAATTGGGTGTGGTATACTTAATGTCGCAAAAAATTTTCAATCTAATTGCTTATGCCACTGATGCACTAAACACTTTTAAACACGTTTAAAACATTTTGCAACACTTTTAAACATGTTTTAAACATCTTCCAATGTTGCAACAATTTTTTTTTACATTTACATATTTACGTAAAACATGATCGTCTACATTGCTTACTTGCTACTTTCTGCTATTTTCCCTCCTCATCCTATGTTGTTCCAACGTTGTCACCATCAACAACCCAAAATACTCCAGATGTTGCCAACATCACTTCCACGTTCCCTGGATTTCACCTACGTTAGAGTAATTGATTTGTGTTACAGTAATTGATTTAGGTTTGGTTCGCTTTTAGGTTCCTTGCTTTTTAAATGTGATTTGATACGTAAAATAAATTACCTCTTCATATCTGTTATTCTATGAAAACTTCAAAATATCGGACGGTTACCACGTAAAATCAAATTTCCACTAGTTCATTTCGTGTTAATTATACATATTTAGACAAGTTCTGGGAATTTTGTGTCAATGTTGGTCATACTGATTTCACATACATATACCACCAACTGCTGGAGGTTGCATTTATCTTTCTGGGATTACATGGAGCACTAGCGCATGCGCATTGTGATTTTATAGAACTTAGAACAATTTTTTTGCGACGGTAAGTATACCTTATCCCTACAATTATTAAATATTTATGTACAAATGCAATGATTATGCTGAACTGTTCGCTCTAAAAGGAACTTCCACTAAATGAATTGGAATGACCATCATTCAAAAGTATATTTGGAGAAATGTTAGTAAAGACAGAAGATGTAGATAGAGCAACAGTTTTACAAGAACATACTATGGAAAATGAAGGGAAAGGTAATCTAAAGTTAAGCAAAAAAAAAAAAGTTAATCCATTAAAATAAAGTGAGATAGAATATGTGTTGGAAACTTGAGCCAAAACATTTTATACCGTTTATGAATATTGTTAACAAGCTTTAGAAAGTGTTAAAAATAGTAGCAAAAGTTTGTAAAAACAAAACCGTAAACCAATAATTTGGTAAATGTGTTATGGGTATTTTAAAAATTCCAAGACCTAATGGTAATCAGCAAAAATAAACACACTGACATGACAAAAAAAAAATTCTATATGCACACCAATGTACGTGAAAGGGCTGAGGTGTACAAACCGTCACACACAATTTTCCATCTAATATTCTTATGCCACTGATGCACTAAACATTTTTAACCATTTATAATAATGTTTGGTACTATTTTAAACATTTTGGAACCATGTTATAAACATTTCTTACGATTTTTAAATATTTCTAAATTACGCAAATATTGTACATCGAGTACTACAGGCGCGGAAATGCTTCATGTAACATCCACTACTAAGTGACTCTCACATCGCAGTTACCAACATTTGAAAATAATTCCAAACCATAGTGTTTGTGTACGTAAAATGACAAATGAGGGAAATTTTGAGGAAGTGGCTGAATTCAAATACCTAGGAACAATAATCAAAAATAGGAATGAGATGCACAAAGAAATTAAACATAGGCTCAATTCTGGAAATGCGTGCTATTATGCATTGCAGAGACTCTTGATGTCCCAACTCCTTTCAATACACATTAAACTGAAAATATATAAAACTATTATTCTACCAGTTATATTATATGGGTGCAAAACATGGACTCTTACTTGGAGGGAGGAAAGGAGACTACAAGTATTTGAGAATAAAGTTCTTAGGAAAATTTTTGGACCAAAGAGAGATGAACAGACAAGTGAATGGAGAAGACTACATAACAATGAACTACATGGTCTTTATAGGAAGCCAGATATAATAAGAATAGTTAAGTCTCGTAGACTGCGATGGGCAGGACATGTTGCACGTATGGGGAATGAAAGACGTGCATGGAAGCTTCTTGTAGGAAAGCCAGAGGGAAAACGCCCAGTTGGTAGATCAAGAATGAGGTGGAAGAATGACATTAACTATGATTTGAGGGAAGTAGATTATACAGGGAATGATTGGAAAGGATCAGCTCAGGATAGGGATGCATGCAGAGCTTATGTCCGTGTGGCCACGAACCTATGGGTTCGATAGTGCCAGTGAGTAAGTAAGTACGTAAAATTATTTTATAGTTTATTAAATAATATGCATGTAAATTGTTTTGTTAGGTTAGGAAAAGGGAAGTTAGTTTACATTCATTTCTTTTTGGATTTGGGAATTTATTCTCAAAGTTGGTAACGCCGACTTCAGAGCAATTTACCGGAAGCTACATTAACGATTACAGCAACTCCTGCATGCGCACTGCAATTCTGTAGAAATTAGAAGAATTCATGTGTGACAGTTTCTTCACCTTATCCTGAGAAAGTATTAAAATTCGAAAAATATGATTATCGTATCCTTCTGCCAATAATTGAATTTTATGTTGGAAAAAGTCCAGTATTTCGCAGAATCGCAGTGCGCATGCGCAAGTTGCTGTAATGGTCAATGTACCTTCCGGTAGATGGCTCTGCAGTCGGCATTACCAACTTTGGGAATAAATTCTGAGATGCTAAAAAAATGGACGTAAACCAACTTCCCATTTCCTAACCTAACAAAACAATTTACATGCATATTATTTAATAAACTATAAACTAATTTTATGTACACTAACACTAAATATGGTTTGAAATTATTTTCAAATGTTGTTTCCTAATGGCGAGATTTGACGCTAAAGTCATTTTCTCTCTGGCTTCCCAGTATAAGCAAACAAGGTCCTTAGAGTGTTGTGCAGTTGGATTTAAAGTTGTTTTCAAATGTTGGTAATGGAAAAACTGCACTTACACTATCTCAAAACTGCAAATACACGGTAACAGTTAGAAGTAGCAGCGATAACGTTATCATTGAACGATAACCCACAAACATCATAGTGAGTTACCAAACGTTTATTAAAAATGGGTGTACACTTACTTATCACTCCCTAACGCTGATCCAACCAGCGATAGAAAAATCATAGACTAAGTAATATACTCTGTGGAGAAAATAGCAGTTAGCATCAACAGTCTAACAGTCTCATAATATTGCGATTTGCATATTTAAATAAATACTTTTAAACTGTCTAATAATGTTATAAAAATTGTTTTAAAATATTAGAAAATGATGGTAAGTACAGAACAAAAGCTATAGTTTACAACAATATAACAGAAAAATTTTGAGATAGTAGAAGTGCAGTTGAGCCGTTGGTAACACCGATTTAAGAGCCACCTAGTGGATGTTACATGAAGCATTTCCGCGTCTCTAGAACCCAATGCACGAATTTCGCGTAATTTATAATATTTAAAAATCGTAAGAAATGTTTATAAAATGGTTCCAAAATGTTTCAAATAGTACGAAACGTGTTTACAAGTGTTCAGTGCATTAGTGGCATAAGAATGTAAGTGTAGAATTGTGTCCGCCAAATAATGGATCTCACTCTTTATGTCAACTACCGTAATATGTTCCCACGCGACCACCTAACTTTATGTTATAAAACAATTCCCTCTTGGTAATAATTGAGGTTATACTGATAGTTATATGGTCTCCCACCATTTGAAAAATTCTAACAAATACAAGTAAATTTTTTATTTGAAAATTAGCTAATCAAATAGGTTATTAATCCAATCTATCTTAATGATTGTACTTGCCATTACAAGTTGCCTGATTTCATCCAGTTAAAAATTGTATCTTCTCAATTATTCCTACAGATCACATACTGATTTTTTAATTTAAAGGAATGTCTCCAGATCTCTATCATAGAGAACCGATCTCTATGCTCCAGATGGCTGCAGCAATAATCTGTTTACAGTTCTACCACTTGTCATAAAAATATTCTAAACAGGTGAACCAACACTACTAAATATATGGTTGGTATCTAATGTCGAGCACTTGATAATGAAATCATTCGCTCTACTACTAAATATATAAAAATTGACAATGTATTGATTTAGGTAAACTTTTTATCACTCACCTCATATTTGAGTGATAACAATTTTGCCTAAATAAAGATACTTCATAGTGTGAATTGAAGAAGAAAGAAGGAGAAGAAGAAGAAGAATAAGAAAATGAATAAGACGAAGAAAAAGAAGAAGAAAAATAATATTATGCATTATAGATCGTAATATAATAGATATTATCTTTTTGATCAAATTTTTATTTAGTATTTAATATTGGAGTTAATTGTGATTGTTATATTCTGATGTAACATATGTTTGTACTGGTGAATGGAACAGAAGGCCACATGGTCTTAACTCCACCAGGCTAAATAAATCTAATCTAATCTAATTTATGTATTGGTGCCAAAGAAATGTAGTATTTGTCAACATTTTTTAAAAATTTTCTAAGCATTTCAGGATGGTAAGTAATTTTCTTGTATTTTTTCTTTTCTTCGCAATTTTGTAGAATAGTATATTCATTAAGTCTTTTTTTAGAAGATGTTATAAACCATAGCACATTCTCATCACACTTAAAACTACTGGCACTATCGAACCGATAGACAGAGTGGATATGAACCCTTAGGTTCAAGGCCATGCAGGCATAATTTCTCAATACATCCCTATCCTGACCTATGTTTTCCAACTACCATGGATTCCCTGAAATAGTTCCTGACCCAAGAACCCAATGGTTGACTATTTCACCTCTGGAAAATTGTACACTAGTGGAACCCACATCTGCATTTCTTGATGGTTGTACATTTAGGGCAAAAGACTGTCACTGTTTCAACCAAGGTACTGGCTTATTGGCTTCGACCTTTTCAGCATAAGCAAACTTATGGCAGCAAAGTCACTTTTCATCAGACAGCTGTGATCATCGCACATTGCCAAGTGTTTAACCCGTTAGCGTGGAGCGACGTGACATGTATGCAGGTTGAATTCTTTACCAAATGTGGAACGACGTGATGTGTACGCTAGCTAAACGCACTGCTATATATTAGTGCATATATTAATCGATGACGGCCCTGAGTTACAAGTTAAAATAATTTTATATTTGCATTTATTCTTGTGGCCTCTGACATTTTTCTTATATTTATAACTTGACAAAGGATTTCTTCTTAGAAATAAATTTGTCTTTTTTTTTGTACATTAGCTTGTCTATCAAATTGAATCTATTTTGAAATCTCTTCATTTTTAATAATAATGTCGCAAAATTCAGTACATATAAAGGCCCAACAAAGTTGTTTCTGATTTACGCTGTAGAAAAGGCGACAACAGTAAATTTCATATATATATATATATATTTCAATTGACGATATCCTTACATTATGGAAACGTAGTTAGTCTACTATTTACTCAGTATCTAAAAGGTAAAGTGGTCCACTTTAGGAACTCCTTGGGATATTAGGAGGTTAAGGCTCCCACTTTTTCTAGACTATCGGTACTTGATGTAAGCCGGGTACTTATCTCTGCCAGACGGCCCATAACAAGCATCTGGTACTCATTTCAGTTAGAGGCTGAGTCAACCCCGGAGTCACAGTGCCACCTGAAGGTTTGGTTCAGTTTAAAAATTCTGGTCCATCGGGACTCGAACCCTCAATCTTCTGGCATGTAGCATGCTTATCTTTCATGTCCACACCTCCGGTGAAGCTATTATAGTCATATATCATCAACTGGATTCACCTTGGAAACCAGAAGAAAGACATTGAAATTTAAGGTTGATGAAGGTCTTTTAGCACAACAGGTCTCATGTGTAGAAAGACAATTTTTTGAAGGCACACGACCTAAAATAATGTTTCCAAAGTGTTAGAAAGATACATTTGGAGAAGGCTACCCCTCCCCTACAAGAAAGAAGGTCAACACATAGAAGCAATGTGTTTGTAATAAACATGAACAAAGTAAACACAAGGGGAAAAAAATACTCTTATTGTTGGTGCCCGAGTGTCAAACAGCTGGTTTACGCTTTGAAGATTTATCACACCAATTTTTGAAGTTCATTCCGTTTTTTTCTTTTTTTGAAGACCCTTCTCTTTCTGTAAATATTTTGTTAGGTAGAGACGGTTCTCTGAATTCTTCAAAGAATTCCTAGTGCAATTCACTGTGCTACTAATGTAAAAAACTTACAAAACGGAACCTACTTCAACTGTGGCACAACAATCATAAATAATTCAAAGTTAAAATTGGGAAACACATTATGAGGTTCTTAATTAATAAATTAATGAGTCATTTTAACATCTTACCTCATATTTCATGTTTTTCAAACACGGTAACTATAGTTTTCAAATGATCTTGTCATTCATTTTCACACCGCCATTATGAGTCATAATGGCGGTTGAAAATGAATGACTCATAATGGCGGTTGAAAATGAATGACAAGATCATTTGAAAACTATAGTTACCGTGTTTGAAAAACATGAAATATGAGTCATAATGGTGGTTGAAAATGAATGACAAGATCATTTGAAAACTATAGTTACCGTGTTTGAAAAACATGAAATATGAGGTAAGATGTTAAAATGACTCATTAATTTATTAATCATAAATAAGTCTGCACATGCAGAGATGTTACGTGAGAACCGTAACAAATTTAATTAATTAAATATTATATTAAGGGTTCACCATAAACGAATTGCAAAAACATTTAAATTACTCAAGATATTTCCATTTAAATGCATTATTGGAATACTGGCACTAAACGGCTGAGTTTAAATACCCGTGATTCTCCTCCCACATTGCCGTATTGCCAGCCATTTAACTCCACCCGCTCTGAAGGGTTAAGTTATATAAACAGGTACCTAAACCAATGATTGCAATGAAATATCCAAAAAAAAATACATTTTACTTTTAATGGCCTATATTTTCCATAGAAAGTGAACTTACTAAATTATGAGATATCTCTTCTTCAATATCAATGTTTTTAATTTCATTTTTCACAGCATCAGATGTGGCCTGCAAACAGTTTCAGTATATTAAACTATATACATAACAAATGGTACATCTGCACCATTCAGTGTTATCTTAGATATTCCTCTGTCAGCAGAGAAAGTTTGGAGGCCTGAACAATTTCTCCTTTAAATTTGCAGTGGAACTCGTGAACAGATTGTCATAGTGCTGGAAAGGGTACGAACAAGGGTTATGAACCTGTTCCACATATGTTGTTTCTATTTTGTTTGTGGAAATTGGTAATAACAACAGTGGGTCTTCATATTTTGAGGTGTTGCTGCTATGTTTACAAATAAGGAGTACACCGACATTATTCTACTCTATGGTGAAACATGATAAAATGCTACTGAGAGGTACCCAGATCATCCATTACCTTCTGCCCTTGTTTTAGATGCCAAGTAATGAAATGTGAACTGACAGAATATTCAGCAAGACAAGACCCATGCATCAGAACGAGGAAAATGTACAAAATGTCTTCTGGTATATTCGAGACAATCGCACACATGGTACTTAATACTCAAATTTTTATTAATATTTTTATCATGTCTATTATTATTACTACCGACTAAGTCGCTGGCACTGTCATAGGTTCATGGCCGTGGGGAACAAACATTCCATACATCTTTATCCTGAGCTAATGTTTTTCAATCATACCCATATAATTTTCCTCCCTCCAATCACACCCCATTCTGGGCCCACCTACTGGGAGATCTCATCCTCGTTTTCCTTCGAGAGGATTGATATGTCCTTCTTCTATTTCCCATTCATGCCACGTGATCTATCTATTGCAGTCTACAAGACTTAACTGTTCTTATTACATCTCTTTTCCTATAAACATTGTGTAACTCACTGTTACTTTTAATATCATGTTTGAACACCATTGAAGTTACGGTTATTTCAATTTTAAAATTTGTACCTCATAAAACAGTCTTCCTCAACTATAATAACTTCTGCTATAAACATCTCCACACTATTAAAATTATGGGCCTTTCAAATACATGCTTCATCCTCAGGAATAATAATGGTACTGAAATTATTTGTATATTTCATACAGAGGGCTGTTCTCATTTAGCATATTTTTATTTTCTGCTTCAGTAAGTTTTAAAATGAAATTAAATGAACATTTCCCAAACTTTATTAAAAGAAATTAAATGAACATTTCCCAAACTTTATTAAAAGAGAAGGAAAATCAAGTTTTGCTGAACACACTTCAGAAACCGGACATAGATATAAAACAATATCAATAATCCACAAAGAGAACAATAGACAAAAAATCAATATCCCGGAAGAGATTGAAATTATCAAGGAAGGAGAAAATAAAAATATTCTAAATGAGAACACACCAAACAACCAAAGCCCTCTGTATGAAATAAAGAAATCTTTTCAGCACCATAAGTATTCCTGAGGATGAAGCATTTCTTTGAAAGGCCTACAATTTTAATAGTGTGACGACGTTTTTATAACAGAAGTTATTACAGTTGAGGACGACTGTTTTATAAGCTACACATTTTAAAATTGAAATCACTGTTAGTAGTCTTTCAATTCATCTGTCTCTTCATTTCTCTTTGGACCAAAATATGTCCTGCAACTTTATGTTTACAATGTTTCACTTCTTTTAAAGTAAGATTCAATTATCCATATGCATATAACATAACGTCAGTTTAATGTTTTTTGAGAGATGTTGAAATGACAAGAGTCCCTCTAATACAAATAGCATTCATTCCCAGAGTTGAGCTTTGTTAGTGCACCTGACCCCTGTTTTTAATTATTGTTCCTAGGCATTTGAATTCAGCCTTTTCTTCAAAATTTCCCTCATCTGTCATTAATTGAATCATTCACATTATATAATCTACTTCTATATGAGACCATGTAATTAGTTTCATTGATATTAAATTTCTGCCACAATTACTCAATAGAGTAATAACACTACATCGTCAGCATAAACTAACAGCTTATTAACACTAATGAATTGTAGGCCTTCTTCATCCTTTCAAGATTTGAAGGTAGAGGCGGCCATCATGCGAGGCTGACAACCCAGAAGACATTTTGAGCCGATTGTCTAGAAAGGTTGGAGCCTTAACCTCCTACTACCCCATCGACTGTAATGGAATTACCAAACATACAAATGTAAGGTTCAGTTTGAACATCAGACCATTAGAGTGAAGGCTAACCCGAAGAAAAAAATTAAAAATCACTCCAGCAGCTGCAAATTTTCATTTTTTTTGCAACAAACCATAATATATGTCAATGAATCACAATGATAAATATAATCTCCAGAAAAAAATAAATAAAAATCTGGCATATAAACAAAAGGCAAAATTTTAATATCTCTCTAATGGTGACCATGTTTACTTCTCACAATGAATTTGGATGCATACAATTTAATTAAAAAAAGAAAGATATATTCCACAAACTAGCAAAATCAAACCCCAAATTATGTTGTTAAAGAATTTCGCTTATTGTACAAATTATATCACGTTTGAATAACAAATTGTGTGGAGTTACTCCATGTATGAGCAGCAGCACTGTTGTAGCTGTCAATAGTACAAGGATCCATTAGTTTCACTCTCCAATTCTGAAATACCAACAAAAACATTACCTCAAGTTTCATTTCGCCGGGAGCTGGAAATGTTTCATGTTCAATATCAGGATAGTTGGTCTGTTCTTCTTCTGATTTTATTTCAACTTTGACATCCTGTAACATGAAACTCACAATATATCATCAGGTCAAATATAAGCTTCTCAGAATTCATGTGCAATATTTTCACACAATGTAGAGAAATCATTTTTCAAAAGAAAATAACCACTTGTGCTATCCTATCTTGTACATTTCCTTACCCATGACTTTTTTCTTCCCTTCAAAAATGATTTAGACAATCTGTGTGGATGTTTGTTTGTTTGTATATATGTATGTATGTGTATATATATTATTATCAAAAGTAATCTCCACAAGAGGTGTTTTCCTGAAAAAAATCTCACGAGTAATTTTGTCTAATAAAAAACTCGACCTCACGTTGGATTTGGAGTGACTATTTAGCGGATAATAGAACATCAGAAGCTAAAAATAATTATCCATCCATAGTAATTCTGCCCGAAGGCATGCTTTGCAGCTTTACTAGGGGATTATAGGTTGTGGTAGCTTCCCATTGCTTTCCACACCGGTGATGGATGATGATGATGATGGCCAGATGATTTTTTTTGGTTCCAATGAGATTTAGCATTCCCAGTGATGTAAGAGGTGGTGACATATAGGAATAATCACAAATGTCTAATATTATTGTTGAATCTACAGTTTTGTGAGTAACTGTGATGTATTGTGAGAGTCTCAATTTTGTTTAGCCTCCATCTCAATGGGAAGGTAGAGAAGAGATGAAAAATAAAATGTCCAAAGTGACAAAATATAGTCATGAAAATGGTAGTTTTCAAGTTCAGTAAATTAAATTTAAAATGGCTTTTTTTCAATTTTTTCATGAGTATTTCACATAAAAATATGTTTCCATGTACTAATTTCAAGTCATTAAGTTATTCATGAAAATATTTTCATTTTTTGAATAAACATTGGCCAATTTCCTGTCCAACTTTATGTGATTGTTAATATTTGACAATTATATTGATTTTTGGAACAATAATACCAAACGTTCACATCTTTACTTATCAGTAACAATGTTCAATATCAAAGACCTTTATTAAGCACAGCAGACTACACGTGTCTTACCTCAAAATTTTCTTCTGGATTTGTTTAAAATCCTTTAAATTTATCGACATGAAAACACACAGACCTCGAAGATTTTGCAGCATGAGATGTATTAATGCAAATGAGTCAAATACCTTGATAATGGATCTGTTGCTAGTTTTTGCATATCACGTACATTTTTTGCACAATTCTATTTTTAACATAAAAAATTAGAGCATGCAGTCCACTACTTGTATGCAGTATATATGTGAAGTATTAAAATATGTAAACACATAAAATATAATACAATTTTATAATATAATCACTGATTTTATTCAGAGTAGTTTGTCATTGTGTTTAACTGAAGGTAGATTCATCCTATGACCCTCTCCTGGTTACATTACCCCGTTCCCTGAGAAAAACTGCGGAAGCAATAAGCTGCCAGCACATGGGCCACATATTACAATTCCAATACCACAACAACAACATTAGTGCATTAGAGGTTCAAATGGCAATTGAAAAATTGAAGATGTATAAAGCATCAGTTTCAGATGAGATCCCAGCAGAACTGATAAAATCAGGGGGAGAAAAATTGATGGACAAGATACGCTGGTTGCTTAGTATGATTTGGGAAAAAGAAGCTCTTCCAGAAGAATGGAAGGAATCAATTATCGTACCGATTTATAAGAAAGGAGATAAAACTGATTGCAACAACTATAGGGGCATCTCATTACTTTCAACTTCCTACAAAATTCTTACAAATATATTAGTAAACAGACTTACTCCCTATATTCATGACATTCTAGGAGATCATCAATGTGCATTTAGAAGAAACAGGTCTACAACAGATCAGATTTTTAGTATAAGACAGATTTTAGAAAAGAAATGGGAATATAATGGTACTGTACATCAACTGTATGTAGACTTCAAAAAAGCATATGATTCAATTAAGAGGGAGAAGTTATATAGTATCCTGCTGGAGTTTGGAATTCCTAAAAAGTTAGTCAGACTTATATGAATGTGTCTAAATGGCACAAAGAGTAGGGTGCGTATAGGCAAACAGTTTTCGAACACTTTTGAAATCCACAATGGGTTGAAGCAAGGAGATGCACTATCTCCTCTACTATTTAATTTTGTACTAGAGCATGCCATTAAATCTTTAGAGAATGAGGAGGAACCTCACAACTCAATGGTATTAAACTGTTAGTTTATGTTGATGATGTAGTACTATTGGCCGATAGCAAGGAGATACTAAAGGACAACACGCACACACTATTGAGTAACACTAAGAAATTAGGACTGGAAGTAAATGTCAATAAAACTAAATATATGGGCACACATAGAAATTCATTAAATAATGGAAATGGACAGCTAATGACAAATTATGGAAATTTTGAGGAAGTGGCTGAATTCAAATACCTAGGAACAATAATCACAAATAGGAATGAGATGCACAAAGAAATTAAACATAGGCTGAATTCTGGAAATGCGTGCTATTATGCATTGCAGAGACTCTTGATGTCCAAACTCCTTTCAAAAAACGTTAAACTGAAAATGTATAAAATTATTACTCTACCAGTTATATTATATGGGTGCGAAACATGGACTCTTACTTTAAGGGAGGAAAGAATATTACAAGTATTTGAGAATAAAGTACTTAGGAAAATTTCTGGACCGAAGAGAGATGAACAGGCAGGTGAATGGAGAAGACTACTTAACAATGAACTACATGATCTTTATAGGAAGCCAGATATAATAAGAACAGTTAAGTCTCGTAGACTGCGATGGGCAGGACATGTTGCACGTATGGGGAATGAAAGACATGCCTGGAAACTTCTTGTAGGAAAGCCAGAAGGAAACGCCCAGTTGGTAGACCAAGAATGAGGTGGGAGAACAACATTAACTATGATTTGAGGGAAGTAGATTATACAGGGAATGATTGGAAAGCATTACCTCAGGATAGGGATGTATGGAGAGCTTATGTCCGTGTGGCTATGAAGCTACGGGTTCGATAGTGCCAGTGAGTAAGTAAGTAAGTACAACAACAACACTACAAGAGAGTAGTAGCAGCACAGAAAATAATTTCAATTTGTCCCAACAATCATAAGAAAACTATCTGCATCCTATCAATTAACCAAATTAAACAATTTGGTAAGCGATTTGGGTCTTACTAAAAAAAAGTTAACTTTTATCACGAGATTTAAAGAAGACAATCTTTTAACTGCTGGTACAACTTTTTATTGGTATAGAAATCATGAAGAAGAATTTAAGAAGTATTTCGTAATGAGAGGGAAGTTGTGTACTGTTGGCTTGAATGGTTGCTCAGGAACAGATTACAAACCGACAGATTGGCGAATATTTATTGACTCTAGCAAAAGAAGTCTAAAGGGTGTTCTTCTGGATAATGGGAATAAATGAGCCAGTAGTTCATTCAGTACACACATACAAACAAGTGTACTATTCTAGAAGTAATAAATATAATGAAACAGTCGGGAATTTATCAAATTAATTGTAAAGATTGTGAAAAGATATACATAGGAAAAACAAAAAGGAATCTAAATACAAGATTAAAAGAACACCTCAGAAATGTTAAAAATGGAGAAACCGAAAAATCTGCAATAGCTGCACATGCCTGGTCAGAAAAACATAGAATAGAAACCAAAACAAAATACTTAAACAATTGGAAAAACCGAAGGAACTCACAATTTGGGAAAAATTTACATATGCAAGAATGAAAATACAACTATGAATTTGAAATACCCGGTTATAAAGAAAGAGGCCTGATTTGGAAATTCTTCGGTCGGCCACCAGATGGCGCGGAGGTCAGTCTGCAGGATAGAAGGCCGTTGGACGTCAGTGTGAACATGACGCAGCATTGACAATGTCACGAATTACGTGAAGAAACCCTGGGTCTGCTATAAATTATGAAGTATGAGGTGAGTGAAATGATAAAAAAATAAACAATATTAAAGAACCTCATAGTGTTATTTCCTATCTACATAACTTAATAATTATTGCATTGTTAGTAATTTCTAACACTACAACATTCAGAAGATACGGGGTTGTGGGATTTTGTTTACAAAGGGCTCCAACTATAAAATTTGCTATGTAACGACCTTCACAATCCGTCGTTTCATCAACACTAATCCATACAAATTGATTCCTAAGAGTATTCTGAATATTTGATATTACACTGTTGTAACACTGGCTTACATATGTTTTTCATAAAGTACTTTCATCTGGTACATGTTCGTTGGTGTATTCTGAAGAAAATTTCTTAGCGTTGGATTATTGAGTTTAAAGAGAGGAATATCACATGCTATAAAAACCTCACACAAGTCTGAAGAAAACTGAGTTAACCTACTACCTAAACACTCTGCAAGTTGTTTTTGCTTTGGATTATTTTCCGTTTCACGTTTTTTAATTACCAATTCCTTATGTTTGGATGTGTTTATATGCTGCAACACTTGAAACCGTTTCTCACTGCCTACTTTTTTCTCACATGCTTTACAAAATAAAATTCTATTATCCGTGGAAATAAACTCGTTACGATATTCATTTACAAACGATTGAAGTCTACCTGAATTACTTAATTTAACTTTGGGCATGATTTAATAGCGGTATAGGAAGCCCCCTTAACAGTTTACATCCACTTCACCACACACAAAAACTAAGACACTTATTCAATGAATGAAGACACAACTACTCGTAGCTCGTAAGCGCATTACTGTTGACCTTCGCTGCACGTGGAATACATACGGGGATTCACCAACGGACCGTGTGAAAAATTGATGTCACCTCACGAAAACTTGAGGTGCTCCCAATGGGTGTGCCATTCATCGTTAAACAAAATTCATAAACATAAATTAATCATGTTTACTACGTTACAAATTAATCATGTTTACTACGTTACATTTTTTTACTCAACTTCCAAAGTTATGAAACCTATCCCTACCAACGGCAATAGCATTATTCAACATCAAAGTTATGCCGGTTGCCACTTATGGAATCCAGCTAATATGGACATATCTCACAGCCAAAAATTTCATGAAACTTGAAAGCATAAAAGCGAGATTCCTAAAACGGGCTCTTTCAATATCAAAATTCACAAGACATAGCTATGCCTACATAATAGCAAAGGAGTCTTACTTCATAGAAGACATCCGAAAAACACTTCGATCTACCAGAAACGCAGGCATACAAAACAGCAATCGAGGAGAGACAGAGAAAAGCCAGAGAGATTCCGAACGAAATCACGGAAACGGAAGCGTTAAACACAGACGAATGGAAAGGACCAAATTTTCGACTTCGCCACTTATACACACGCTTCGCCGCTCACGGCTTCCATGGAAAAATATGTCATAAACAAAGTTACCATGAACCTGAGGAGTCCTGCATCTGTAAACTCTGTAGCAAACCGTGCCCAAAGTATCACTTAGTGAAGTGCGAAAACAGAACCAAAACAATTCACGAATTAATAGCAAAATTGTAAACCATGTATATAATATTAGTGTACACATTGTGTTTAATAAATATATATATTTTTTACTCAACTATTTAATTTAAATTAATGAAATTTTAAAATTTAAAAACCTTTAAATATTTGAAAAATACAAATAAATATACCAAAAATATACCAAATATGCAGCTTCCCTGCATAAATGTTAAAATATGATGCATTTATAAATAAAGGTAAAATATGCACTTTTATGCACAATAAAAGCAATGTTATTGTATTCAGAAATTTGTGATTCGTGTGTAGATAATCTTTTGGCATATTTGCACAATGAGAGAGAACAAATATGCAAATGCATGAACTTCCGTTCCCTGGTTATGAGACACCTTTATTATATGAAATTAAATAAAACACCTACAGAGACAAATTTCTGCATCAACTAGGATTTGAATCTATAACCTGCAACTTTATGTGGTAGCACTCTTCAGGTAACTTGCAGGGCAAACACAAACTTATCTTTGTTTAATCGCAAAAGTAAATGTCATGAATTCAGATCTCAGCACAGACAAACAGTTTTCTCTTTAGTTGTATTAACATTGGTTATGGAGAGCTGGTCTGTGTATTAAGACATATTTAAGAATAATCTTACAAAGAAACTTACTTGCAGTCCTGGTTCCATGTTTCACAGATCTTGGTGCTCAACAGCTAACTGGTAATTCAGTGTAATCGGTTTATCTGAAAATGTCAATTACATCATTAAAATACAATCAACTTTTCTCAATGTAAGGTTATGAAAAAGCCATGTTGTTTAAGGTATGATGCCTTGGTGCAGCAATATGGGACTCGTGCTGCTATGAGTCTCCATGCAGAAGATATTTCCTCATTGGATTTACGGTCAGTATGGAACTGCTGCCCACCCAGAATTGTGAGGAACTTGGGTAACTACAATAAATAGCAGCTCCGGGTTCATAACAGGAGGGGATACAACAATCTGACTACGTGTCACCCCTATATTGGCTGGATCATTGTCCATATCTGTGATTGAAACATGTTGATGTGAGACCAGCAGTAAACAGGTGGAGAAGTTAGTGTACAACCATTTCTAATTAATGTTTGGAAATTTATTTCGAAAGTTGGTCATACTGATTTCACAGTCATGTGCTGCCATCTAGCAACAGATACATAAAACTTCCTGTAGATATGTGGTTCCACCTAGCGACAACTCTATAAACTCATGCACATATCCACAGTTATTCTGTCGGACATAGAAAGTGTATTGGGAAAGCTAAACTGTTGTTTTCCCGAGCTCAATTTCTTACCTCATTTTAAGGCATTTCTACAATTCTTTTAGGGAAAAAATCAACATATATATGTATATGTCAGATAATTATTCAAATATGCAGCAATAAAAAGTGTGTTTTTCGGTTTCTTAATTTAAACTTATGGTGGGCTACAATCCCCACATTTTCTATTATTCAAAAACTGTAAACAACGTTCTATGAAGCATATTTTACAAAACCTTTAGGATAACAGGAAATGGGCTCAAGTCTAGAAACACTTACCCTTGATTTTTCTGTTTAATGTTGTGAATTATAACTCTTCTTCTGTATTTAGTAACATTTTTAAATATTTCAAACAATTTAAAACAATTTTTATAACTTTATTTTAGAATTTTTTAAGTATTTATTCAAATACACATATTGTGATGGTGACTTGCTATTTTTTTTCCAGAGAGTATGTTACATAGTTAGAAACAGTGGGTTATCGATGGTTGTGATTATTAAGAAGTGAAGAGTGTTTCATGGGATCCACCCGAGGTTAGAGTAATTGAATTAGGTTAAGTGTGAGTTAGCTTTTAGGTTCATCACATTTTAAATGTGTCTAAATACATAAAACAAAAGAAAAACAATAATAATCGAAAACAACGATAATAATTTACATGTGGTTCGATGGTGGGTTATCGCTGGCTCTATAAACTCTGGCGCATGCGCACTGTTGTTCTATAGGACTTTGAAAATAATATCAGTGAACTTTTTCCAGGAAATGTTGGTGAAAAAACCTCAACCCAATAAAAGTTGTTACCAGTATTTTAAAAATTCAGTGACCTAATAGAAACTTCAGGCTATACATACACTGTAACATGATGAAAAAAGTTCCAAATGCACAAAATAAAGTTGTATTGCATGGACCCCTCAGCATTGACAGATTTTTGGCAATGAACAGGCAGACATATTAGCAAAGAAAGTTGCCTAACTGCTTCAAACCAGATACATCATACCACTCCTACAGAGTGAGTCAGGAGGAAAGGTATGTGCTTTGAGGAGTGTTGGTACTGGTGATTCTGAACAAAAAGCTTCTAACATACATATGGTGTTTTCTTAACTGTTTCAGTGTAATTTAATGAAAACAATGAGGAACCAGAAAAGTGCAGGTGACAGTAAATCAAGATACTGTTATCTTAAGTTTTGTTTAATTTTGTACGTTTCATCACAAAAGATGTTCAAACACTCCATCGCCAACTTGAATGCATTTTGATGCTCTTGTAGATGGCTCAGATACAATGGAATCATTGCTTGTCCACCGAGATCGCCCGATCTTATACCATTATTTACTGTTTGTGGGGTTGGCTTAAGAGTGAAGTCTACAAGCACAGAGTGGAACTTCTCACTTGTATTTTTCATGCTTGCGCTCAAGTAAAGGAATGTATGAATGAGCTCAGATCAGCAACACAACAGCTGTCTACAAGAACATCAAAATGCATTGAAGTTAGTGGTGGAGTGATTAAACATCTTTTGTGAGGAAACGTACAAAATTAAACAAAACTTAAGATAACAGTATCTTGATTTACTGTCACCTGCACTTTTCTGGTTCCTGGTTGTTTTCATTAAATTACCCTGAAATGGTTAAGAAAAAAGGCCACATGTATATCACAAGATTTTTTGTTCAGAATCATCAATACTATCACCCCTCAAAGCATGCACCTTTACTTCTGACTCACCCTGTATAAAGCAAATGAAGGAACAATATCTCATGAGTTTAGAAATAAAACACAACAATAACCTGCAAGACCTCCATACATAACACACCTGACTGGCCAAGACAAGAAGCTATTGTGAAATTCCACCTCCAAACTGGACACGGCATTCTTCGCAATAAACTGTCTCGCTTTGGAACCACCTGCAAGCTCTGAAACCTGGATTAAGATATAGAATACTGGCTCAACTGCACTTCTATTAGCACTTGATTTTTCAGTTATATTGTTGTAATCTATAGCTCTTCTTCTATATTTACTAACATTATTTAATATTTTAAACTTTTTCAAACAATTTTTATAACATTATTAGACAATTCTGAAGTATTTATTTAAATACGCAAATCACAATATTATGACACTGTTAGACAATATTGTGATGCTAACTGCTATTTTCTCCACAGAGTATATTACTTAGTCTATGATTTTTCTATCACTGTTTTGGGTTATCGCTGGTTGGATCAGCGTTAGGGAGTGATAAGTAAGTGTACACCCATTTTCAATAAACGTTTGGTAATTTTAATATTATTAATATATTTTTTAAACATAGATTTGGAGATTTATTGCAAATATTGGTCATTTAAATTTCATAGCGATGGATAGTAATCAAGGCTGATAATCGATATGTGGTTCGATTGTAGGTTATCGCTGGCTCTATAAACTCTGGCGCATGCACACTATTGTTCTATAGGACTTTGAAAATATTTCACGCTAGTTTAAGTGCAGTTTTTCCTAGAATACCTAATGTGCAGCCCGAATTTTCGCAGTATATTTGAGACCGGATAATATTCAGAAGCCAGAATCATTATGATGAATCAGATGAACAAATGACATTTTGTCACTGTTGTATGCAATTAGATAAATAAATACATGATGAAAAATCAATTCAGATAATCTTTCTACTAAGCGCAGCGAGAATTTTTTCTAAGTCCCAGGCAGACACCACACGTATGCACTAACAAACGCAAAGCGGTTTACTCTATGGAATATCGCGATGCAGCATACATTATACATGCTATTTAAAGAACCTAAAGGCTAACCTAATGCAATGTAAGTACTCTAACCTGTGAAAGACCAACCTAAAAGCTAACCTTACACAATTTAAGCACTCTAACCTGTCAAAGAATGTAATGCGCAAAAATAAATAGTAATTTCTCAAATTCTGAAGTACTTACCCCATGTTAGCTGCACTATTGTTGTATAGAATATTCTTAAAAATCAATATGGCTGCCACATCTTCATGTTACATAAATAGTTATATCATAGAAAAATATGTTCAATTAATCTTAGAAAAAAATTTAAAATTTGTTGTAAATGGTGGGAAATAATTTTAAAATAAAACCCTGTTGGTGCATGCGCGTGGTGTCTGCCTTGGACTTACAAAAAATTTACACTGCGCATAATGGGAACATTTTGTAATATTTGAAACATTTTGCAACGATACTTATAACCCTTTTTTCTACAATTGGGTGTGGTATACTTAATGTCGCAAAAAATTTTTCAATCTAATTGCTTATGCCACTGATGCACTAAACACTTTTAAACACGTTTAAACATTTTGCAACACTTTTAAACATGTTTTAAACATCTTCCAATGTTGCAACAATTTTTTTTTACATTTACATATTTACGTAAAACATGATCGTCTACATTGCTTACTTGCTACTTTCTGCTATTTTCCCTCCTCATCCTATGTTGTTCCAACGTTGTCACCATCAACAACCCAAAATACTCCAGATGTTGCCAACATCACTTCCACGTTCCCTGGATTTCACCTACGTTAGAGTAATTGATTTGTGTTACAGTAATTGATTTAGGTTTGGTTCGCTTTAGGTTCCTTGCTTTTTAAATGTGATTTGATACGTAAAATAAATTACCTCTTCATATCTGTTATTCTATGAAAACTTCAAAATATCGGACGGTTACCACGTAAAATCAAATTTCCACTAGTTCATTTCGTGTTAATTATACATATTTAGACAAGTTCTGGGAATTTTGTGTCAATGTTGGTCATACTGATTTCACATACATATCCACCAACTGCTGGAGGTTGCATTTATCTTTCTGGGATTACATGGAGCACTAGCGCATGCGCATTGTGATTTTATAGAACTTAGAACAATTTTTTTGCGACGGTAAGTATACCTTATCCCTACAATTATTAAATATTTATGTACAAATGCAATGATTATGCTGAACTGTTCGCTCTAAAAGGAACTTCCACTAAATGAATTGGAATGACCATCATTCAAAAGTATATTTGGAGAAATGTTAGTAAGACAGAAGATGTAGATAGAGCAACAGTTTTACAAGAACATACTATGGAAAATGAAGGGAAAGGTAATCTAAAGTTAAGCAAAAAAAAAAAAGTTAATCCATTAAAATAAAGTGAGATAGAATATGTGTTGGAAACTTGAGCCAAAACATTTTATACCGTTTATGAATATTGTTAACAAGCTTTAGAAAGTGTTAAAAATAGTAGCAAAAGTTTGTAAAAACAAAACCGTAAACCAATAATTTGGTAAATGTGTTATGGGTATTTTAAAAATTCCAAGACCTAATGGTAATCAGCAAAAATAAACACACTGACATGACAAAAAAAAAAATTCTATATGCACACCAATGTACGTGAAAGGGCTGAGGTGTACAAACCGTCACACACAATTTTCCATCTAATATTCTTATGCCACTGATGCACTAAACATTTTTAAACCATTTATAATAATGTTTGGTACTATTTTAAACATTTTGGAACCATGTTATAAACATTTCTTACGATTTTTAAATATTTCTAAATTACGCAAATATTTACGCAAATATTGTACATCGAGTATACAGGCGCGGAAATGCTTCATGTAACATCCACTACTAAGTGACTCTCACATCGCAGTTACCAACATTTGAAAATAATTCCAAACCATAGTGTTTGTGTACGTAAAATGACAAATGAGGGAAATTTTGAGGAAGTGGCTGAATTCAAATGTCTAGGAACAATAAATAAAAAATAGGAATGAGATGCACAAAGAAATTAAACATAGGCTCAATTCTGGAAATGCGTGCTATTATGCATTATGGAGACTCTTGTCATCCCAACTCCTTTTAAAAATATGTTAAACTGAAAATATTATATAAAACTGTTATTCTACGAGTTATATTATATGGATACGAATCATGGATTCTTGTTTGGAGGGTGGAAAGAAGATTATGAATATTTGAGAAAAACGTTCTTAGGAATATTTTTGAGCCAAAGAGAGATGAGCAGACAAGTGAATGGAGAAAATTATATAACAGTGAGCTGGATAGTCTTTATAGGAAATCAGATATAATAAGAACATTTAAGTTTCGTAGACTGCGATGGGCAGGACATGTGGCAAGAACGGGGAATGAAAGACGTGCATGGAAGCTTCATGTAGGAAAGCCAGAGAAAAAATGGTCAGTTGGTAGACCAAGAATGAGGTGGAAGAATGACATTAACTATGATTTGAGGGAAGTAGATTATACAGGGAATGATTGGAAAGGATCAGCTCAGGATAGGGATGCATGCAGAGCTTATGTCCGTGTGGCCACGAACTATGGGTTCGATAGTTGCCAGTGAGTAAGTAAGTACGTAAAATTATTTTATAGTTTATTAAATAATATGCATGTAAATTGTTTTGTTAGGTTAGGAAAAGGGAAGTTAGTTTACATTCATTTCTTTTTGGATTTGGGAATTTATTCTCAAAGTTGGTAACGCCGACTTCAGAGCAATTTACCGGAAGCTACATTAACGATTACAGCAACTCTGCATGCGCACTGCAATTCTGTAGAAATTAGAAGAATTCATGTGTGACAGTTTCTTCACCTTATCCTGAGAAAGTATTAAATTCGAAAAATATGATTATCGTATCCTTCTGCCAATAATTGAATTTTATGTTGGAAAAAGTCCAGTATTTCGCAGAATCGCAGTGCGCATGCGCAAGTTGCTGTAATGGTCAATGTACCTTCCGGTAGATGGCTCTGCAGTCGGCATTACCAACTTTGGGAATAAATTCTGAGATGCTAAAAAAATGGACGTAAACCAACTTCCCATTTCCTAACCTAACAAAACAATTTACATGCATATTATTTAATAAACTATAAACTAATTTTATGTACACTAACACTAAATATGGTTTGAAATTATTTTCAAATGTTGTTTCCTAATGGCGAGATTTGACGCTAAAGTCATTTTCTCTCTGGCTTCCCAGTATAAGCAAACAAGGTCCTTAGAGTGTTGTGCAGTTGGATTTAAAGTTGTTTTCAAATGTTGGTAATGGAAAAACTGCACTTACACTATCTCAAAACTGCAAATACACGGTAACAGTTAGAAGTAGCAGCGATAACGTTATCATTGAACGATACCCACAAACATCATAGTGAGTTACCAAACGTTTATTAAAATGGGTGTACACTTACTTATCACTCCCTAACGCTGATCCAACCAGCGATAGAAAAATCATAGACTAAGTAATATACTCTGTGGAGAAAATAGCAGTTAGCATCAACAGTCTAACAGTCTCATAATATTGCGATTTGCATATTTAAATAAATACTTTTAAACTGTCTAATAATGTTATAAAAATTGTTTTAAAATATTAGAAAATGATGGTAAGTACAGAACAAAAGCTATAGTTTACAACAATATAACAGAAAAATTTTGAGATAGTAGAAGTGCAGTTGAGCCGTTGGTAACACCGATTTAAGAGCCACCTAGTGGATGTTACATGAAGCATTTCCGCGTCTCTAGAACCCAATGCACGAATTTCGCGTAATTTATAATATTTAAAAATCGTAAGAAATGTTTATAAAATGGTTCCAAAATGTTTCAAATAGTACGAAACGTGTTTACAAGTGTTCAGTGCATTAGTGGCATAAGAATGTAAGTGTAGAATTGTGTCCGCCAAATAATGGATCTCACTCTTTATGTCAACTACCGTAATATGTTCCCACGCGACCACCTAACTTTATGTTATAAAACAATTCCCCTCTTGGTAATAATTGAGGTTATACTGATAGTTATATGGTCTCCCACCATTTGAAAAATTCTAACAAATACAAGTAAATTTTTTATTTGAAAATTAGCTAATCAAATAGGTTATTAATCCAATCTATCTTAATGATTGTACTTGCCATTACAAGTTGCCTGATTTCATCCAGTTAAAAAATTGTATCTTCTCAATTATTCCTACAGATCACATACTGATTTTTTAATTTAAAGGAATGTCTCCAGATCTCTATCATAGAGAACCGATCTCTATGCTCCAGATGGCTGCAGCAATAATCTGTTTACAGTTCTACCACTTGTCATAAAAATATTCTAAACAGGTGAACCAACACTACTAAATATATGGTTGGTATCTAATGTCGAGCACTTGATAATGAAATCATTCGCTCTACTACTAAATATATAAAAATTGACAATGTATTGATTTAGGTAAACTTTTTATCACTCACCTCATATTTGAGTGATAACAATTTTGCCTAAATAAAGATACTTCATAGTGTGAATTGAAGAAGAAAGAAGGAGAAGAAGAAGAAGAATAAGAAAATGAATAAAGACGAAGAAAAAGAAGAAGAAAAATAAAAAGAAGGAGAAGAGGAAGAAGAGGAGGAGGAGGAGAAGGAAGAAGATGAAGAAGAAGAAGAAAAATAAAAAGAAGAAGAGGAGGAGGAGGAAGAAGAAGAAGAAGAAGAAAAATAAAAAGTAGGAGAAGAGGAAGAAGAGGAGGAGGAGGAAGAAGAAGACGAAGAATAAAAAGGAGAAGAGGAGGAGGAGGAAGAAGAAAAATAAAAAGAAGAGGAGGAGGAAGAAGAAGAAAAAGAAGATGAAGAAGAAGAAGCAAAGGAGGAGGACTTTTAGGGTGGATTTCTCAGCCAAAGTCTAAACCACGATTTTTTATTGTTTCCATAACAACCATAAAAACTGAAAATCTACGGCTGTTAATTCCTGAAACAAATGTCTGAATCATGTCTCTAGTTTCATAACAATTTCTGTGCATTTTCAGTCATTTTATAGGTGTTGTGGAAACAATAAACAATCACAAAACCCGCGGTCGTGGTTTAGACTTAGTGTGGGGCAGCTGAAACAAGAAAGGATAAGGAATAGTGAGATGTACGATGTAGGCTATAGGAACAGCTAAGAGTTAAATTTTCTCTCGATCGTGGGTTTAAGTAATGGTGCGAAGATAGTGAATGGAAGCAACTAGAAATATAAAGGGGTGATGAGGTGGACAAAGTGTTGTATCCTTCGCCTGTCTTCCTGTCGGTTGCTGGCCCATAGGGATTCTAATTAATGTAGTGTTTCTTCTACATTAAGGTGAAGATCCCCAGAGCATGACTTCTTGCCTTAACCACTCGGCTATACCTAGCAAAATTGTTTTGGATGATGAAATTTTAGAATGAGTAAACAGATTTAATTATTTGGGTTATAATTTAACATTTCAAGATGAAGCTGATATGTCAAAAGAAAATCACAAATTTTACAAAAACAACAGGGATAATTAACAGTATAATGAAACCATCTTTAGTACAGAAGAACACAAGATTACGGCTTTATAAGGCACTCGCAAGACCAGTATTAAGATATGGTAGTGAAGCATGAACAGTACGAAGAAGAGATGAAAGCTGAATAACAGCAAATGAGATGCGATTTATGCGCCGTACAGCACGCTACACAAAGTGGGACCATAAAAGAAATGAGGAAATTATGGAAGAGTTGGATGTAGAACCCATTCCCCCACCATATACAAAACTACCAGAACAACTGGAAAGCCCATCTTCAACTAATGCCATCTCATAGAATTCCAAAAGCCATGGTACGTTACTGCCTCCAAGGCAAAAGATCGTTGGGATGTCCAAAAAAGTGCTGGATGGAAAATTCCTCTTTGAGACCGTAACAGGCCACACGGCCTAATACTTGCATGGATGATGATGATTTATCCAACAAAGTTGGGAACATTTTCCTTAAGTTTAGAATACTTCTACCTGTGATTTTCCTTACTATATTCTTGTAATACTGTTCTCTACGTATTTTTCCCCGTTTTTACTAGCATTTCGTACTATTATAAACTTTTGCAACGATACTTATAATGTTTTTTTATACTTACTAAATCTGTGGCTTGGAGCTAAAAGGGCCAATGTAAAAAATTACACATTTCAGATAATTGCATTCAGTTTTTACCAATAATTTGTTTACTTACAATTCACGAAGTAAACATTTTATTTATAGATTTTGGCTAAGATATTGATTTGTTGTAAATCATATGATCTAAAGATTTCTGTAAGGAAAACGAAGATCATGGCTTTTAGAGGAAGAGATCCAGTGAGATTATTTTAGAAAATCAAACTATAAAACAGGTGCCTCGTTTCAAATATTTGGGCTGTGATGTTGGCTACAATGTGGAAAGAGATATTGACTCCAAAATAAATAAATTTCAGACGGTGTGTGGAACAATACAGAGAACATTCAAAAATAAAATTAGAAAAGAAACCAAGATAAAAATGTATAATGTTATGGCGGATTCCACAATATTGGTATGGATTTGAAACTTGGGCCTGCCAATGAAAAACACAGAATGATAGAATACACAGACGGCGGAGATTTAGTTCCTAAGACAAGGTTAAGGAGTTACAAGAATTGATAGAATAAGAAAAGAGGATATAAGAGAAGAATTGAAAGTACAGCCTTTATTGGATAAGGGTCACGAATTACCGACAGAAATGGATTGTATCACATGGATGGAATGAGTAATGAGAGATCCTCCATTGTTAGTTAGCTAAGAAAGTCTCAAACAAGAGGAAAGACGTTTGGGCGGGCTTGATGCATTATGAAGTTGGAACGGGCAATTGCCTAATCCCTGGAGTGATGATGATGATATTGATTTGTCTGCATATCATCTGATTAAAGATAGCAAACAGAGAAATTAAATGTAATGCTTAACCTCAATAAGGCAAGTATTGACAGACATTGCACCACCTGCAAATGTCATCAAAATAAAATCCACATCTGTTGAGTGTGTAAAGTATATGAACCAACACACCACACAGATCTTATATAAGTACTGTCTGTGTAAAAAAAAAACCATTTACTCGAGAATATAACATGAGAAAACAAAATACCGGAATCATGCAAAAAAGACAACTGTAAAAACCTTCATTTTACTAACTTTGAAGTTTCATTCTTTTTAGTCTAAAAATTAATCTTAAAAGATAACACAAATTTAGGAATAAAGTTTCTATTATGTGACAAAAAAATGAAAAAAACTTATTTTTACCTTTCCCAATAATTTTTAAGTCCTACAGAATAATAGTGCATATGTTGAAACATTTGTATAAAGTCCTAACATTCCATGTTCCTAGGAACATGTCCCTCTGTTTGAGTCTTTGGCATGGGTTCCCTGAAGTAGTCCCCGCCCGGAGAACCGAATGGGGACCTCCGGAAAATTTTACCCCAGTTGAATCCATGTCAGCATTTCTTGACGGTTGTATTTTTACGGTGAAAGATCGTCACTCTTTCGACCAAGATACTTTTTTTCATCTGGCTTATCACCTTCGACCAGTCTGGCATGGGTAACCCTATCGGAAGCAATGCTACCACCGGCCAAGAATGAGGTGGGAGAATAACATTAACTATGATTTGAGGGAAGTAGATTATACAGGGAATGATTGGAAAGCATTAGCTCAGGATAGGGATGTATGGAGAGCTTATGTCCATGCGGCCATGAACCTACGGGTTTGATAGTGCAAGTGAGCAAGTAAGTATGTGCAAACATTTATAAAAAGTTTATAGAGTAGTATTGCTAGATGGAACCACGTAGATGTGAAATCAATATGACTAACCTTTGCAATAAATTCCCCTTCCTAACCTAACTAAACAATTTACATGCATTTTATTTAATTAAGTGTTCACTAACTTTTTAGCATCGGAACCTAACAAAATGAAATGAGTGAACATCCATTTTTTAAAGTACATTTTTCAATGTTGGTTTTATTCCAATTTCATAGATATCTCCACCATTTAGTAGAAGTTCATTTAAGCGTTCGTGCATATGCACAACAAATCTGCATAACTTTGAAGAAATCATTGCATACATAGATAAATATTTAATGATTGTAAAAAAAGTTATAAGTATTGTTGCAATGTTTAAAATATTATGAAATGTTAGTAAAGGCAGAAGAAGTACGTAGAGCAACAGTATTAAAAGAATATACTATGGAAACTGAAGGGTAACGTATTCTAAAGTTGAGCCAAAAAAATCCAAGTCTAAGTAGATCCGTACACATGTGCCAACAGATAAAACTGGATATAATTTTGAATCATACGAACCGCCAACATACAACATACACAGCATATTAGAATGCTCGTTGCCAACCAGAGGAGAAACATTCCAATATTAAAGACAAACTTAAAAAAGAAAGTAAATAAACACTGAATGGTAATAATGAAGACAGTGTAATCATTATTATTAGTTTATTTATGGTATTAATATTCCATTCTTTTAAGTCAAGAATTTTCAGATATTGTAATTTCAATTTTCAATGCAAGTTTTGACAGCTTGTGAAATATTACATAAAAAAAACTTAAAAATATGTAAGTGTATACATGTACAGTACATAATACATATACAATGGTTCAGGATCATATTGTGTGAAGTCCATCTTTTTACAATGCTTGTTGTGAATGTTACCTTTCCATAGCCATTTGATAATAAATCAGGAATTCAATATTTTGATTAGTAACACCTCTGGAAAATTGGAGTATGAAATTCTTGGTTTTTTTTCAATGCCCATAGATATGGGACATTGACATAACTAGAATTCTAAATAAAACACTTACTTAGAATAGCATGATCCTAGATCATCAACATATATAAGAGTTGGGAATACCTTCATTGTGAAGGACATTGACAAATAATATATATACAGTGAGTTTCACTCAACTTGCGCCACTAGCATAGACACTGCGTGGGCAGCGTGAGTTGATGACTCAATGCTTGCAGTCACTTTTCCCACTATTGGTCGGAGGTCGAGTGAAATATATGTGTGTGTGCGTATATATAAATATATTTATTTATTTTTAATTTTTTTTTTCCGGCTCTACAGTAGGCGTAAAGAAGTTGTACATCAAGGATATCTACAAGTGTATTGCAAGAACATACCAGTACATTATAGACTATACAGAAAAGTGGTTGTGTTTTATTAAAAACAAATTTTTAATTGAACTATTATAGGAAATATTTTAAATTACAAATTTTAAAATTATGTTAATATTGTGTCATGTAAATTTTAATTCATCCTTACTTCTACCTCGTTGAGAACTTTCTATGTCTTTTATAACATTTATTTAACATGTGCAAAAAAATCTTAATATGAAGCATTGGTAATTACTTAGAGAACAAAACTGTTCCATCAATTTTAACAACAATAATTTGTCCTAACATTCAACTAGTCAGCGATTTCCTGGTAGTAATGAAAGTAGGCATTTGTGTTAGGCTTAAATAGGTGTGTAAGCCTAAAATGTCAAACAATTTGGATTCTTCTCGCAGGTGGATATTGGGCCAGCAGCTAGCTGGTAGGCCAAGGGCATTCTCAGCTTGTTGCACCTTGGAGAATATACATATTATATTTGAAGAGAAAAATTTTCGCCTAGACCGGGACTCGAACCCGGGACCCTTGGCTTTCCGGGCCAAGTGCTCTACCAACTGAGCTACCGAGGCGAGTTACGATCTAGACGCAAATTTTTCTCTTATGTACGTTGATAATTCCCTCGCGCCAAATGCTTGAAACCATAGCTTCTATCTTTGCAAATGGCGGCTTCTTAGTTAAGAAGACATTTATTGGGAATTTAACACTACTTTATAGCCAGTAGGGCTTCTAATTGACGATTTTATTATTAATTTAACACTTCTCATAGAAGGATAAATTATATTTGAAGAGAAAAATTTTCGCCTAGACCGGGACTCGAACCCGGGACCCTTGGCTTTCCGGGCCAAGTGCTCTACCAACTGAGCTACCGAGGCGAGTTACGATCTAGACGCAAATTTTTCTCTTATGTACGTTGATAATTCCCTCGCGCCAAATGCTTGAAACCATAGCTTCTATCTTTGCAAATGGCGGCTTCTTAGTTAAGAAGACATTTATTGGGAATTTAACACTACTTTATAGCCAGTAGGGCTTCTAATTGACGATTTTATTATTAATTTAACACTTCTCATAGAAGGATAAATTATATTTGAAGAGAAAAATTTTCGCCTAGACCGGGACTCGAACCCGGGACCCTTGGCTTTCCGGGCCAAGTGCTCTACCAACTGAGCTACCGAGGCGAGTTACGATCTAGACGCAAATTTTTCTCTTATGTAAGTTGATAATTCCCTCGCGCCAAATGCTTGAAACCATAGCTTCTATCTTTGCAAATGGCGGCTTCTTAGTTAAGAAGACATTTATTGGGAATTTAACACTACTTTATAGCCAGTAAGGCTTCTAATTGACGATTTTATTATTAATTTAACACTTCTCATAGAAGGATAAATTATATTTGAAGAGAAAAATTTTCGCCTAGACCGGGACTCGAACCCGGGACCCTTGGCAATCGTCAATTAGAAGCCCTACTGGCTATAAAGTAGTGTTAAATTCCCAATAAATGTCTTCTTAACTAAGAAGCCGCCATTTGCAAAGATAGAAGCTATGGTTTCAAGCATTTGGCGCGAGGGAATTATCAACGTACATAAGAGAAAAATTTGCGTCTAGATCGTAACTCGCCTCGGTAGCTCAGTTGGTAGAGCACTTGGCCCGGAAAGCCAAGGGTCCCGGGTTCGAGTCCCGGTCTAGGCGAAAATTTTTCTCTTCATATATAATTTATCCTTCTATGAGAAGTGTTAAATTAATAATAAAATCATCAATATACATATTATTTCTTCTCTAATGAACTATTAGATTTTGTAATCAAAATATAAAGGTAGGTGATCCCATTATAGGGTAATAGGAAGCTAGTAAATAAATGTGCAATAGTCTTCTTATAAAATTACATATAATAATTAGGTTTATTGTTGAAATACTGATTCTTTAACTACGTATGTGACTGAAGTTTCATTGGGAAAATTCTGTTCATCTTGAATAATGTACATCCTGCAATAACTATAAAATGTATAATTTTTTTAAAATATTAATTTTAATACAAGGCAATAAATGAATCATGTTATTTCATTTTTAAAAGCAAACAAACTAATCAAGACAAGTCTGATTACTAAATAGAGTTGATGTGCGCATTCACATATGAGTAGTTTAGAACAGAGAAATGATGCGTAGGTTTTAATTTCAATTTCTTTTTGCTACATTCTTATAAACCTAAGGTATTTTTGAATTTTCATTTTAAGAATATTTAAAAACTTGCACTTAAAATTGTTTTATGGTTTTGGTTCTTAAAACACAAAAAAACAAATAGCATATCATTACTCATTAGACCAGGCTCGTCAAATGGTGCTGCCTTAGCATATCCATTATCCAGATCCTGTTTGATATTTCTTAATGGAAATAACACAAGAAATGTTACTTTGTAAACAATTTTGCATTTTTTATTTTTACTTAAGAA
The DNA here is from genome assembly GCA_030220185.1 of Diploptera punctata. Taxonomy (NCBI): domain Eukaryota; kingdom Metazoa; phylum Arthropoda; class Insecta; order Blattodea; family Blaberidae; genus Diploptera; species Diploptera punctata. Next base: position 1,079,797 of record JASPKZ010004554.1, on the reverse strand, counting down.
AATTATTACAAAAATGTTGCCAATATTTTTGTTGTATAGGTCTAACATTTCCAATTACTTTCTAATAAATAGCGATTTCCCATATTCACTATGTTCATCTAAAAGTGGAATGGTTCATCTAAAAGTGGAATGGTTTTTAATAAATACTTACGAAATTGTGTAAATCATTTTAGTCAACTTATTAATTAATGAATTTAAAAAAATCAAAATAATTTATAGTTAAAGACATCTGAAAAGTTGGCAAAGTTCTTGTAATTTTCTTCTGAAGAGAGTAAGAATAAAAATGCTAAAATTGTTCACTAAGTAGTATTGATTGTGTTTAGCTTTAAATATAAATATAATATATAGATATAGATCAATCCCTCCATGGTATCTTTACCTTGTCGTGGTGGAGTGGCTTGTGTGCTTAAATGATCCTGAGAGCTATGCCGGCGGTAGCATTGCTGCCGATAGGGTTACCCATGCCGGACTGGTCGAAGGTGATAAGCCAGACGAAATAAGTATCTTGGTCGAAAGAGTGACGATCTTTCACCGTAAAAATACAACCGTCAAGAAATGCGGACATGGGTTCTACTGGGGTAAAATTTTCCGGAGGTCAAATAGTCCCCCATTCGGTTCTCCGGGCGGGGACTACTTCAGGGAACCCATGCCAAAGGCTCAAACACAGGGACATGTTCCTAGGAACATGGAATGTTAGGACTTTATACAATAGCGGGGCACTAGAGATATTAACGCGGGAATTGGATAAATCGCCCTTGGATATAGTCGCTTTACAGGAAGTTAGGTGGCCAGGAGAAGGTAGTCAGGAATCAGGAAGCTTTGCATTATACTATGGGGGTGCAGAAAGACCTGCATTTGGAACGGGTTTTTTAGTCAGAAGGAGGATCCTATCCGCTATCCGAGATATTAAGTTTGTTAGTGATAGGATATCATACATAATTCTAAAGGGTAAACGACATGATTTTATAATTGTAAATGTACATGCCCCCACAGAAGATAAAGATGACAAGATCAAGGATGAGTTCTATGAAGAATTAGAATGCTTATTTGATAGCCTTTCACGATATCATATGAAAATTGTCTTAGGAGATTTTAATGCAAAAGTGGGGCGGGAAGATATATTCAAACCAACAATAGGCAAATTCAGTCTTCATGAAGATAGTAACGACAACGGGGTTAGATTAGTCACATTTGCCACATCAAAGAATCTCATTGTTAAGAGCACAACATTTCAGCATAAGGATATTCATAAATACACCTGGACGTCCCCAGATGGAGAAACTCGGAACCAGATAGATCATGTATTAGTGGATAAACGCTGGCACAGTAGCATCATTGATGTTAGATCAGTTAGAGGGACAGACTGCAATTCAGATCATCATCTGGTCAGGGTGAAAATCAGACAACGGCTATCGCTTATGAGAGGAACAAACGCTAAAGATGATTCTGTAAAATATGAATTAAAAAACTTGAAAAATGATGAAATGCGGCAAGAATACCAAATCAAAATTGCTAATAGATTTGAAGTACTGGAATCTTCAGATGACAATGTGGCAAACGAAGAAGAAACTGATATAAATAAAGAATGGGAGGCTATAAGAGATACTATTAAATTGTCAGCATCAGAAAGCATTGGTTGTTTAAAAAAGAGGCAAAACAAGAAATGGTTTGATGAGGAATGTGCCGACATTGTAAAGAAAAGAAAGCTAGCAAAAATGAAATGGTTACACGAGCCAAATGAGGTAAATTTAGAGCAATTGGGTAGTGTTAGACGGGAAACCACCAAGTTACTAAAGAGTAAAAAGAGGGAATATTTGAGAGAGAAGATTAATGATCTTGAAATGAATGCAAAAAATAGGAACATTAGAGAATTATATCAGGGAATTAGTATAGAGAAGAAAGGGTTTCAGGCTAGAACAAACATAATTCGGAATGAAAATGGGGATATGATTGCAGATTCCAAGAGTATATTAAATAGATGGAAAAGTTATTTTAATCAGCTATTAAATGTACATACAGAACAGGACATTGAGGAGGATAAGTTACAGACAGCAGAAATGCTAGTCGCAGAGCCAAGTGCATTAGAGGTTGAAATGGCAATTGAAAAATTGAAGATGTATAAAGCATCAGGTTCAGATGAGATCCCAGCAGAACTGATAAAATCAGGGGGAGAAAAATTGATGGACAAGATACGCTGTTTGCTTAGTATGATTTGGGAAAAAGAAGCTCTTCCAGATGAATGGAAGGAATCAATTATCGTACCAATTTATAAGAAAGGAGATAAAACTGATTGCAACAACTATAGGGGCATCTCATTACTTTCAACTTCGTACAAAATTCTAACAAATATATTAGTAAGCAGACTTACTCCCTATATTGATGACATTCTAGGAGATCATCAATGTGCATTTAGAAGAAACAGGTCTACAACAGATCAGATTTTTAGTATAAGACAGATTTTAGAAAAGAAATGGGAATATAATGGTACTGTACATCAACTATACGTAGACTTCCAAAAAGCATATGATTCAATTAAGAGGGAGAAGTTATATAGTATCCTGCTGGAGTTCGGAATTCCTAAAAAGTTAGTTAGACTTATACGAATGTGTCTAAATGGCTCAACGAGTAGGGTGCGTGTAGGCAAACAGTTTTCAGACACTTTTGAAATCCAGAATGGGTTGAAGCAAGGAGATGCACTATCTCCTCTACTATTTAATTTTGTACTAGAGCATGCCATTAAATCTTTAGAGAATGAGGAAGGCTTACAACTGAATGGTATTAATAAGCTGTTAGTTTATGCTGATGATGTAGTACTACTGGCCGATAGCGAGGAGATACTAAAGGCCAACACGCACACACTATTGAGTAACACTAAGAAATTAGGACTGGAAGTAAATATCAGTAAAACTAAATATATGGTCACACGTAGAAATACATTATATAATGGAAATGGACAGCTAATGACAAATGAGGGAAATTTTGAGGAATTGGCTGAATTCAAATACCTAGGAACAATAATCACAAATAGGAATGAGATGCACAAAGAAATTAAACATAGGCTCAATTCTGGAAATGCATGCTATTATGCATTGCAGAGACTTTTGATGTCCCAACTCCTTTCAAAAAACGTTAAGCTGAAAATATATAAAACTATTATTCTACCAGTTATATTATATGGGTGCGAAACATGGACTCTTACTTTAAGGGAGGAAAGGAGATTACGAGTATTTGAGAATAAAGTTCTTAGGAAAATTTTTGGACCAAAGAGAGATGAACAGACAGGTGAATGGAGAAGACTACATAACAATGAACTACATGGTCTTTATAGGAAGCCAGATATAATAAGAACAGTTAAGTCCCGTAGACTGCGATGGGCAGGACATGTTGTACGTATGGGGAATGAAAGACTTGCATGGAAGCTTCTTGTAGGAAAGCCAGAGGGAAGACGCCCAGTTGGTAGACCAAGAATGAGGTGGGAAAATAACATTAACTATGATTTGAGGGAAGTAGATTATACAGGGAATGATTGGAAAGCATTAGCTCAGGATAGGGATGTATGGAGAGCTTATGTCCGTGCGGCCATGAACCTACGGGTTCGATAGTGCCAGTGAGTAAGTAAGTAAGTAAGTAAGTAAGATATAGATCAATATAAATCGCAATCATAGATAATTATCCTTGCCATTGCAACCTACGCCACTCATGAATTTGTTTTATTTATACAAATGCAAGGGTCATTGTCCATAATTATAAGAAAACAATAACTCATGAATTTGTTGTATGCAATAACCATAGAGAGCCGATAACGGCATTCCGGCACTCAACCATTTCCTTTCTTCTTGTCATCACAAGCATAGAACAAAAGAATCCCTGATCACAAGCTCTTCATCACTATCACTTGCAAGAGCTGAATCATCAGCCTGTCATAAAATTTCCAAGTTGGCAAAGCCACACTTGTAAACAAACTATGAAAGATGATAAATCATCTACATTACGAAAATGTAATCCACAGATGCTCGAAGACAAACATACTTTCAATTATGAAGAAGTAATTCTTTTACCATGTTGTGGTGACATCTTGAAGCAGCTAACTCTTTTCATGCCCGATGTTGTAGTAACATTTTGAAGGATTGGTGTCCCAAAAAGAATTACTGGTTAAGATTGAGTTTTATTTTCGGTAGAACTAGATTCTATTCTTAGGGTCGGAAGTTGGTACACAGGATGGGAAAATACTTCACAATCACTGAAAACTGTTTCTTGTAGAAATAATTGTAAATTTATTTACTATTTAATTTCCCAGCAGATCAAGTAAATGTAGGTGGTATTATTCTTCACCGTCAATTAAAATTAAATTATTTTCTTTCCTTGAGTCAACTATTCTTCTTGTATTAAATAACACAATTTATCAGGAGAGCTCTACTTGCTTCTATCTTTGTGGAAAGTTGTATGCAGAATGAATAGTGTAATTGTATAACTGTAGGCTTTCACGGCCGGCGTCTTGATCCCTATTAGGTTTGTCTTCCGGGCATATAGGCCGTGGTCCAGTCGTTCTTCTACTCGACGTTTCGTCTACTGCTGCGGTAGACATCATCAGGAGATACTGCGTGCTCTCTGTGAACTCCTCAACAGTCGGCTGCAAATAGTGCAAGTCTCATATGAATACTAACTAACTCACTGGCACTATCGAACCCGTAGGTTCATGGCCGGGCGGACATCAGCTCTCCACACATCCTTATCCTGAGCTAATGTTTTCCAATCATTCCCTATATAGTGTACTTCCCTCAAATCACAGTTAATGTTATTCTCCCATATCATTCTTGGTCTATCAACTGGGGTTTTCCTACAAGAAACTTCCATGCACGACTTTCATTCCCCATTCTTACCACTTGTCCTGCCCATCGCAGTCTACGAGACTTAACTGTTCTTATTATATCTGGTTTTTTATAAACACCATGTGGTTCACTGTTATGTAAGTCTTCTCCATTCACCTGTCTGTCTCATATGAATACTGCATGGTGTAATCTGTAATTGAGCCAATGGCGGTAATTTAAATAGAAACATCCGTTGAACATATGCCACTTTTAAATTCACAAAATGTATTTATTAGTCCGTCGCCGTGGCGTAGTCGGTAGAGTCCCTACCTTCCACTCCGGCGACCCGGGTTCGATTCCCGGCGGGGTAAGGGATTTTAAATCTCCACCATGGGTCTGGGTGTGTGTCCTGTCCTACCACTAATGCTCAACTGAGTGCACATTTCCTAAAAAAAAGTTAATTTTTTTAAATGCTGTATTTTTATGATTATGATCTAATAAGTCCACCGCTGTGGTCTCGAGGTAGCGTGTTGCCTTGTCACGCAGCTGGCCCGGGTTCGATCCCCGGTCGGGGCAGTTTTTCAGGGTGAGGTTTTTATCGGGGTTTTTCCTCAACTGTAAGACAAATGTCAGGAAAACTTTAAGGCCCAAACGGTCCCCGAAATCATATGGCCATCATCATCATCATCATCATCATTATCATCATCATCCTTCACCGGTGGAAGCTACCACACCTAGCTACAATTCCCTAGTAAAGTTGCAAGCATAGCATGAAAATGTTATGATTGCAGTGAAGGACCTGCCTTCGGGCAGAATTGCTGTGGATGGATGATCTAATACAAATTAATTTTAAATTTAAAATTGGCGGCTCCGTGGCGCAAGCGGTTATACGCTCGCCTCTCATCGCTCGAGTCTCGGTCATCACATGTGGATTTCGTCGGGGCTTTCTCCTGCCATAATTTCATTCCACCATTTCTCCATACTCGTCTCACCCATTTAATCCCATTCCGTTCATCCGCCCCTGTGGTGGTGCGTCGGCCGGCACCATTGCCATTCACAGACCTCTATATAGGTGGCTTCATCTCATTTCATCTCATCCCTCGACCCTGAGTTGGAAATGAGTTGAGGTTATTTTTTTACAATTTAAAACTAACAATGGCCAATATAATTCAAAGTGACACGTTATTTATGATCGACTGTTATTCTCTCAGTTATATTATATGGTTGCGAAACATGGACTCTTACTTTAAGGGAGGAAAGGAGATTATGAGTATTTGAGAATAAAGTTCTTAGGAATATATTTGGACCAAAGAGAGATGAAAACAGACAGGTGAATGGAGAAGGCTACATAAAGGTGAACTACATGGTCTTTATAGGAAGCCAGATAGCCTATAATAAGAACAGTCCAGTCTCGTAGACTACGATGGGGAGGCCATGTGGCATGCATGGGGAGTGAAAGACATACAAGGAAGCTTCTTGTAGGAAAGCCAGAGGGAAACGCCCAGTTTGTAGATCAGGAATGAGGTGGGAGAATAATATCAACTATGATTTGAGGGAAGTAGATTATACAGGGAATGAATGGAAAAACATTAGCTGAAGATAGGGATGTATGGAGAGCTTATGTCCGCGCGGCCATGAACCTATGGGTTCGATAGTGCCAGTGAGTTAGCTATCACTTGGCGAACACTAATAAAATAATCCACAACAACTACAATAGTAGCGGTTGGACTATGACATGAAAATAGCCTACGTAATGAGCAGATCTATGAACTCTGACATCAGAGAAACAGATAGCACATAACAGTCTCTTCACTTACTCAAAAAACCTAGGTTTGTGCGTCTTAAAACAAACTTAAAAATGTGATATGTTTACGTAACCAGCTGCAAGACTGTACTCAAACATATTTGAGATTCTTCTCAAACTTCTGAGTTCAAAGTAAGTTGGCCGTCTTTATAGCACGTGTTGATCTTGTATGGTTTATTTGTTTTTCTTCACACGTAGAAATACATTATATAACGGAAGTGGTCAGTTAATCATCATCATCATCATCTTAAGGCGCGACAACTTCAAAAGTGAAAGTTTTGGCCTTCTCAACAATCCTCCTCCATGCCAATCTGTCTCTTGCCATATTCAAATTAGTCACTTTCATTTTCCTTAGATCGTTCATTGTGTCATCCTCCCATCTGATCTTCGGTCTTCCAACAGCTCTGCCTCCTATAGGTTTCCATTTGTAGAGTTTTTTGAGGCAGTCTCTGTTCATCCATTCTTATCAAATGTCCAAGCCAACCAATTCTGAGAGATCTTATATGGTTTACTATGTTCTGATTTTTTTATTAATTTGTTTAGTTCGTTATTTGTTTTGATTCTCCAACAGTTATCAGTTCCTCTATTTGGTCCAAATATTCTTCTTAAAATTTTTCTTTCAAAAATTAGTAATTTCTGTTTTATTGTTTCTTTTAGGGCCCAAGTTTCACAAGCATATGTAACTACTGGTCTAATGAGTGTTTTGTATAACCTTATTTTTGCAGTTTTTTATATTAATTTGCTTTTAAATAAGGTTCTATTTGCAAAATAAGCTTTATTCCCATTTACCAATCTTTCTTTAATTTCCTCTTCTAATGCATTATGTCTGTTTACTTTGGTACCTAAGTATTTAAATGATTCTACTGTGTTAATTTGTATATCAACAATTTGTAGATTTTCCAATTTTCTGTTGTGATTACTACATTTTAAATATTTCTCTTGATTTATTATTAGACCAAGTTTTTTAGATTCCTCTTTCAATTTTGTGAAGGTTTCACATAACGCTTGTCTGGTTCTTGCTGTAATCAGTACGTCATCTCAGTTAATGAGGGGAATCTTGAAGAAGTGGCTGAATTCAAATACCTAGGAACAATAATCACAAACAGGAATGAGATGCACAAAGAAATTAAACATAGGCTCAATTCTGGAAATGCGTGCTATTATGCATTACAGAGACTTTTGAGTCCCCAACTCCTTTCAAAAAGTTAAACTGAAAATATATAAAACTATTATTCTTCCAGTTATATTATATGGATGTGAAACACGGACTCTTACTTTAAGGCAGGAAAGGAGATTACAAGTATTTGAGAATAAAGTTCTTAGGAAACATTTTGGACCAAAGAGAGATGAACAGACAGGCGAATGGAGAAGACTACATAACAGTGAGCTACATTATCTTTATAGGAAACCAGATAATTATAAAAACGTTAAGTCCCATAGACTACGATGGGCAGGACATGTGGTACGAATAGGGAATGAAAGAGGGACATGGAAACTTACTTCTTATAGAAAAACAGAGGGAAAACGCCCAGTTGGTAGACCAAGAATGAGGTGGGAGAATAACGTTAACCATGATTTGAAGGAATAGATTATACACAGGATGAATGGAAAACATTAGGTCAGGATAGCAAAGGTTTTGTCCACGCGGCCATGAACCTACGAGTTCGATAGTGCCAGTGAGTTAGTTTATATATATACACTCCACCGCTGTGGTCTTCCCACGCAGCGAACCCGGGTTCGATTCGCGGTCGGGACAGGCTCCTGGGTGAGGTTTTTTCCTCAGCTGTAAGACAAATGTCAGGAAGCTTAGGGCCCAACGGTTCCGGAAAATCATCCGGCCATCATCATCATCCTTCATCGGTGTGGAAAGCAACGGGAAGCTACCACACTTATAATTCCTTAGAAAAGCTGCACAGCATAGCATGAAAATGTTATGATTGCAGTGAAAGACCTGCCCTCGGGTAGAATTACTATGGAATGGAATATATATATATATATATATATATAAGAAAAATGAATGCCTGGGCGGGATTTGAACCCGGACCTCTGAGTTGATATCTCAGTGCGCTACCACTTACGCTACCAGGCGAATCCAGAACAAACATTTATTTTTCTTATACATATTCTCTATTATTACCAGATGTAGCGGGAACTCGGTCTTCACTGCTACCTAGTAGCTACTATAACAAGTAAGCAAATTAAAGAGAATATTTTTACTTTATAGCAGTGACGCTTTATCGATGTTATAATTAAACCTTTTTGACATTGAACAATGCAAGCTTAATATGACAAGATAAGAAAAATAAGTGCCTGGACGGGATTTGAACCCGGACCTCTGAGTTGATATCTCAGTGCGCTACCACTTACGCTACCAGGCGAATCCAGAATATATATATATATATATATATATATATATATATATATACACTGCTCAAAAAAGTTAGGGGATATTGTAGAATTACCTATTAAGACTATGTTTTTTGGAATAGTATTAGATGCAATCACTTTCTATTACTCCAAGATAATGTAAATAAGAGTTTGAAGTTGTTACGTAACCTCGGTACCACACCAGAGGGCAGTGTCTGTACTGTTGATGTGAAAGGGTGTTGTGGGGGTGAATGTTTTGTTGCTGTTTTTAAATCCAGTCCAGTTTTCAGTTAGTGAATGACTTGCCTTAGGGACAGTAATGCCTCGACAACGTGATTTACCTGAACCAATGGCTTGGAGGGCCATAGGAAGGATGGAAGCTGGACAGACACAACAAGAGGTGGCACAAGCCATTGGGGTGTCTCAAAGCGTGATTTCCAGACTTTGGAATCGATACTGTTCACAGAAGAGCCGGACAAGTCGACCACGGGCAACAACAGCAAGGGATGACCGTTACCTCATGTTAACAGCCCGTCGGAATAGACAGCAGAATGCAACTCAACTGCGAAATACACTTCAAACAGCAACAGGACGCAGGGTGTCAACTCAAACTGTCCGTAATCGACTGCATGGAAGTGGTCTCTATGCCCGTAGGCCCATGGTGTGTACCAGGTTAACTCCACAAACCGTAGAGATCGCAGAAACTGGGCGGAGGAACATCGTGGGTGGAGGCATGCCGAATGGAGATCAGTTCTTTTTTCTGATGAGTCGCGATTCAACGTGGAATGTGATAGTCGGCGTGTATTCATCTGGAGGGAAAAAGGGACACGAAACAATTCAGCTTTTGTACGTGAAAGATCCCCATATGGTGGCGGTGGATTGATGGTGTGGGCAGGAGTCAGTAGTGGTGGACGTACGGACCTCTACGTCATCCAAGGTGGTACTTTGACTGCGGTAAGGTATAGAGATGAGATTCTCCGACCTTTTGTCGTGCCTTATGCTGGTGCCATAGGTGATTCTTTTCTTTTTATGGACGATAATGCACGACGCCACAGAGCTGGCTTGGTGGACGACATGCTGGAAGTGGAGGGTATCGAGCGTATGCAATGGCCAGCTTCCTCCCCGGACTTAAATCCGATTGAGCATGTGTGGGATGCATTAGGCAGGTGCATTGCAGGCAGACCAGCACCTCCCACAACTGTTCCAGAGCTGCACATTGCTCTTATGGAAGAGTGGCCACGTATCCCCCAAGAACTCATTGCTAACCTCATTGTATCAATGCCATACAGGCGTGAGGCAGAGCTGGCCGTTCGAGGAGACCATACACCATACTTACTTACTTACTCACTGGCACTATCGAACCCGTAGGTTCATGGCCGCACGGACATAAGCTCTCCATACATCCCTATCCTGAGCTAATGCTTTCCAATCATTCCCTGTATAATCTACTTCCCTCAAATCATAGTTAATGTTGTTCTCCCACCTCATTCTTGGTCTACCAACTGGGCGTTTTCCTTCTGGCTTTCCTACAAGAAGTTTCCATGCACGTCTTTCATTCCCCATACGCGCAACATGTCCTGCCCATCGCAGTCTACGGGACTTAACTGTTCTTATTATATCTGGCTTCCTATAAAGACCATGTAGTTCATTGTTATGTAGTCTTCTCCATTCACCTGTCTGTTCATCTCTCTTTGGTCCAAAAATTTTCCTAAGAACTTTATTCTCAAATACTCGTAATCTCCTTTCCTCCCTTAAAGTAAGAGTCCATGTTTCGCACCCATATAATATAACTGGTAGAATAATAGTTTTATATATTTTCAGCTTAACGTTTTTTGAAAGGAGTTGGGACATCAAAAGTCTCTGCAATGCATAATAGCATGCATTTCCAGAATTGAGCCTATGTTTAATTTCTTTGTGCATCTCATTCCTATTTGTGATTATTGTTCCTAGGTATTTGAATTCAGCCAATTCCTCAAAATTTCCCTCATTTGTCCTTAGCTGTCCATTTCCATTATATAATGTATTTCTACGTGTGACCATATATTTAGTTTTACTGATATTTACTTCCAGTCCTAATTTCTTAGTGTTACTCAATAGTGTGTGCGTGTTGGCCTTTAGTATCTCCTCGCTATCGGCCAGTAGTACTACATCATCAGCATAAACTAACAGTTTATTAATACCATTCAGTTGTAAACCTTCCTCATTCTCTAAAGATTTAATGGCATGCTCTAGTACAAAATTAAATAGTAGAGGAGATAGTGCATCTCCTTGCTTCAACCCATTCTGGATTTCAAAAGTGTCTGAAAACTGTTTGCCTACACGCACCCTACTCGTTGAGCCATTTAGACAGATTCGTATAAGTCTAACTAACTTTTTAGGAATTCCGAACTCCAGCAGGATACTATATAACTTCTCCCTCTTAATTGAATCATATGCTTTTGGAAGTCTACGTATAGTTGATGTACAGTACCATTATATTCCCATTTCTTTTCTAAAATCTGTCTTATACTAAAAATCTGATCTGTTGTAGACCTTTTTTCTTCTAAATGCACATTGATGATCTCCTAGAATGTCATCAATATAGGGAGTAAGTCTGCTTACTAATATATTTGTTAGAATTTTGTACGAAGTTGAAAGTAATGAGATGCCCCTATAGTTGTTGCAATCAGTTTTATCTCCTTTCTTATAAATTGGTACGATAATTGATTCCTTCCATTCATCTGGAAGAGCTTCTTTTTCCCAAATCATACTAAGCAAACAGCGTATCTTGTCCATCAATTTTTCTCCCCCTGATTTATCAGTTCTGCTGGGATCTCATCTGAACCTGATGCTTTATACATCTTCAATTTTTCAATTGCCATTTCAACCTCTAATGCACTTGGCCTCTGCGACTAGCATTTCTGCTGTCTGTAACTTATCCTCCTCAATGTCCTGTTCTGTATATACATTTAATAGCTGATTAAAATAACTTTTCCATCTATTTAATATACTCTTGGAATCTGCAATCATATCCCCATTTTCATTCCGGATTATGTTTGTTCTAGCCTGAAACCCTTTCTTCTCTATACTAATTCCCTGATATAATTCTCTAATGTTCCTATTTTTTGCATTCATTTCAAGATCATTAATCTTCTCTCTCAAATATTCCCTCTTTTTACTCTTTAGTAACTTGGTGGTTTCCCGTCTAACACTACCCAATTGCTCTAAATTTACCTCATTTGGCTCGTGTAACCATTTCATTTTTGCTAGTTTTCTTTTCTTTACAATGTCGGCACATTCCTCATCAAACAATTTCTTGTTTTGCCTCTTTTTTAAACAACCAATGCTTTCTGATGCTGACAATTTAATAGTATCAACATTTTCACCTATGTTAATGTTGCTTTGTTTGTTTGCCATATTCCTAATCAGGATCTCTTTGACATCTGGTGTGGTACAGAGGTTACGTAATGACATCAAACTCTTGTTTACATTCTTTTGGAGTAATAGAAAGTGATTGCATCTAATACTGTTCCTAAAAACATAGTCTTAATAGGTTATTCTACAATATCCCCTAATTTTTTTGAGCAGTGTATATATATTGATAATGCTCATTTTCGGTGTCTCCTAAATTGGATCGGTGAAGATTATGACACTCCTTTCAAAAAACGTTAAACTGAAAATATATAAAAACTATTATTCTACCAGTTATACTATATGGGTGCGAAACATAGACTCCTACTTTAAGGGAGGAAAGGAGATTACAAGTATTTGAGAATAAAGTTCTTAGGACTATTTTTGGACCAAAGAGAGATGAACAGACAGGTGAATGGAGAAGACTACATAACAATGAACTACATGGTCTTTATAGGAAGCCAGATATAATAAGAACAGTTAAGTCTCGTAGACTGCGATGGGCAGGACATGTTGCACATATGGGGAATGAAAGACTTGCATGGAAGCTTTTTGTAGGGAAGCCAGAGGGAAAACGCCCAGTTGGTAGACCAAGAATGAGATGGGAGAATAACATTAACTATGGTTTGAGGGAAGTAGATTATACAGGGAATGATTGGAAAGCATTAGCCCAGGATAGGGATGTATGAAGAGCTTATGTCCGCGCGGACATGAACCTACGGGTTCGATAGTGCCAGTAAGTAAGTAAGTAAGAAGATTATCTTTTCATGAGAACAATCTCAATAGGTTCATTTTTCAGAATTCGTTAAAAGAAGAAAGAATGTCATTTCCATTTGTCAAGCATTGTAGGGAATATGGGTATCCATGACAACGTGTTTAGTAAACATGGAGAAATAAAAGAAAAATTATCGTGGCCATCGTAATGGAATCAAAATTTCAACAAACACAAACATGACCAAGAAACAACAAATTATTTAAAAAAAATACGTAATTATGATAATTATATTGTGAGTGTCTTATAACAAAACAATTTGTGAATTTTCGGAGACAATTGGGCCCTAAGCTTCCTGACTTTTGTCTTACAGGTGAGGAAAAAACCTCACCCACGAGCCTGTCCCGACCGGGAACCGAACCCGGGCCTGCTGCGTGACAAGGCAGCACGCTGCCTCGAGACCACAGCGGTGTAATATATATATATCCATCCATAGTAATTCTGCCCGAAGGCAGGTCCTTCACTGCAATTATAGCATTTTCATGCTATGCTTTGCAGCTTTACTAGGGAATTGTGGGTGTGGTAGCTTCCCGTTGCTTTCCACACCGGTGAAGGAGGGATGATGATGATGACCATATGATTTCGGGGACCGTTTGGGCCTTAAAGTTTTCATGACATTTGTCTTACAGGTGAGGAAAAACCCCGATAAAAACCTCACCCTGAAAAACTGCCCCGACCGGGGATCGAACCCGGGCCAGCTGCGTGACAAGGCAGTATGACTTTTTTGTAGTTTTGAACATCTTGCTGCTCAACTCTAGAAATCCACTTCCATCGACATAGATTTTCGTTCACTTCCGTGCTTCAGCTCCGTATATACAATTCTTCTGACGTGTGTATGTCACTGAACTCCTAAACGACTGGACCGATTCAGATAATTGTGTGTTTGTGTGGGTCCCTGGAAGGTTTAGATTCATAATTGGATCCTCTAAAACCATTAGGTGTAAGAGTTCACGTGAAGTGAAAATTTAAAACTCACTCTAGCGGTCACAATTTTCGACGTTTCACAACGAAACTCAGTATAGGCCTATCCTATTAACATAAATCGATGTAGGTACAGTAAAACCTGTTCAAAGCGGAATCGCATGGGACCATTTTTTCACATTAGACAACATTCCGCATTATAAAAAATATTAACCAATCTTAAATTATAGAGCACCGTATATGTCTTTTTATGTACCTTGGATTAATTGTAGTCTGCTGTCATTGGAAAGCGAAGTATAGTATGTACGAGCAACTACGACGGTAACGCGTGAAAAAACAGTCCCGTTTCATAAGCGTTAAAAGTGTCTCTTAGGCGCGTGTCCTAAAATAAAAGTATGCAATTTCGGTTTCCACCCACTAATTACACTTTCGTCCACATCCTTTGATTCCCCGCAAATTTCATTCCATACTAGATTGTGTCGTCTTTTAAAACTGTTCACAACCAACCTGAAGATGCTTGAAATCGTTATTCTCTAGGGATATAGCAACAGCTACAGCTTGAGTTTGGAGCATCGGTCAGAAAATTTGGAGTTTTTTTTATCGTGGACTTGTAAAATATACCTATTTATTTTTCTTCATTTCACCATTTTCCTTGCGTTCATTCATTCATTATTTTTTTGTTTTATAATCTCATAAACTTGGGTTTTTCCACATTTAAATGTAGTAATTATTTCGCGTACTGAGAGCTTGTTTTTCTTTATCTTCAATCACTTTCACTTTTTTCTTTAGTGACAATTATACATACGATTTAGCCATCTTTATTCCGTAAATTCAGAACGCTACCTGTGAAAGATACGTACACAATCAGTCTCAGATCTTCAACTAATTTAAGATTTTATAGTGCACTGGTTATTTGTGAGACAGATGTCACACGCCATATATTTGTATAACCAACTTGTATTTCCCAAAACGGGTGTGCAGTGAGGCCGAAAGAAAATTCCAGATACAGGTAGAAACTCTACTTCATCCGGCGCGGACGGCAGGAATCATCACTTATTGTTAATTCGCCTAACGGGAATTCAATGAAATGGAAAATAATTTGTTTCTGTCTCAATCTTTCCGCCATATAAACGTTTTATTTAATGAATTGTGTAGAAATATCCTTTTGTTTCCACGTTGTACACATTCCGTTTTATACAAGATAAATACACGTAAATTTACTATTATTTCGCCGGGACCAATACATTTGTTCACATTGGCCAGATTTCCGTATTATTCACGTTCCGGATTAAATAAGTTTTACTGTATTATAAAAAATTTAGAGAAATCCGACAATTAGAAGTGGAGGTCTACTTGAAATCCGAAATTAAAAACTGACTAGTAACCGCCATTTTTGTTCTTCACATCGTATACCATACAATTTTATATTTCTTCTTCTTCTTCTTCTTCTTGTAAGCCCATGTTTCCCTTAGCAGAGATTAAGGCGCTCTCCCCCTACAGGGAAGAATTTGAACCATACTAATTTAGTTACACTTGTTTTCGTATAGATGTAATTTGAGTGGTCCGTTGTCAGCGTTCCGCCTCATACTGACATCTAGGAAACCAAGGTAGTACTAGGACGGGAACATTCGGTAAATTTTGCTTAGAGGCCTTTTCATTCAGACTTAAGGATCTTTAGCGAGCCTGAAAATCTTCAGACTCGGGACCCCCAGCTTAAAGTCTCTCCCGGAGGACTTGCTCCTTGGATTTTTCCATGCTAAAAAATCCATCGACCCCGGCTGGGTTTGAACCCGCGACCCTCGGGACCAGAGGCAAGGAGCATAACCACTAGTCCACCATTTAATAAGGTTAATTTGTCCTTTTAACGTTTGAATGGTGCAATTTGTTTAGGAAATGGGTGGAATTTGTTGTACACAATCAGGGCAGTACGACGTGAACCCGGGACCTACCAGCGGCCCTTGGTACAGTAAGCTGTGCCCCACCAAGGACTACACAACCCCTGAGAAGTCGCAGCCCGGAGCCGCTGACAGGGAGAGAAGAGGCGTCATCACAACGTCTTGGAGGAAATTCGTGGGCAACGCTTACGAGAACAGCATCAATGTCTTCATGTTGTAAGTACATTAACGTGCACATATTTATGTAAGATTACATACAAATTCCTTAAAATAAGTACTATGTTTACTTATTTTTGTCTAATGCCACCAGGTTGTCTCTTACGACATTTCTGGCTTTCTCCCCTGGCATTGGCAGGAATTGTAATCCATTTCTTAGGTTGGGGCACCTTGAAGGCTTAAATACATTAAAATTTAATTTTATATATAAGTATGTAAGGTGCACTCGAAAGAGCATTAAGTTTTAGGTTTATGATTTGTCTTTTATCAGTTCATTCAACGATCCCGTCCATCGTGTGCATTGTTTGCAATGGTAACGCTTCATATATCTTGCATTCACACGAGTCACTCAGTTGGTGGAATTTTGTATTTTTGCACATTTTATGGTGATATCCATGTGTTGCCAGGCCTATGATTGCATGTCTTTGTGGTTGGTTGCTTCCGGTCCACTCCCTGTTTACCATGGCGTCTGAGGCGTAGAAATCTTCGACGATCTCATTTTCCTTCTGTTTCTTTTTTTCGGCAACTTTCTTATATGGCTCCGTTCCTGGCAGTAATATCCTTTGTCTCAGATTCTCTAGGAAGTAGGTTTCTCTGGCTAGCATATAGGTCATTCTATTTGGTGTGTATTTACTTGTACCTAATGCCTTTTTTATGTATCTTGCTTTCACCTTTTCTAGCCTCTCCAAATCGCTGGTCGGTAGTTTCTCCCATATTAATTCTATCCCGTAGGCGGTGATCACTGATAAAATAATTTGATGGCTCTGTTTTATTTTATATAAATTTATATTAAACATTAACTTTAATATAGATCAAATTTGGGGGGGGGGACAACGTGGTAAGAAGGGTGTTGCCATGTTTCTATTATAAAGTGGACCCAGTACAGGTCTTAGGGACCCCATCGGGTCTTGACCCTCAATTTTCCAGGTTGTGGTATACTGCCTTAACCAACTATACAACTGCGTGTCCCCTACATATTTTTACCATTTCATTCATAAAAAGAGTAGATAGTTAAAGTTTTAAAAGACATCTTGCTATGTGGAACCTACCCAAGTCTTCAGTGTCTTTCTGTATCTATGTTTAGTAAATGGAATTCTTTGACCGTTTCTCTGTAGCTTTTGCATAGGTTAGAAAAAAACAGTTTCAGTGTACAATCAGGTATCTTTAATGTAAACAAATATTGTATTTAAATTAATATTGGGAAGTAAACATTATTAGGTTATATCATTAATAGTGAGTGGAGAACATATTTTTAACGACTCACCTCATATAATTTCAAATTTCTTTGATAGCAGCTGTTTCAGACAATATCAAAGAAATTTGAAATTATATGAGGTGAGTCGTTAAAAATAAGTTTTCCACTCACTATTAATAAACAAATATTGCTTTAAATTATTTTCCGCTTATGAAAATATTTATTTAATTGAGGGACATGCTATGTAAATTTGCATAAAAATCTTTAAAATATGTAATTATGATCAAATATGTAAAAATATGTAATGATAAATCTTTCATATACAGTAAAACTTGTTTAATCCGGAACGTGAATAATGCGGAAATATGTGCAATGTGAACAAATCTATTGGTCCCGGCGAAATAATAGTAATTTTATTTTGTATAAAACGTAATCTGTCCAACGCGGAAACGGAAGGATATTTCTACAGAATTCATGAAAAATGCTTATAAGGCGGAAATATAGAGAAATAAATTACTTTCCACTTCATTGAATTCCCGTTAGGCGAATTAACAATAAGTGATGATTCCTGCCGCCCGCGCCGGGTGAACAGTTTCTACTTGTATCTGGAATTTTCTTTCGGCCTCACTGCACACCCGTTATGCGAAACACAGGTGCGTTTAACAAATATTTGGCGTGTGACATATGTCTTACAAATAACCAACTGTAAAATCTTAAATTAGTTTAAGATCTGAGACCGACTGTGTACATATTCACAGGTAGCGTTCTGAATTTACGGAATAAAGATGGCTAAATCGCATGTATAATTGTCATTAAACGAAAAAGTGAAAGTGACTGAATATAAAGAAAAACAAACACACAGTACGCGAAATAATTACTAAATTTAAATGTGGAAAAACCCGAGTATATGAGATTTTAAAACACAAAAAATAATGAATGAATGGACGCAAGGAAATGGTGAAATGAAGAGAAAAAAAAATCAACGAGGTGTGGGAGTGTTTTTACAAGTCCACGATGAAAAAATCTCCAAATTTCCGGATGCTATATCCCTAGGGAATAACGATTTGAAGGCATCTTCAGGTTGGTTGTGGACAGTTTTAAAAGACGACACAATATAGTGTAGAATGAAATTTGCGGGGAATCAAAGGATGTGGACGAAAGTATAGTTAGTGAGTGGAAACCGAAACTGCTTACTATAATTTCAGGACACGCGCCTAAGAGACATTTTTAACGCTGACAAACGGGATTATTTTACCGTCGAAGTCCTTCGTACATACTATACTTCACTTTCCAACGGCAGCGGAACTACAATTAATCGAAGGTACATGAAAAGACATATAAGGTGCTCTATAATCTAAGATTGCTTCATTTTTGTTGTTTTTATAATGCGGAAAAAGTATTGGTCCCATGCGATTCCGATTTGAATAAGTTTCACTGTATAAGTTTCTAATCCGTGGACATTTATCAATTTTACCCGTGTATAAGCAATGTGAAAGAATGCGTAAATACAATTTACATACAAATCCGAGCCTTAGTCATTATAGACCAAAAGGTCTCCGCTTACTTTAGCAGGCTCATCTCCACATATTCTTGATCTTCGGTTCCCTTAATTCCGATTTTATTTTCTATTTTATATGTATCATCATCATCCGGTATCATGGCAGCTGCCGCCGTCTTCCGGAAACCAAATGCCATTCATCTCTGTCCATCCATTGATCTTCCTCCATTCCTCTGATATTCATAGCTGCTTTTACCCCTTCTATCCAAGTTTTCTTCGGTCTTCCTCTCTTCCTCCTTTCCATTGGGATCCATTCCATAACAATTTTTGGCAATCTTTGCTCTGGCATTCTTTTGACATGGCCATACCACTGTAATCTTTTCTTTTCTATAATGTCTATGGTGTCCGGCTCCTCTTGTAGTCTACACCCATAATTTCCCTTATTTCTTTATTTCGTATTCTACCATTCTAGATTTTCCAGCTGATCTTCTTAAAACATCCATTTCTGTACTTAAAATTCCTTTCATTTCCCTGGTAGGAATTTTCCAGACTTCAGCACCATATGTTAAAATGCTCTGAATTATGGTTTGATATATTTGCAATTTTATATTTTTTTGTAATATTTTTGCTCCAATCTATTTTCTATTTTATATGTGATAATAATAAAACGTGCAGTCAAATACAATTTAAAACCAACATTGACGTGTTATTTATGGCGAACACTAGTTTACATAAAACTATTGAATTGCAGGTTTCTGCAGGAACATCCGGAATTCAAAGAAGACTTTAAAGTCGCGGATAAAAGCGACTCCGAAGTGAGATCGGACATAGAGGTGAAGAAGTACACAGTTGTCATGATAGATTTTATCAAGAGAATAGTGGACAATGTGGACAACCCTAGGAAATTAGACTCCATCTTGTCAGACATCAGACAATATTACAACAAGATACAAGTCAGTACATCTGCATTCATAGTAAGTGCTGCAACCAACGTCAAATGGTTCATGGCCGACATCCCTGTCCTCAGCTAATGTTTTCCAATCATCCCCTGTATAATCTACTTCCCTCAAATCATGGATAATTTTATTCTCCCACCTCATTCATGGTCTACCAACTGTGAGTTTTCCCTCTGGTTTACCTACAAGAAGCTTCCATGCACGTCTTACATTCGCCATTCGTGCCACATGTCCTGCCCATCGCAGTCTATGAGACTTAACAGTTATTATTATATCTGGCTTCCTATAAAGACCATGTAGTTCACTGTTATGTAGTATTCTCCATTCACCTGTCTGTTCATCTCTCTTTGGTCCAAAAATTTTCCTAAGTACTTTATTCCCAAATACTGGTAATCTCCTTCCCTCCCTTAAAGTAAGAATCCATGTTTCGCATTCATATAATATAACTGGTAGAATAACACTTTTATATATTTTCTGTTTAAGTTTTTTTTAAGTGAGTTGGGACGTCAATAGTCCCTGTAATGCATAATAGCACGCATTTCCAGAATTGAGCCTATGTTTAATTTCTTTGTGCACCTCATTCCTATTTGTGATTATTGTTCCTAGGTATTTGAATTTAGCCACTTCCTCAAAATTTCCCTCATTTGTCATTAGCTGTCCATTTCCATAATATAATGAATTTCTGTGTGTGACCATATATTTAGTTTTACTGGTATTTACTTCCAGATTTAGAGAAATGTATTCCCCAAAAATCAGCAAAATGCAACCATTTGGAGTAGCATTTACCTAAAATGCAGTAATTCATAAATAAATTGTTCAAGTGTTTTCCATTTTTTAATGTTATTGTACGCTTTTATTTCAATTAACGACATAAAGATACATTGCATAGATCATAAATATGAGATTTGCTCAGTTTATTGCACGATGGACTTCTGCTAACAGACTTTTGACTACGTACAAGGCCGTGGTGTTTCTCCCTGATTACGGAGGACATCCTCAGTTCATGCATATACCCTGTCCTCTCTTACATCAAAACAAAACCATGGGACCTGCTCGCTTTTAATTGGTTATGGACACCATCGTACGAAGTAATAAGTACGCGAAAAAGTAGTTCCCTTCATTAATTTAAAAATATGTGCTCTGAATATACTTGTTATTCTTCGTGAATGAAAATAATATTCGAAACATAGAAAATATTCTAAAATATACCTAATCAATAATTACAACTTAAAATAGATTATTACATATGGGTGATGTATTTGAATCATGCTTCAGTCGATTCTCATGAAACAAAATGACAAAGTATTGTCTTCTGTTGCTGTCGTCATCTCCCTGTCAAAAGTGACAGTAATTGTGGCGCGAATGGCGGAAGGATATTCTTCTACAACGTACGTCGGTGTCCATAACCAATGAAAAGCGAGCAGGTCACACTTTAAGAGCGGACAGGGTATAGAAGAACTCCGAGGCCGAGGGAGAAACAGAAGCACTGCCTTATAGCCCAGAATCTTCTAATACTGTTATTAAAATAATTATTTCTTATTCACAGGGTTACAAAGATGCTATGATACATTTCATGGAACAAAATGAATTAATCACAGAAAAAGGAGCGAACATATGGCACGGCTTTCTTGATCCAGTGATGGACAAATTGCAGAAAAAACTCGAATAACACCAAGCAACATTAAAATAACTTGAAGACTGAAAAACAATAAATCCAATGTGAATATCAATTGAGTTGGTGTTTACTTGATGAAAATTCATATTCATTAATTAGATAAAAATAAAACTTTGTTTTATTTGATTTTCATATTTATTTGATATAATTCAATGACGGCTGTTTCGGTACACTGTACCTTCTTCAGACATGTTAACAAATTATGAATTGTGTTATTATAGTACATATCAACTGATCCAAGCCACAATGCAACAATAATTTATTTATTTTTTAAATTTAACAAAGGTGATTAATTCAAATCAAGTTGAGAATTTAACAGTTTATTACTACTTTTCAATTTATTTATTTCTACAGCCTCCAAAAGGTCCAACTTCTTACCCTTATCACAAACATGTAAAATTTCAAAATTTGGATCGAAACAATGATTAAATTCGAATAGGTGGTTAGCATATTTTGAATATTCTAAATTTCTGTTATATGCTCTCATCTGTTCCTTTATCCGAGAGATAAAAGGTCTACCAGTTTGTCCTATATAGACATTGTCACATGTGCCACACTTCAATTTATATACACCTGATAATTTTTCTTTTTTATTTTGGTTTTATTATTTTTATTATATTTTGTAAAGTTTTATTAGTTTTAAATGCCACATTAATGTTCAACTTTTTAAAGTGTTTAGATATTTTATTTGAAAGTGGGCCTATGTATGACATTATGACATATTTCTTTATGTTTTCTTTGGGTAAAGGAAAAACTTTGTTAATTGCTTTTTTGTAATGAACTTTCTTAATTGAATGTTCTAGAATTTTAGGGTCGTAGTTATTATTAATAGCTAATTGTTTAATAATATTCAATTCATTATTATATTCCAAGGGTGAAGGAGGGATATTTAAAAGTCTATGAATGTAACTATTAAAGTCTGCCATCTTATGAGTATATGGGTGAAGAGAAGAACTATGGATAGTGGTATCAGTATGAGATGGTTTGTGAAAGATACCAAACTCAAACTTATTATCAATGTGTTTTATTTTTATTTAATTAATGAGTATTGATTATTTCAATATAAAACATGTTATGAACTTGCGCTGTGTTTATTAGCCCTAAAACCTCACTGTGTTGCTATGTTACAACTTGGGCTGGGATTTTCATGCTATAGCATATATTTTTGTGTTTCTTAAATGTACATAAATGCTTTATATACAAAAACTAATTGGATCAAAGTACTTTGTTAAGTCATATTTATGCATATTTGGCCATTTATATGTGACAGCATATTATAGCAATTTATTGGTCATATTCGTCATATTTTCACTCTTTTAAGAAATTCATTAACTTTTGACGTACAATTTCTTTCTTCCGTGTTTGAGTTGTTACATTTCTCAGAATTTTGCTTCTTGTAAAATCCATCTTCCTCTCCTATTGAGTTTTAATTCACAGTATGGACGTATACACCTGAGCAAATATGTATGTATTATCTCGTAACAAGCAGGTGGCTACTCGTGATTTTAATAAAATAGAAAGCATGCTTACCTAACTCACTCACACTATCGAACCCGTAGGTTTATGGCCGCGCGGACATGAACTCTCCATACATCCCTATTCTGAACAAATGTTTTCCAATCATCCCCTGTATAATCTACTTCCCTCAAATCATAGTTAATGTTATTCTCCCTCCACATTCTTGGTCTACCAACTGGGCGTTTTCTCTCTGGTTTTCCTACAAGAAGCTTCCATGCATCTCTTTCATTCTCCATTAGTGCCGCATGTCCTGTCCATCGCAGTCTACGAGACTTAACTGTTCTTATTATATCTGGTTTTCTATAAAGACCATGTAGTTCACTGTTATGCAGTCTTCTCCATTCACCTGTCTGTTCATCTCTCTTTGGTCCAAAAATTTTCCTAAGAACTTTATTCTCTAATACTCGTAATCTTCTTTCCTCCCTTAAAGTAAGAGTCCATGTTTCACACCCATATAGTGTATCTGGTAAAATAATAGTTTTATATATTTTGAGTTTAACGTTTTTTTGAAAGGAGTTGGGACATCAAGAGTCTCTATAAAGCTGCTGCAATATCAAATTCCATCTTCAACTTGCTTCTCATTTGTATAATGAGTTATATATTATATTGTCTACGGAAATATAGCGAATTTTTAAACTGTTTTTGAGTCGGGCAGTTCTTGATATACGAGGGGAGGGACTTTCAGGGTGGATTTCTCAGCCGAAATCTAAACCACGATTTTTTATTGTTTCCATAACAACCATAAAAATTGAAAATCTACGGCTGTTAATTCCTGAAACAAATGTCTGAATCATGTCTCTGGTTTTATAACAATTTCTGTGCATTTTCAGTCATTTTATAGGTGTTGTGGAAACAATAAACAATCACAAAACCGCGGTCGTGGTTTAGACTTAGTGTGGGGCAGCTGAAACAAGAAAGGATAAGGAATAGTGAGATGTTCGATGTAGGCTATAGGAACAGCTAAGAGTTAAATTTTCTCTCGATTGTGGGTTTAAGTAATGGTGCGAAGATAGTGAATGGAAGCAAGTAGAAATATAAAGGGGTGATGAGGTGGACAAAGTGTTGTATACGAAGCAGAGGCAATGTAGGCCTATCTTTCGTTTGTCTTCCAGTCGGTTGCTGGCCCAGAGGAGTTCTCATTAATGTAGTTTTTCTTTTACATTAAGATGATGTTCCCCAGAGCATGTTGAGGATGGGAGAGCTGATGAAATGAGGAAATTATGGAAGAGTTGGATGTAGAACCCGTTCTCCACCATATACAAAACTATCAGAATAACTGGAAAGCTCATCTTCAATGAATGTCATCTCACAGAATTCCAAAAGTTATGCTTCCTTACTATCCTTAAAGCTATGGTTTATGTAAGATGCAAATCGCCAGCGCAAATCGTCATTGTAATCACTCCCCTTGTTTTTGAATATACGTACAACGCTGAGCGCTGACGTGATGCGTCGTGTTGATTTTTTAGGAATATTCCACAATACAGTGTTTCTCCTTCAACCCAAAGTGATTTGTCGACAGAGGTTCCTGTCTAAAGCATCTTCTTCCCTCAAATCTCTAGCTTCCATACTTCTCCTCACTCCATCTATCCATCGTTCTCTAGGTATGCATGCCTCTTCCACTTCTACCATTAGCTTTCCAAATAAGGATCTTCTTTGGTATTCTCTCTTCTTCCATTCTTATGAGGTGTGCATACCATTTCAAATGTTTTTCTTCTATTTCTCCTAATATTTTTTTTTAACTTGCATAATTTCCGTTATTGTGCTGTTTCTGATCTTATCCATTCTTGAAATTGTTGTCGATCGCCTCCAAAAATCCATTTCTACTGCTAACAGCTACTTACTGCACATATATTAAAACGCTTTGTAACAGAACTTGAAATATATAGTTTTCTTCGTTCTGTATATTATATTTCTATTCCTACTTGAATTCCGAACGCAACTTGCAGGCGTTTTCACAGCATACAGAAGCTATTATCCGTACTCATTTGTTTAATTTATAAAAACAAACGAAGATTTTATAACAAAATGTCGGCTAAACAGCGCTTATTTTGTAACTTCAGCAAATTCCACGATGAAATTAAAATAATTCTGTTTCAAATCATCAGAAGCATGCTATCTGGTGTGAAAAGTTAGAACTATTTCTTTACAGCTGTTTTATGTGTATAATTTTTTATTAACTATAAACAATATAATAATCCATCCATAGTAATTCTGCCCGAGGGCAGGTGTTTGCAGCTTTACTAGGGAATTATAGGTGTAGTTTTCCGGTGCTTTCCACACCGGTGAAGGATGATGATGATGGCCGTATGATTTTCGGGGACCGTTGGGCCTCTAAGCTTCCTGACATTTGTCTTACAGGTGAGGAAAAAAACCCGAAAAAAAACCTCACCCAAGAGCACGTCCCGTGCAGGAATCGAACCCGGGCCCGCAGGGTGCTACCTTGAGACCACAGCGGTGGACAATATAAATAATATAATATAATAATACACGGTGCCTGATATACAGATGCTCTAAAATTCCTATTACAAACTTCTAGGACTTGTAGAGGAGCTGCGTTGATAATATTTTCCGTGCTACACGTTTTTAACGCGATCACTTTTATTATGAGGCGTGACACAGTACATCAATTGTTTTACAATTCAACTCATTAATAACCAAATAAACAAAATGGAAACTGAATCATGACTTGCATTAATAATCCCGGATACACCCTCCCCAATCAATTTTTACAGTTTTCAAAATTTCGAAAAATGTTGACATTTAAAAATAAAACACGAAGTCTTGGAATAGTCGATAGGGAAATTTTCTATTTAGACGAATCGCGAAGCTATTACTTGTTGAAACACGTGACGTACGTTCAGGCAATGCTTGTTTTCAAACGGCTGTAGCACAGAAACGGTAAGTTTCCGGACATGGTTTCCAATTCTAAATATTATCAACTCAATCCCCTCTACAAGTCCTAGTAGTTTGTAAGGGGAATTTTAGAGCTCCCTGTATAAAAATTGTACGTTAGAGTATTAGGCATTGTTCAACTTATTAAAAGAATTCATATTAACTTAGTTTTGTTAAAGTAAAGCTTAGTTAAGTTCATCTTCGATTTAGGGCCGGTTTCACCAACAGAGGTAAGTGTATTACACCAGTTTATGCTCTGCATTATACACGGGGAAACTGGAGTAATGCAGTTACCTCTGTTGGTGAAACCAACCCATACACAGAAACTACTCAATGCCCGGGATAATCAATCAGCTGATTGAAGGACGCTCCATGTGGAACCAATATCACGACGCTATATATTAAACCAAAACTCAATGCAAAAGATCGCTGGATGGAAAATTACTTAACATGGGCTATTAGCCCCCCCCAGGAGCTATCACCTTGACGTGATGGGGGGGCTTAGTACCCGATGAATCAGACGACCCTAATGGGGAAGATTGACTTAGGTTAATCTTGGGGTAAGAGGCGAGGGGAACTAAGTATAGCTCACAACGAGGGAATGGCGTCTGTATCCATATTGGGCGGCCACATCTTCGTCAAGTCTTCAACGGTCAACAGGGTGACAAGGAATAGCACAGCTAAACTTGTAGGGCTTGAAGAGCGGAAGAAGCAGCCCACTCTTGGGGGATGGATACCCAGAGGAGCATGTTTGGAGGCTCAGAGGAAGCAGCCCTTCCACCATCCTTGTCCTGCGAAGCGCTCGTAACGCTTCCAGGAGACATTCATCTTACTGAGAAGCTTCATGGAAATCAGCCGGATTGTCATAAAAGGAACCGACCCAAGCAAGATATAATGTTATGGCGGTTCCCACAATATTGTATGGATGTGAAACTTGGGCTCCAGTGAAAAAACAGAAGAAGGATAGAATACAGACGGCGGAGATGAGGTTCCTAAGACAAGTAAAAGGATGTACAAGACTTGATAGAATAAGAAATGAGGATGTAAGAGAAGAATTAAAAGTACAGCCTTTATTGGATAAGGTCACGAATTACAGACAGAAATGGATTGATCATATGGATGGAATGAGTAAGGAGAGATATCCATTGTTAGCAAGTAATTATCAAGCAAGAGGAAGACGTGATGTTGGAAGACCTAGAAGACGTTGGGCTGATGCATTATGAAGTCGGAACGGGCAATTGCCTAATCCCTGGAGTGGTGATGATGATGATGGGCTATTACTTGCATGGAAGATGACATGAGAATAATTGAACTGTCGTTTCCATGAAAACACAAGGTTCCACTTTTGTATAATCATGGTTTTTGCTTAAAATTCCAAGTTTGAATTAGACTAAGATTTAAAAAAAACAATGGAAATCACACAGTTAATATGACGCATTCAAACTAACTAAATTAATGTCTAATATGAACCGTCTGTAAACACAACAACTCACTATGAATTTTCTGCTTCGCAACTCCAACACACAAAATGGTGCCCGACACATCGGTAAGTTTTTTGAAATATATTCTACCGATACAAATGGCGGCTCTTGGTCACTCTTTGTTGTTAATGCGCGATTCTTAAGTCCTCCGGTGTACTTCAATTAACTAACTCACTGGCACTATCGAACCCACGCGGACATAAGCTCTCCACACATCCCTATCCTGAGCTGATGTTTTCCAGTCATTCCTCTATACAATTTCTTCTTCTTAATAAGGTGCTACCAACAGAGAATGCTTTGGGCTTCTCAACAAGTTCTTGCCACACTTTTCTGTCCTGGACACATTTGTTCCATTTTTTTTATCTTCATCAATTTTATATAATTTACATCATCATCTTCCCATCTTTATTGGATCGTCCAATATATTTAGGGATTAATGGCTTCCATTTGTAGAGCTTTTTCACCAACCTTTCATCATACATTCTACATATGTGTCCAATCCAGCTTAATTTTTGTGCTTTAATGAAGTAAATTATATTTCTTCTTCTTCTTCCTTCCAAGTATTAGGCCAAGGCCTGTTATGATCCTATAGAAAATTTTCCCTCCAGCGTCTCATAGGACGGCCCAGAGATCTTCGTCCTCTTGGTATATAATTATAAACAGCTTTGGGGATCCGATTTGAACTCATTCTTTCAAGATGGTGTTTCCAATTTAGTTGGTATTGTTAATATTATTCGTTTTTAAACATCTTAATAATGGACAAATTATATTTGAAAAGAAAAATATACGCCTAGACTGGGGCTTGAACCCAGGACCTTTGACTCTATATGTCAATGCTCTTCCATCTGAGCTACCTAGGCCTCCAATATAAACGCGTATTTTTCTCTTACACGTAGTTAATTCCCTAACCCCAAATGCTACGAGCCGTTGCTACGATTTTTGCAAATGGTGGCTTCTTTATTAAGAAGATTTTTTATTGGGAATTTAAACATTACTTATAAAGCCAGTAGTGCTTCTTTCAATGTTAATATTATTCGTTTTTAAACATCTTAATGATGGACATATTATATTTGAAAAGAAAAATATACGCCCAGACTGGGGTTTGAACCCAGGACCTTTGACTCTCTATGTCAATGCTCTTCCATGTGAGCTACCTAGGCCTCCAATCTAAACGCGTATTTTTCTTATACATAGTTAATTCCCTAACCCCAAACGCTACGAGCCGTTGCTACGATTTTTGCAAATGGTGGCTTCTTTATTAAGAAGACTTTTTATTGGGAATACTTTTAAAGCCAGTAGTGCTTCTTTCAATGTTAATATTATTCGTTTTTTAAACATCTTAATGATGAACAAATTATATTTGAAAAGAAAAATATACGCCTAGACTGGGGTTTGAACCCAGGACCTTTGACTTTCTATGTCAACGCTCTTCCATCTGAGCCACCTGGCTTCATAAGTAATGTTTAAATTCCCAATAAAAAGTTTTCTTAATAAAAAAGCCACCATTTGCAAAAATCGTAGCAACAGCTCGTAGCATTTGGGGTTAGGGAATGAACTATGTGTAAGAGAAAAATACGCGTTTAGATTGGAGGCCTAGGTAGCTCAGATGGAAGAACATTGACATATAAAGTCAATTCTATTACTATCTAACCTCTCTCGGTTAACTCTTGTTTCTTCGACCCCGACGCTATTAGGGCATCCGAGGGCTAGAGAGTCTTTCCTTTCTTCCATTTCTTCTTTCCTTCTCCAGAAAAGCCTGACCAGAGACCGTAAGATAGCAACTCCATCACTGGTCTTGCCTTCCTTTGGCCAGCAACCAATCGAAGGGACTATTATTCAAGTCTTGTGCGAGAATTTCCCGGAAACATCAAACATATGACGACCAAAACATGAAAAGGACAATTCTTGGAAGAAGAAAAAAATTTGCTTTTTAGTACATAACTCCTGGCGCGACAGGCCTACAAGACCCTTAGCCTACCAGCCGGCTGCTGGCCTCACATCCACATGTGTCAACCACAGAGGTAGATGATAATCAGCCTGTGTAGGGGTGACATGTGGTCAGCATGTCGAGTCCCCCAGCCGTTACAGCTGGTTTTCTCAACCTGGAGCCACTACTTATTGTAGCTACACAAATGCATCACGATGCTGGGTGGGCACCGGTCCCATACTGGCCGAAATACCATGAGAAAATGTATTCCCCCATGGAGACTCGAACCAGCGCAAGTCCCGTAGCTCTGCGCCAAGGCTTCTTGCCTTAACCACTCGGCTATGGCGCGGGACTTTTTTAGTACATGGAATGTATAAATTATATTTCTGTTCTTGATAATTCTATTTATTTATTTATTTATTTGCTGGAATTCCCCATGATCCGTCCTAATTCCTTATTGCTTCAAAGATGTTTCTTATACCTATCCTATCGAAGAGTACGAGTTCTTTTTCCGCTTCTTTAAGTGCCCAAGTTTTACTAGAATAGGTTACAATTGGTCTTATAACTGTAAGTTTGTAGTTTTTATAGATCAGTTTACTCTTAGGTAATGGTAACAAGTGTTGTTTGATGTTTTATTTCTTCTTCATTCAAACTTTGTTGTTTGCTCCCACTTGCCCTGTACAATTTACCTCCCACAAATCTATGTTAATGTTATTCTCTCATCTCATCTTGGCCTACCTACTGGACGTTTTTGCTCTGCTTTTCCTAAAAAAAAAGTCTATGCTCCTCTCTACATTCCACATTAGTGCCACATGTCCCCCCCTCCAACCACAGTCAATCAAACATAACTGTTCTTATAATATATCCATCCATCCATCCATTCATCCATAGTAATTCTGCCTGAAGGCAGTTCCTTCACTGCAATCATAGCATTTCCATGCTAAGCTTGCAGCTTTACTAGGGAATTGTGTAGGTGTGGTAGCTTCCCGTTGCTTTCCACACCGGTGATGGATGATGCTGATCATGATGGTCATATGATTTCCGGGACCGTTGGGGCCTTAAAGTTTTCCTGACATTTGTCTTACAGGTAAGGAAAAACCCCGATAAAAAGCTCATCCAGAAAAAGTGCCCCGACCGGGGATCGAACCCGGGCCCGCTGCGTGACAAGGCAGCACGCTACCTCGAGACCACAGCGGTGGACTTACTATATATGATTTCCCATAAAGATCATGTAACTCACCGTTATATATTCGAGCCCCGGTTGGGTCAGGATCTTTAAACTGTCCAAAATCTGCTGGCGTCACCATGGCCTTCGGCTGGACTCAGCCTCTAACATAAATGAGTACACGTGTTTGTTCCTGGGATAAAGGCGGTCGTCACATAGGGCTGACATCTCGTCCCGATTGCCTAAAAAGTTGGGAATCTTAACCGTCTTCTGCTTCTCACTGGTGCTACGGTTCTTGTAGGCTGACCTTTTAGCAGTCTTCCGTCAGCCCGGCTGTTTTCTTTAGGCTTCCCAACACTTGTTTTTATACGGATGCAGAGTTCCTGAGAAGGATAAGTGATGGCGCATGAAATCTACAACTTGTACCCAGATATTCTAAATGTTATTAAAATTGACAGACTGAGATGGGTAATGAGAATACCACTAGAAAGCTTACATTACTTTCAACTTCGTACAAAATTCTAACAAATATTTTAGTAAGCAGACTTACTCCCTATATTGATAACATTCTAGGAGATCATCCATGTGCATTTAGAAGAAACAGGTCTACAGCAGATCAGATTTTTAGTTTAAGACAGATTTTAGAAAAGAAATGGGAATATAATGGTACTGTACATCAACTATATGTAAATTTCAAAAAAGCATATTATTCAATTAAGAGGGAGAAGTTATATAGTATCCTGTTGGAGTTCGGAATTCCTAAAAAGTTAGTTAGACTTATACGAATGTGTCTAAATGGCACAAAGAGTAGGGTGCGTGTAGGCAAACAGTTTTCGGACACTTTTGAAATCCACAATGGGTTGAAGCAAGGAGATGCACTATCTCCTCTACTATTTAATTTTGTACTAGAGCATGCCATTAAATCTTTAGAGAATGAGGAAGGCTTACAACTCAATGCTATTAATAAGCTGTTAGTTTATGCTGATGATGTAGTACTACTGGCCGATAGCGAGGAGATACTAAAGGACAACACGCACACACTATTGAGTAACACTAAGAAATTAGGAGTGGAAGTAAATATCAATAAAACTAAATATTTGGTCGCACATAGAAATACATTATATAATGGAAATGGACAGCTAATGAAAAATGAGGGAAATTTTGAGGAAGTGGCTGAATTCAAATACCTAGGAACAGTAATCACAAATAGGAATGAGATGCACAAAGAAATTAAAAATAGGCTCAATTCTGGAAATGAGTGCTATTATGCATTACAGGCACTCTTGATGTCCCAACTCCTTTCAAAAAACGTTAAATTGAAAATATGTAAAAACTATTATTCTACCAGTTATATTATATGGATGTGAAACATGGACTCTTACTTTAAGGGAGGAAAGGAGATTACAAGTATCTGAGAATAAAGTCTTAGGAAAATTTTTGGACCAAAGAGACATGCACAGACAGGTGAATGGAGGAGACTTACATAACAGTGAACAACATGGTCTTTATAGGAAGCCAGATATAATGAGAACAGTTAAGTCTCGTAGACTGCGAAGGACATGTGCCACGGATGGGGAATGAAAGAGGTGCATAGAAGCTTCTTGTAGGAAAAGCAGAGGAAGACGCCCAGTTAGTAGAACAAGAATGAGGTTGGAGAATAGCATTAAGCATGATTTGAGGGGGGTAGATTATATAGGGAATGTTTGGAAAAAAATAGCTCGGCATAGGGATGTATGGAAAGCTTATGTCGGCGCGGCAATGAACCTACGGGTTCGATATTGCCAGTGAGTTAGTAAGTATTATCATTATCATTATTATTATCATTATTATAATTATTATTATTATTATTATTATTATTATTATTATTATTATTATTATTATTATTATTATCATTATTATTATTATTATTATTATTATTATTATTATTATTATCATTATAATTATTATCATTATAATTCTTATTATTATTATTTATCATTATTATTATTATTATTATTATTATTATTATTATTATTATTATTATTATTATTATTATTATTTTTAATTTACAGAATGAAGCACCAATGTTTCCGTTACGTAAGATGGGTTGTATAACCTCCAAGAAGTCAGGGGACGATCCAGAACAAGGGTCGGTACGAGTCATGAGAGTCAAGTCTCGAGGCGTCGACACGAAGACAGAAGTCATTAAAGATTCTTGGGAGGAATTTATGAAGAACGCTAAACAAAATTCTATCAATGTGTTTATTATGTAAGTAATATATTTTTATTTGGTTTTTAGCATTATTTTTTTACAATGTATGAGAAGCTGGACCATAGCATCAATCCCCACCTGGAGGACCATAGATTTCTCCAGTAGTCTATCATACTTACTTACTAACTAACTCACTGGCACTATCTAACCCGTAGGTTCATGGCCGCGCGGACATATGCTCTCCATACATCCCTATCCTGAGCTAATACTTTCCAATCATTCCCTGTATAATCCACTTCCCTCAAATCATAGTTAATGTTATTCTCCCACCTCATTCTTGGTCTACCAACTGAGCGTTTTCCCTCTGGCTTTCCTACAAGAAGCTTCCATGCAAGTCTCCAATTCCCGATACGTGCAACATGGCCTGCCCATCGCAGTCTACGAGACTTAACTGTTCTTATTATATCTGGCTTCCTATAAAGACCATGTAGTTCGTTGTTATGTAGTCTTCTCCATTCACCTGTCTGTTCATCTCTCTTTGGTCCAAAAATTTTCCTAAGAACTTTATTCTCAAATACTCGTAATCTCCTTTCCTCCCTTAAAGTAAGAGTCCATGTTTCGGACCCATATAATATAACTGGTAGAATAATAGTTTTATATATTTTCAGTTTAACGTTTTTTGAAAGGAGTTGAGACACCAAGAGTCTCTGCATTGCATAATAGCACGCATTTCCAGAATTGAGCCTATGTTTAATTTCTTTGTGCATCTCATTCCTATTTGTGATTATTGTTCCTAGGTATTTGAATTTAGCCACTTCCTCAAAATTTCCCTCATTTGTCATTAGCTGTCCATTTCCATTATATAATGTATTTTTATGTGTGACCATATATTTACTTTTATTGATATTTACTTCCAGTCCTAATTTCTTAGTGTTACTCAATAGTGTGTGTGTGTTGTCCTTTAGTACCTCCTCGCTATCAGCCAGTAGTGCTACATCATCAGCATAAACTAACAGCTTATTAATACCATTGAGTTGTAAGCCTTCCTCATCCTCTAAAGATTTAATGGCATGCTCTAGTACAAAATTAAATAGTAGAGGAGATAGTGCATCTCCTTGCTTCAACCCATTGTGGATTTCAAAAGTGTCCGAAAACTGTTTGCCTACACGCACCCTACTCTTTGAGCCATTTAGACACATTCGTATAAGTCTAACTAACTTTTTAGGAATTCCAAACTCCAGCAGGATACTATATAACTTCTCCCTCTTAATTGAATAATATGCTTTTTTGAAGTCTACATATAGTTGATGTACAGTACCATTATATTCCCATTTCTTTTCTAAAATCTGTCTTATACTAAAAATCTGATCTGTTGTAGACCTGTTTCTTCTAAATGCACATTGATGATCTCCTAGAATGTCATCAATATAGAGAGTAAGCCTGCTTACTAATATATTTGTTAGAATTTTGTACGAAGTTGAAAGTAATGAGATGCCCCTGTAGTTGTTGCAGTCAGTTTTATCTCCTTTCTTATAAATTGTCTGTTGTCTACCATAGATCAGTTAATTCAAAAAGATGGATCATCTGAATTAGACATCGAAAAAAGTATAATAGAGACTAAGAAAGTTATTGGCACATTAAATTATATTTTAGGGAGTAGGAATATAATCAAGAGGACTAAATTATTAATATATAACACAAATTGTGAGGAGTATTTTATTATGTGGTGTGGAAACATGGACACTGAAGCAAAAACACGGAAATAAATTATTAGTCACAGAAATGGACTTTTTAAGAAGATCGGCAAGAGTATCAAAATTGGATAAAGTAAGAAATAATACAATAAGAGAAATAATGAATGTAGAAAAGGATATTGTGCAAGAGATTGAAGAAATCCAACTAAGATGGTATGGACATAAAATGAGAAGAAGGGACACAGAAACAAACAAATGAGTATTGAAATAGATACCTCCTGGAAAAGGGAAACGTGGTAGACCAAAGTTAACGTGGATAAAGTGAATTCAAATTAACACGAAGAAGAGGAATTGACAGAAGAGCCACAAGACCGGGAAGTGTGGAAGAAAGAAATTTTATATTTTGGTTGAGGATACCTGTGTAAATAACAGAAACGATCCTGAAATATATAATTTTATATTGATTTTATCATCTAAACATGGAGTGGCGCGTCGAAGCAAAGACATTTAAAGTACGCGGGTAGGGCCAGAATATTCGTCTCGCATTGGTCACAATAGATTTGCGAGTCGTCGGCTCGTGAGTTGTAAGACCCTCGCAAATCACCGAAATGTCTGGTCTGTGATATAACTTAATATGCCAACATATTCATTCCCATTCGGAGAAGATCAGTGGCAAGTCCAGAAAGTTCCTCGCGCTGAGTCACCTCGTGACAGACGGAGAGCAGTTAAGTGTAAGAGAACGGATTCATCAGTGACTGTAATAATTGTGGCTGAGATAAACAATGAGTATAGAAGCTAGAGATTTGAGGGAAGAAGATACTTTGGACAGGAACCTCTGGCGACAAATCACTTTGGGTTTAAGGAGAAACGCTGTATTGTGGAATATTTCTAAATAAAAAAAACATTGAAAGAAAATTAATTGTGAGTGAAATTTGTAGAAAGAAATAAAGTGTTTTGTGAGAATTTACTCTAAATCTGTGTGTTCATTTACGCCGAAATAACGTGAACACGAACCTGACAGTAGCTCAATTCCAGGCATTTTAGAGTTATGCTGGCACATACATGCAGTTCATATATATAAGTGTATATATATATATATATATATATATATATGTATATATATATATGTATGTATATATATATATATATCTTAATACGTTACTTAAATCTTGTCATTAAGCAATGAAAGCCAAATCCATCCATAATAATTCTGCCCGAAGGCAGGTCCTTCACTACAATCATAGCATTTCCATGCTATGCTTGTAGCTTTACTAGGGAATTATAGGTGTGGTAGCTTCCCGTTGCTTTCCACACCGGTGAAGGATGATGATGATAATGATAAGGATGATGATGATGGCCATATGATTTCAGGAACCGTTTGGGCCTTAAAGTTTTCCTGAATTTGTCTAACAGGTGAGGAAAAACCCCGATAAAAAACCTCACTCAGAAAAACTGCCCTAACCGGGATCGAACCCGGGCCCCGCTGCGTGACAAGGTAGTACGCTACCTCGAGACCACAGCGGTGGACAAATATGCCACGAAAAGAAAACTTAATTCCTTAACCGGGATTTGAAACCGGGACCTCTAACTGTATACGTTAGTGCCTTACGACTACGCTTTCCTTACATACAATTCCCAAATGATAAGAGGCGAAACAATTCTGGAAATGCATGTTATTACATATTACAGGGACTCTTGTCCCAACTTCTCTCAAAAAAACGTTAAACTGAAAATATATAAAACTGTTATTCTCTCAGACATATTATGTGGATATGAAACATGGAATCTTACTTTAAGGGACGAAAGGACATTACGAGTATTTGAAAATAAAGTTCTTAGGAAAATTTCCTAAGCTCAGTATATAAAAGTTAAAGGCGGAATATTTGATGGTCCTCAAATTTGGCAATTTATGAAATATGCGCATTTTATCAAAGTTATGACTTCCGGAAAGTGAAGCTTGGAAGAGTTTTGTATTGGTAGTAGAAATTTTCCTTGATAACTATAAAGCATCAAATTATAAAGAAATTGTGCAAAACATGTTGATAAGCTTCAAGATTCTGGAAGCAAACATGAGTATAAAGTTACACTTTCTCCACAGTCATCTGGATAGATTCCCGGATAATTTAGGAAATTATAGCGACGAACAGGGAGTGCGCTTTCACTAGGGTCTAAAAGTAATGGAATAAAGGTATCAGGATAGATGAGACCGTCACATGATGGCAGATTACTGCTGGTCTTTAAAAAGAGATTGTCCCCTAAAAAATTATAGAAGAAAATCTTATAAAAGGTATTTCACTGAAGTATAACATGGGTTTTCGATATTTTTCTTTCTATTTACATCGGTGTATACTATTTTTTCAAAAAACAATTGACATTATAAATATATATTATATTTTTTCATATTTTCCGACTTTTATACAGAGTGATTCAGAAATATGGCTGCACGTTTGATCGCATTTTGTGACGAAAATATTATTATTAAAGGAAATATGATGTTATCATTGCAAAGGAAATACTTAAAATTACAACAATAGAACAAAACAAAACAAATCACTGCTCACGTGCAGCTTGACGGGTTGATTTTTGTGGGCTAGCGTCGAACGCCTCCACAATTCTCTTCGTTGTTTCTGCATCCGTGCTAATGCGATGCCTTTCAGGAGGTTT
This sequence comes from Diploptera punctata, assembly GCA_030220185.1. Classification (NCBI taxonomy): domain Eukaryota; kingdom Metazoa; phylum Arthropoda; class Insecta; order Blattodea; family Blaberidae; genus Diploptera; species Diploptera punctata. Next base: position 1,042,768 of record JASPKZ010004554.1, on the reverse strand, counting down.
GATTTTCTGCATCCTTCCCGTTTCCAGCAGTCGTTTTCTCCACTTCCCCACAGTCGAGCTGCAATGTTACGTTAAACTCACGTCTTTGCGGCTTCACGATCATTAGCATGGTGTTGCATATTCAACGCCATTTTGTCTAATGACGTAAGTTCTACACTGTTTTGTTTTATTCCATTGTTGTAATTTGAATAATTGCCTTTCCAACGGTAATTTTCATATTTCCTGTAATGGTAATATTTTCATCACACAACGCGATCAAACGTATAGCCATATTTATGATTCACCCCGTAGTATAAATTGAAAATACAGATTTAAAAAAAAAAACAGAGTAAATCTTCCAAAATCATTGATAGTTTCATGAACTGTGAGCATAAATATATCCGAAATTAATCTTATATCGAGGGCACTGTTGACCAGTGTTGAATTGATGTGTTGATGTGTTTTTTAAAACTGGATTTACCCTCATTCTTCAAGTGTATGTGCGCACAGCTTGTTGCAGAAAAGAACGGAGTACATGGGCGCTTTCGGTGTGGTGGGGATGTCGTTCGAAGACATCGCAGAGGACGCGCTGATACAGCTGCACGCAGCTAAGATGGCTTCCTTCATCAATATGCTGGTGGACAACTACGACAACTCGGACAAAGACAAGGAAACTCTGGCCAAGATAACGGACTACATTAAATTCATCAAACTCCCCAACACAGTCATCATAGTAAGTTATAAGCTCTCCACACATCTCTATCCTCAAAGTAATATTTCCCAACCATCCACTATACATAATGTACTTACCTCAAATCATGGTCACTTTTTATTCTCCCACCTCATTCTTGGTCTACCAACTGGGTGTTTCCCCTCTACAATAAGCTTCCATGCCAATCTTTCATCTCCCATTCGTGTCACACGCAGTCCACGATACTTACATGTTCTTATATTTGGTTTTCTATAAAAAACATGTAACTCACTGTTATGTAGTCTTAAAGGTGGGCATCTTGGGTTCAAATCCTGGTTTAGGTAGAAAATTTCTTCAAAAGTGATTCTCAGGAAATTGTTTTGGACTAAAGAGGGATGAACAAACTGGTGACGAAGGGAACTCTCAAACAATTACCTTCATGATGTTTATGTGACTATTTAACTCATGCCCAAACGGGAGTCAATGACCAATCACATTTCAATGATTTTTTTATTTACAACCAATCACAGTCGTGTTTGCCTAGAATTTACCAACTAATGTTTATCATAATAAAGAAAGCACCTCCTTTTTAACATTCTGAATAGGTCATAGCATTATTTTGCAGTGACTCGCCCCTCAAGAAATACGGCTACCAGATTGTATATATAGTGCATGAATGTCAACACATACCGCATGCGGGAGTTCATATAAAAACATTTGTAGCAATTGATTATACACAACAAAAAAAGAAATCACTGTTTGCACTTTCTTAAATGTATTTTTTCCCAGGTAATAACATTCCAGAAAGATATAATTGTCATAGGACATCAGAAGTGAATTAATATACAGTTTGATGTGTTTCATTTTTCTCCACTAGAGTGCATTCTTACAATATTGCGTTCCTTTGGCAATAAATAATGTGATCTGGTTGCAGTGATGAACAAAAGAAACAAATGAAGCGTACCAATCGTTTCTCATTTGTTTTCAAACATCGCCGTTTACATTAAATATATAAATCTTTTAAAATAACTATATTTAAATAATGATTTGTGAGTAAACAGCTTAATTTTACTCGTTAAATAGTCCTAACAAATGCCACTCTTGATTTCCAAATTCTCTAGATAATTTGGAAATCACTCATGGCATTACTTAACCCATTCGCCTCAAAAGACGAGTTAGACTCGACGGCAGTTAAATAGCCTTCAACTCAGAAGAGAGATACAGCTTAATTTTGCTTTTATATATTTTACAATATTTTGTACATCCCTTGGCAGGATAATATTTTGTTAACATTTATGAATAGTAGAGGAATGTGTTTTGCCTTCTCCCTTATTGCGATCTCAAGTACCGTTATCATTTGTTTGTTTTTAATGCCTGAAAATATACAATGTAATTTAGGGTAACTTAAATCCAGTTTGTAGGGAAATGCATGGATCATTTAAACCTGAAGCGATTGGGTTAATACGTAAATCTCGTAGACTGCATTGGGCGGGGCATGGAACCAAGAATAAGATTAAAATGTGAAGAGGGTGATTTGTACAGGGAGCAATTTCTTGGTAAATATTAGCTCAGGGGGAATACTTTGTGAATTGCAGGAATACAAGGACTTCACAATAAAGTACATGCTGGACAACGGGATGATAACCAAAGATGGAGCAAGAATATGGCACCTGTTTCTGGACAACAAATTCAAAGATTTATCTTAGTGTCAGGTAAGGACTACTCGGGCTTTTTTACTTATTTTATGTATGAACACGAGGCCCAACATAATATATATGCCTAGACGGGATTTAAACCCGGACTTCTGGATATTCAAGTGCGTTACAACTTACACTATCGGGTAAATCTAGTACAAACATATTTCTATATATATATATATATATATATATATATATATATATATATATTCTCTGTTATTACGAGATATAGCAGGAACTCGGTCTCCACTGCCACCTAGTAGCTACTATAACAAGTAAGCAAATTAAAGAGAACTTTTTACTTCATAATTAAATGTTTGACATTGAGCAATGCAAGCTTAATATGACATAAGAAAAATAAATGCCTGAACGAGATTTGAACCGGGAACTCTGAATTGATATTCCAGTGCGCTATCGCTTAAGCTACCAGACAAATCTAGTAGGATATAAACATTTATTCACATACATACATTTTGGATCATTATAGGCCAGAAAATGGTGGGTTTTATTTGTCATCTCTTTCCTTTTTCGTTTTTTTTTTACAACTTTACCTATTTTCGACTATTTCCACCATTCGTATAGCTCTATTATGCTTCTAGTTATTCTCATATAAATTTTTAATTATTTATATAGCCTACATGGATTAAAAAGTTCTACTTACAGAAAATGCGTCAACATTATTCTTTAAAATTAAACCATTCTATGCACGTACCTGTAAAATTCATGGTAAGTTTCCGTTGAGGTATTAGTTCACAGTAATATAATGTACGGTTAAACTATAAAATAGTTACCTTGTAGGTTATTTTAAAACTCTGTAGGCCATTCGGGACTAGTCCCATCATCAGCAGAATGCAATAGGTCCGTACTTGTTGACCCTTGCTGAAGCACTGACTTGGATGTGAGAATTTTGTACAGAGGATTGAGAATCAAGTTGCTGTTGATTTCTCTTAGGATTGTGATTTCCAAATCAACAACACCCTGATTGCCAATGAATACACACCCTGTCCACAGAATCCTCTGAACAAAATACAATCAAGTCAGTGCTTCAACAAGGGTCAACAAGTACGGACCTAATACATTCTGCTGATGATGGGACTAGTCCCGAAAGACCTACAGAGTTTTAAAACAACTTAAGTTGAGGAGACGGACCTACAAGGTAACAAATTTTACAGTTTTTAACCGTACATTATATTACTACGTACCTGTATTAGTTGATTTGACAACTTGGGAATATCTCCATCTCTTTCTAGCAAATGAGGGTTGAAAGGCGGTTGGCTTTTGTTAAGCGTCACTCGAGGGTGATTGAAACCAGGAAATGATACGAGTAATAATGATACGAACAATGCAAGGTTTCGTTGCGAAAAATTCAAAAGTTACTATTTCATTTTTTTTATTTTGATAACAAAGAGCAAAGAAAGATAGTAAATGTTTGAATGCAGGCTTTCACGGCCGGTAATCATAATGTTGAGTGATTCCGGGTTCTGTGGCCGTGGTCCATATGGACCACGGCCACAGAACCCGGAATCACTCAACATAAAGATAGTAAATACTTTACAACATGTCACGCGAAAAAGTTCCAACCATACACCTTGCGCATGCGCCAACACACGCGAGGCGATTTACACTATGGAATCACGGGATGCAGCCAACATATACACGATATTTGAACGTTGCCAACGAACCTAAAAGCTAACCTAACGCAATTTAAGTGGAAGAATGCATGTTGATTGTATTTAGTTTAAGATAATTAGTAGAGACTTAATGTTGGTTGCACTGAACACAGAATATTCGTTAAAATCAATATGGTTGTCATGTCTTCATGTAGAATAGAATGGATTTATTTAACCTGGTGGAGTTAAGGCCATGTGGTCTCCTCTTCCACTCACCAAGACAAACATATATTACATTTAAACAAAAAAATACAATAATAGTACATACTAAACAATTAATTATCTGTCAAACTGAACAATAATGAAAATAATGTCTAATAATACAATAAAATTATATACAATTAAAATTAAACTAATGAAAGAATGTATACAGAAAGGAATAACAGCTAGAATCTATTATACATCAAAAGAAACGGGGGGAAAAAATACAAAGAAAGTAATAAACTATAATGAATTAATATGTAATAGATTGTCAAATATAACTCATGATTATAATTTACAAATTTCGGTGAGACATAAACTATAGCATTTCAAGGGAAAATACCGATACGAACTAAAATAGTTAACAACAATATAATAGAACAAGTTAATAACTTTACTTATCTTGGCTGCACAACACATGTAAAGACATAGACATAAAATTGGTCAAATTTCAAAAACTTATAGGAACAATAAAAAGCATTTTTTCCGAAAAGTACGCCCAGATACAATTCTAAAATTTTATAAAACAATGGCTCTTCCAACTCTACTTTATGGTTCTGAAACCTGGACTCTCACTACAGGTAAATTAAATAGGATAGTAGCTGCAGAAATGAAGTTGTTAAGACCTTTAGAGGGTTATAGTCGCTTTATGACCACATGTGTGATGAAGCTCTCAACACACCAGCAATAACTGAAACCATTCAAAAATATCAAAATAATTGGCATGAACACCTTCTTAGAATGACATACAATAGACTACCTCTGCGGCTATTGAACTACAGACCCACAGGGCGAAAAGACCAGGAAGGCCCGAAGAAGAGATGGAGGGATCAATTTCTATCCTGAAGCGAACCAGGCCAATGGCCTAATCCATGCCTGCAATTGATGATGATGATGAATTTATATATCGCTTATATATGACATTAGGTAATTATATTGACAAATCTTAATACTGTTTTTATTAAATAATTAAAAAGCAAATTATTAATTGTTAAAAAAGTAATAATAAATAACAAAAAAGTTGTTTCTGTTAATAATTTTATTGAAAAACTGCACTTAAACTGGCATGAAATATTTTATAGAACAACAGTGTGCATGCGCCAGAGTTTATAGAGTCAGCGATATCCCACAATCGAACCACGTATCGATTATCATCCTCGATTACTATCCGTCGATATGAAATTTAAATTATCAATATTTGCAATAAATCCCCAAATCTACGTTAAAAAATATATTAATAATATTAAAATTGCCAAACTTTATTAAAAATGGGTGTACACTTACTTATCACTCCCTAACGGTGATCCAACCAGCGATAACTCAAAACAGCGATAGAAAAATCATGGACTAAGTAATATACTCTGTGGAGAAAATAGCAATTAGCATCACAATATTGTCTAACAGTGTTATAACATTGTGATTTGCATATTTAAATAAATACTACAAAATTGTCTAGTAATGTTATAAAAATTGTTTGGAAAAGTTTAAAATGTTAAATAATGTTAGTAAATACAGAAGAAGAGCAACAATATAACTGAAAAATCAAGCGCTAGTAGAAGTGCAGATGAGTCTAATTTTATTTTCAATTTGGTTCTGAAACATGGTAAAGTGTGGCAGTCTGTGACATAGGGTGGAAGGCAATACTCAATAACGTGAAAACATGTAACTCTAAGACAGGATGTTTATCAAGTCATGTTACATGTTGGGTTTAACCGAAAAATTGAGTAAAACTGTTGAACTTAAAATGTATTGATTGTATAGGAATCCGCCACTGACGAGGTAAAGCACACGATTTATAAACATGAGATGGGAGGAAAGTTGAGCCGTTCAGGAAGAAGATCGTCAACAGATGAGGATAACGGGAGCAGCGAGGACACAACACAAAGAGAAATAATAACAGCATCTTGGGACGTGTACATGAAGAGACTAGACGAGTACACCATGACTGTCTTTATCACGTGAGTACAGGTTGTCTAACAATTATCCGTCGTGCAGGAAATGCAATTCCTCATCAACTAGATGTCACTGGTTTACGGAATATATAGAGTGCATCATAAGTCAGTTGACCGAAAACGTAAATATATTATTTTCTGTAGCTAATAACATCTTACTACTCTTCATGAGATCCCGGGTTCGATTCAAGGTCAAACCACAGGGATTTTTCCTTAAAGGGAATTATTCCTATGGTTGCCCATGGTCTGGAATTTATATTAAGGACTTTCTTGGCACTTCATTATCATTTATCATCATCATCTTAAGGCACGACAACTTCAAAAGTGAAAGTTTTGGCCTTCTCAACAATCCTCCTCCATGCCAATCTGTCTCTTGCCATATTCAAATTAGTCACTTTCATTTTCCTTAGATCGTTCATTGTGTCATCCTCCCATCTGATCTTCGGTCTTCCAACAGCTCTGCCTCCTATAGGTTTCCATTTGTAGAGTTATTTGAGGCAGTCTCTGTTCATCCATTCTTATCAAATGTCCAAGCCAAACCAATTCTGAGAGATCTTATATGGTTTACTATGTCTGATTTTTTAATTAATTTGTTTAGTTCGTTATTTGTTTTGATTCTCCAACAGTTATCAGTTCCTCTATTTGGTCCAAATATTCTTCTTAAAATTTTTCTTTCAAAAATTAGTAATTTCTGTTTTATTGTTTCTTTTAGGGCCCAAGTTTCACAAGCAAATGTAACTACTGGTCTAATGAGTGTTTTGTATAACCTTATTTTTGCAGTTTTTGATATTAATTTGCTTTTAAATAAGGTTCTATTTGCAAAATAAGCTTTATTCCCATTTACCAATCTTTCTTTAATTTCGTCTTCTAATGCATTATGTCCATTTACTTTGGTACCTAAGTATTGAATGATTCTACTGTGTTAATTTGTATGTCATCAATTTGTAGATTTTCAGATTTTCTATTGTGTTATCATTTATCACCCGTCATATCATCGGGGTAACGTAACTCCACCTTCCAGGTACCCCAACCTAAGAAATGGATTACAATTCCCCCAATGCCAGGAGAGAAAGCCAGAAATGTCATAAAAGACAACCTGGTGGCATTAGACAAAAATATATATATAACTACCGAAATTGTTCCCTAATTGGCAAATTACCTCAAACATTAGTGTTTGAGTTTATATTCTGAAGGTCCCGTGTTCAAACCCCAGTTTCAACCAATCTGATTTTTCCTTGCAACCATGTGCAGTACTAGCCTCACACCCACATGTACACCATCATCTAGCTAGTGTAGTGGTCACACGTGGTCAGCATGTTGGGTCCCCAGCCGTTATAGCTGGTTTTCTCAACCTGGAGCCGCTACTTATTGTAGCTACACAAATGCCTCACGATGCTGGGTGGGCACCGGTCCCATACTGGCCGAAATTCCATGAGAAAAAATTCTTCCTTCATGGGGGCTCGAACCAGCGCAAGTCCCGCAGCTCTGCGTCAAGGCTTTTTGCCTTAACCACTCGGTTAAGGCGAGTGACACCATAAGGTTTGGGTCAGTTCAAAATCCTGAGCCCATCAGTACTCGGTTTGTAACACTTGAACTAATTGATGTACTGTGCTTTACTTCAGGCTGATGAAGAAACGCAGAAGTTATGCTAAACTGCTTGGAATTGATGGAATGTGTGTGGGAGACATGAAGCGAGATAAGGTTGTCATTCTGTACGCGGTCACTTTCTCGTACTTCATGTTTGAGATCGTGCAGCACGCGGACCGAGAGCGCGAACTGCCAGGTGTTGTGCAGCTGATAGGAGACGCGCTGCAGGACTTGTGTCTGCCAGGACGGGCCATGATTGTAAGTACACTGTGCATGTGAGGCCAGCCGTGTGGCGCCGTACTTACTTACTCACTGGCACTATCGAACCCGTAGGTTCATGGTCGCGCGGACATAAGCTCTCCATACATCCCTATCCTGAGCTAATGCTTTCCAATCATTCCCTGTATAATCTACTTCCCTCAAATCATAGTTAATGTTATTCTCCCACCTCATTCTTGGCCTACCGACTGGGCGTTTTCCCTCTGGCTTTCCTACAAGAAGCTTCGATGCAAGTCTTTCATTCCCCACACGCGCAACATGTCCTGCCCATCGCAGTCTACGAGACTTAACTGTTCTTATTATATCTGGCTTCCTATAAAGATCATGTAGTTCATTGTTATGTAGTCTTCTCCATTCACCTGTCTGTTCATCTCTCTTTGGTCCAAAAATTTTCCTAAGTACTTTGTTCTCAAATACTGGTAATCTCCTTTCCTCCCTTAAAGTAAGAGTCCATGTTTCGCACCCATATAATATAACTGGTAGAATAATAGTTTTATATATTTTCAGTTTTACGTTTTTTGAAAGGAGTTGGGACATCAAGAGTCTCTGCAATGCATAATAGCACGCATTTCCAGAATTGAGCCTATGTTTAATTTCTTTGTGCATCTCATTCCTGTTTGTGATTATTGTTCCTAGGTATTTGAATTCAGCCACTTCCTCAAAATTTCCCTCATTAGTCATTAGCTGTCCATTTCGATGATATAATGTATTTCTACGTGTGACCATATATTTAGTTTTACTGATATTTACTTCCAGTCCTAATTTCTTAGTGTTACTCAGTAGTGTGTGCGTGTTGTCCTTTAGTATCTTCTCGCTATCGCCCAATAGTACTACATCGTCAGCATAAACTAACAGCTTATTAATACCATTGAGTTGTAAGCCTTCCTTATTCTCTAAAGATTTACATACCTGTACTAGTTAATACCCGGTGTGCGTTGCTACGGCTAAAATAAATCAAATATTAATTAATTTTGAGAATTTTCCTCATCTTTGAGGTTTTCTCCAACTAATCTTAGTAATTAACATGAATTTTTAAAAAAATACATAAATGGCTACGGACTTATAGACTATCAGTTTGTAACAAACATTCACAAATTTCCCTTAATTAAAGTTTCTCTGTCCTCTGTGTCATCGTGTTCTCTGCGCGGATAAATGCATAAATAGGGCAGGTAGTCGACAAAATTGCCAGTCTCAAGACAATCCTTGAAGATGCCGGACGCAGTCTCTGGCGAAACGTCGGGGAACTACAAGCCTCAAGATCACGGCCAACAGCCCGGAAATCTTCTACAAGATCATCACACACAAAAAAATGTCATCAAAATGCGTGCAGTCGTTTAGCAGCAGTTCAGTGACTCAACATGCACAATTATTACTTGTCGGAGTAATATAAATTCCTTAAACCATCAAAATCGGAACATAAATTCGACTTAGTTTACGCAGTTTCTCAATCACGGATTTTTTTTTTTAATTTAACTTGGGTTATTAGCATCGCAATTCAAAACTGGGCGTTAAAAAGACACAAATTTACTTCAAAAAGCCCTTATTTCTTCTTCACTTCACGGGCTAGGCAAATTGCCTGTTCTGTCTCACAGTTGTTCTGTCCATCTTTTCACTGACCTTCCTATATTCCTTGAACCTCTTGGCGTGTAGTTGAATGCTGTTTTTGGTAATCTTGTTAGATTCATTCTTTCTACACGTCTAAACCATTTATCTCTATATTATTTCATTTTCTCATCCAATGGATATATATTTAACTCTGTTCTTATATCTTCATTCTTTATCCGATCCAATCTTGTGCAGCCTTTCGTTCTTCTAAGGAAGTTGATTTCTATGCTTTGTATTCTACTTTGTAATTTTTTGTCGTTACCCAAGTTTCGCTCCCATAACGTAATGCCTGTCAGTGTTTTATAAAATTTAAATCTAGTATCTCTTCTTGTTTTGTTCTTTAATGTTTTATGTATAGATCCGCATATCATTTGACATTTCGACACGTTCATATTTATGTCTCTTTCGGTTTTAGTGTTTATAGTAAAATTACATACTTACTTACTTACTTACTTACTCACTGGCACTATCGAACCCGTAGGTTCATGGCCGCGCGGACATAAGCTCTCTATACATCCCTATCCTGAGCTAATGCTTTCCAATATAGTAAAATTACAACCGAAATAATTAAAATTTGTTACTTGTTCTAGAGGTTTCTTTGAGTTTCTTCTTGCACTTAATGAACGGAAAATTAATAGATTAAAAAAAACTGGATCTAATTTTTGGACCAACGAGAGATGGACAGACTAATAAAGAAGACCACATAACAGTAAGCTACATGATGTTTATAGGAAACCAGACGTAATAAGAACATTTAAGTGTCATAGACTACGATGGGCAGGGCATGTGACACGAATGGAGGATCAAAGAGTGACATGGAAGCTTCTTGTAGAAAAACCAGAGGGAAAACGCCCAGTTGGTAGACCGAGAATGAAGTGGGAGAATAACATTAACGATGAATTGAGGAATGTATATTATACAAGAGATGATTGAAAAACATTAGCTTAGGATAGGGATGTGTAGAGAGCTTGTCTTCGCGCGGCCATGAACCTACGGGTTCCATAATGCCAGTGACTTGATTATTTTAGTCAATGAATTTTAGGACGTTGATAAAATATGTGTAGATGATTCAAATTTGAGCCAAATGGATAAAAACTTTTCCCACGTCTTAATTGAATGATGATCCAATCTTATCCAATAACGAGGTTTTCCTTGGCCCAGGGCGTCCAAACTAAGGTCCGCGGGCGCGATACGGTCCTCCATCACTTTCTATCCGGGCCCAATAGACCTGTAGCATTTTAAGAAATTAAAATATGCTAAAGGTAAGCCTATAATATTAGTATATCAGTAATGAAACAAGGACTTGTCTAATATATTATAACGACATATCAACACACGCTAATAATAATAATAATAATAATAATAATAATAATAATAATAATAATAATAATAATAATAATATCAATTCATTTATTTTAGCAAATTTCATAATATTTCACATATAACTTGAACTCAATTAATCTACTGTCCTTCAACATCATCTGACTTCCTAATCTCCACCGTCCAATTCCTTTTCCATCTTGCTGTTCAAACACCATCAATCCTCATTATTTTTGGTCGTCCTCCTCCTCTTCTACCAAGTGGCACCAATTCTAGTATTCTTCTTCGGGATCTGTCTTCTGACATTCTTTTTTACATTACTATACTATTTTAATTTTTTTTAAAGAAATTCACAATTGAAGTTTGGCCATTCACCTTTTGTTTAATTACACTTTTTCTTATTTTATCTATTCTAGAAATAATAATAATAATAATAATAATAATAATAATAATTATAATAATAATAATCTACAACAGCTATAATAGGGTGTATGGCCCGCGCCACTTGATGTTACTTCCATTTGTACCGCGATACAAATAAGTTTGGGCGGCTCTGCCTTAGCCCATTCGTTTGTTAGACATACATACTTCAAACTTAGAAAGAAAAGATCAGTTTCAAGGCATTCGAATAAGCGATGGCAACACTATTATAATATCACATAAAATATTTAGTATATTTTTGACATTACGAACTTCATTTATAGTCTCCTGTCAAGTCAACTGTACGTTGGCAAATCCTTGGAAAACGGCCCACTCTATCTGCAGCACCATTTCTGGATATCTCCCTCATCTGATCGATCTAGAACTTCCTGGATATCAACTCTTGATTGAAATCGAACGCCTCGTAGAGGTTCTTTCGTCTTTGAGAATAAGTTACAGTCACAAGGGCTCGTATCTGATGAATTTGGATGTTCGAGTACTTCCACCTTCTAAACAAATTCTACTGGACATCTTATAGGGCGGTATTACTTACTAAATGTGAGAAACAATGAATGTATTCACAAAATGTTACTATTTCGAGACTTTCAACATACTACAAGATTATACTGGTCACCACTAGGATCGCACAGTGTTGCCTTTACTAGTGCAGCGGTTCCCAACCTTTTTCGACTCGCGAACCCCTTCCACAACATAGAGAACCCGACAGTTCCACAACTATCTGGATTGGGTGAACCACTGACTTTTAAATATACATACAGTAGACGTGCATAAAATTTAATTCCAAGCAAAATGTTTAATAACCTTAAATTAACTTAACCCTTAACAGTTAAAACCTGAAGTTACTCTAGTTACGGCTTAAAAGTTACACAACGTGTAGACCTAGTTGTAGCGAAATTAAATGCATTCCTAACGTTGTTACATAACTGTAAATCAGGCATTCGTGGTAAATATTAATTTACGTATTGTAAAATAAAATAAGTTAAAGTATACCTTCTTAGGTAAAATCCGTCGTCCTCAACTTATAGAATATGTAATCTTTATGCCTATACGCCTTTCAGAACATCTGTTCCATCTTCAGCAGCATCAACACTCATACTGGATGTTGTAGCGAAGATAGAACGGATGTTGTGAAAGGCCTACAGGCATAAAGATTACATATTTTATGAGTTGAGGACGACGGATTTTACCTAAGAAGGTATATTTTAACTTATTTTATTTTATGACTCTCCACCTCAACGGTTTTAACAATGAATGTTATTAGTATTACGTATTGTGATAAATTCCCGATGTTACACATATGTAACAAGGGACATTATAGGATTAATTTTAATTTTAAAATAATAATAATAATAATAATAATAATAATAATAATAATAATAATAATAATAATAATAATACAAGAGTGCAGAAATGGTGGAAACAATAATAGACATAACCTTGAAACCCGCCATTACGGAAAAGTTTTGGAGAACCCCTTGAAATATTTTGCGAACCCCAGGTGGTCTAGTGCATCAAACTGTGCAGTTATCTTATCTACTACGTATTAGGACTGTTGTATTCAGCCAAACTACATAGCTCTCACATGGAATGTGTTGGACTACAATTTTTTTATTTCACTAAAACATTTTGATGAGAACAACCTCAGTAACTTAAATTCTTCGAAATCTGTTAAAAATTATCACTCATGCCTTTTAATTGCACTTTTGATTTCCTCCAGTCTCGTCTTATTTTTAGGCTCCCATTCTTTATTGTGTTCTAACTACAAACTTTTTTTTAAATTTTATACCGCTGTGGTCTCGAGGTAGCGTGCTGCCTTGTCACGCAGCGGGCCCGGGTTCGATTCCCGGTCCGGACAGGCTCCTGGGTGAGGTTTTTTCTTCGGGGTTTTTCCTCACCTGTAAGATAAATGTCAGGAAGCTTAGGGCCCAACGGTCCCGAAAATCATCCGGCCATCATCATCATCATTATCATCATCTTCCTTCAACGGTGTGGAAAGCAACGGGAAGGTACCACACCTATAATTCCTTAGTAAAGCTGCAAAGCATAGCATGAAAATGCTACCCTCGGGCAGAATTACTATGGATGGATGGAAATATAAAAATGAGAATATGTCCTTTATGAGCTATTTGACCGATTTGATTTTTTTTTTCATAATTTACAGAATGTTGGGACAAATAATGTATATAACATATTACCCCTACGTACTACAGGACCGGAGCTATAAAAAACACATCGGTGCTCTACAACAAACATGTTTTTTTGGACTCTTTAATGGCTTACGCTGCATAAACCATAACAAATACGTCAAATCGGATATCTCAAAAGATTCTACAAAGAAGTCCCTGACAGCAAATGTCTATCTTTTACGGATAAGTCACAAATACCCATTTTTGTCTTTCAGTTCACTGATGCCAAGAATATCGGGATAAGTAGATTCCTGACCAAAACCTGGTAATCAGGACGCGGTATCTAAAAAAAACAGATACAAATATATAATTATTTTTCTTTTTACTTATTCAACTAAACATGAAAACATTTTTATCTATTTATTTATTTAGGCGTAGCAGCGCACGCAGGATATTAGTTGGTCATTTATAAATAAATCCGGTAATAATCAATTGTAAGAAATCTCTTTGTAAAACTGTACGCATATAGGTATTAATAATTATCGTGAAAAGTGTGTGTATTTTTCCAATGCCACCCACTGCATTATATGTGGTTCGGGTACCGGATTTGTTGGGTAGATGGCCTTACTGTATTCTATTTTCAACTAATTCACCATTATAACAAACCATTTTAAGTAGAGTTAAACTTGTATGTTGCGCACAACAGCGCCTCCAGATCCTAGGAGAACACTTTTCTTGGCCAAGTTATACATTGTTGTGTGTTTAATTTCAGGACTACAAGTACTTTATGATAAAACTGATGCGAGCAGAACGTATAATAAACAAGAATGAGGCAAGAATATGGCACCAGTTCCTCGATAATGTACTGTCATCTTTCAAAGATAAGCATTAGCAATAAAACACTACACAACTATGTTTGTTTTATTTTAGACACCAGCCTGACTCTGTATACACGGCATTTTAAGCACAATTTAAGTGTATTTAAGCTCAATTTAAAAGATTTCATGTTATTTACAAAATCAGTACTTCGTACTAAAATAAAATAGAAATACCGATCGCATTACATAGTTGAGTCTCGCGTGGTTGCCGAGGGATTTAAGACATCATGCTTTGGTGCAGAACTACAAAACTTGCGTTGGTTCGAATCCCAAGATCATTGTTTCCCAACCTGTGGTTCGCGAATTTCAAGGGGTTCGCCAAAACTTTTCTTTAATAGGGGTTTCAAGGTTACGCCTATTATTGTTTCCTTCATTTCTGCGTCATTGTCGTAATAATAATAATAATAAAAACAAAACAAAAATAATGGAATTTTGGGGAAACGATCATCTAAGATCAAAAATCATAATAGACAACAAACCTCTGGAACAAGTAACACATTTTAATTATTTGGGTTGTAAACACAAAAACTGAAAGAGACATACATATGAAACTGTCGAAATTCCAAATGATATGCGGAACTATACATAAAACATTAAAGAATAAAACAAGAAGAGATACTAGATTGAAGTTTTATAAAACATTGGCAGTTCCTGCATTACTTTGTGGGAGCGAAACTTGGGTAGTGACCAAAAAATTGCAAAGTAGAATACAAAGCGCAGAAATGAACTTCCTTAGAAGAACAAAAGGCTGCACAAGAATGGATCGGATAAACAATGAAGATATAAGAACAGAGTTAAATGTATATCCATTGGATAAGAAAATCAGAGAATATAGAGAGAAATGGTTTACACATGCGGAAAGAATGAATGTAACAAGATTACCAAGAGCAGCATTCAACTACAAGCCAAGAGGTTCAAGGAATGTAGGAAGGCCAGTGAAAAGATGGACAGAACAACTGTGAGGCGGAACAGGCAATTTGCCTAGCCCATGAGGTGAAGATGAAGAAGAAGAAGAAGATTATTTGCTTGGGATTAAATTTTATGTATGTCTACTGTATATTTAAAAGTCAGTGGTTAACCAATTCAAATCGTTGAGGAAGGGATTCGCGAGTCGAAAAAGGTTGGGAACCGCTGCCCTAGATAATGAATTGATTCCAACAGAAATAAAATTTCTAAATTCGGTAAAACTGCTACAAAATCAAGTGAAATAAGCAGATAAAGCAGACTATGTAAGTAGAAAGTCCCGCGGTGTAGCCAAGCGGTTAAAGGCATCATACCTAAGTGTATGACTGGTTACAGCCCTCAATGGAGAAGAAATTTTCTCATGGAATTTCGGCCGGTGTCATGAGGAATGTGGGTAGCTACGATACGTAGTGACTCCAGGTTAAGAAGATCAGCTGTGACCCGACATGTCACCCCTACACTGGCTTATGATTGTCTACATCTGTGATTAATACATGTGGATGTGAGGCCAGCAGCCGGATGATAGATCAAGGACCTTTTAGACTTGTCGCGCCATGGAGTTGTAATTGGCTTGGTAAAGAAAGTGTAAAATATAAAAGAATAATAAAAATATAATCGGCCGCGGTGAACTAGTGCTTATGCTCCTTGCCTCTGGTCCCGAGGGTCGCGGGTTCAAACCCGGCCAGGGTCGATGGATTTTTTAGGATGGAAAAATCCAAGTAGCAAGTCCTCCGGGAGGGACTTTAAGCCGTGGGTCCCGAGTCTGAAGATTTTCAGGCTCGTAAAAGATCCTTAAGCCTGAATGAAAAGGCCTCTAAGCAAAATTTACCGAATTTTCCCGTCCTAGTACTACCTTGGTTTCCTAGAAGTCAGTATGAGGCGGAACGCTGACCACGGACCACTCAAATGACATCTATACGAAAACAAGTGTAACTAAATTAGTATGGTTCAAATTCTTCCCTGTAGGGGGAGAGTGCCTAAATCTCTGTTAAGGAAAAACATGGGCTTACAAGAAGATAAAAATATACCTAGGATTTGGTTGTACATTATATTGCCTAAGGAAACATTCAATCAACTTATTTTTTAACTGTTTTTGAATCGGCAGTCCTTGATGTAAGAGGGAAGGGAATTCCAGAGACGAGCAGCTAAAACAAGGACGTAGAACAGGTACAGCTAGAGTTTTAGTAATCCGACTGTTAGGTGTTCGTGTTTATCTGAAAACCATTCTTCAAAATTGGGTCAAGCTGCTGCCATGTTTGTTTACATACAACTAACTCACTGCACTATCGAACCCGTAGGTTCATGGCTGCGCAGACATAAGCTCTCCATATATCCCTATCCTCAGTTAATGTTTTTCAATCATCCCCTGTATAATCTACTTCCCTCAAATCATAGTTAATGTTATTCTTCCACCGCATTCTTGGTCTACCAACTGGGCGTTTTCCCCCTGGTTTTCCCACAAGAAGCTTCCATGCACGTCTTTCATTCCTCATTCGTGCCACATGTCCTGCCCATCGCAGTCTACGAGACTTAACTGTTCTCATTATATCTGGCTTCCTATAAAGACCATGTAATTCAATGTTATGTAGTCTTCTCCATTCACCTGTTTGTTCATCTCTCTTTGGTCCAAAAATGTTCCTAAGAACTTTATTCTCAAATACTTGTAATCTCCTTTCCTCCGATAAAGTAAGGGTCCATGTTTCACACCCATATAATATAACTGGTAGAATAATAGTTTTATGTATTTTCAGTTTAACGTTTTTTTAAAGGAGTTGGGGCGACAAGAGGTCATGTAATGCTTAATAGCATGAATTTCCATAATTGGCCTTTGTTTAGTTTCTTTGTGCATCTCATTCCTATTTGTAATTATTGTTCCTAGGTATTTGAATTCAGCCACTTCCTCAAAATTTTCCTCATTTGTCATTAGCTGTCCATTTCCTTTACATAATGTATTTCTATGTGTGGCCATATAATTAACAAATGAAAGATAATGTTCCTTAAACCAGTAAAATGGGCTCGCTGAGACTTGGGCACTTGCTACGTGGTGGACTTTGGGTTTTGCTAAAAACATTTTAAGTGTGACATAACGATGTGACCGTGGAAAACAGCAGGAGTCAGCGCAGCGCAGCAGGAGGAGTGGCATGAACCAGTGCGAACTGACGCAATACAAACACTCTGCTAGCCATCGCCACACACAGTAAGTCAGGCTCAACGCCAACATTATTTTATTATTTATTTCACATCTTCCTGCGCTCAATTAATTCTACTCAGCAATCCAATCCCCATCTTTCTCATCCTGCTGCTCAAAACTCCATCAATCCATGTTATTTTTTTGCCATCCTCCTCATCTACCAGGTGGTACCCATTGTAGTATTCTTCTTGGGAATATGCCTTCTGTCATTCTTTTTACATGACTATCTATCTATCTTCAGGTTTTTACAGCTGATGCCGTCTTCCCGTGCCAAACCTCCAAAGCCTACTATCTTGGGCATCTTCAATGCTTAGCCCTCTTGCTTGCATTAATGTCTTCATGTTTTCCTTCCATGTTAACTTTGGTCTCCCTCTCTTCCTCCTTCTGGTCGGATGCCATTGATATAGTAGCTTTGGCCATCGCTCATCTTCCATTCTTAAAACATGTCCTAACCACTTTAATTCCTTCTCCTCAGTTTTTTCGATTATGTTTTCTTCTGCTTCCATTATGTTTCTAATTTCCTTATTTGTGACATGTTCTAATTTTGACTTGCTGGCACTTGTGCGTAAATAATCCATTTCTAGAGCTATTAGTCTATTCTTGTAGTACTTATTGATTGTCCATACCTCACTTCCATACATTGCAACAGATTCCACCAATGTTTTACCAATATACTTTTTTCGTGTCTTTCCAAATATGCTTATCCCACCATATGGAATTTAACGATGATATTATTTTGCTACTCAATTCAATTCTATGTTTTATGTTCTCTTTGCCTATACCTTCAATGTTATCCATAATTATTCCCAAATATTTAGTTTGTTTCACTTGCTTTATTTGGATTCCTTCCTCCAATATTAAATTTTCTCTTTCATTGCTATTTACTGCCAGATATTCTGTTTTTAGTAAATTTACTGTGAGACCCCATGATTCATGTGTTTTTCAACCTTTTTATCATGAATTCCATATCAATTTATTTCATATTTTTTTCATTACCATACCATTTTAACTCACTGGCAGTATTAACCCGTAGGTTCATGGCCGTGCGGACATAAGCTCTCCATATAGCCCTATCCTGAGATAATGGCCCCAAGTTTCCATTAAGCGCAGTGAAAAACTTTTCTAAGTTCCAGTCAGACACCACACGCATGCGCGAACGGGGTTTTATTTTCAAATTATTTCCCACCATTAAAATAAATTTTACATCTTTCTCACGATTATTTCTCTACGATATTTAACTACATACATAACACGAAAACGTGGCAGCCATATTTATTTTAACGAATATTCTATACAACAAGAACACGTGTTCCAGTTCAACCAACATAGGATATGTACTTTACAATTTCAGAACTTACTATTTATTTTAGGGCGTCGCATTCTTTCGCAGGCTAGAGTACTTAATTTGCGTTAGGTTAGCTTTTAGCTTCGTTAAATATCGTGTATATGTTGGGTGCATCGCGTGATTCCATAGTGTAAACCGCTCCGCATTTGTTGGCGCATGCGCTTGGTGCCTGCCTGGGACTTAAAAAATCTTACAAAAATGGTTAACATTATTCTCGCACCTCATTCTTGGTCTACCAACTGGACGCTTTCCCTTTTTGTGTTGTGAGGATCGTAATGGAGAGATGAAAACACTGTGATTTTAAATTATCCGACTCATAGGCTAAATGACTAACTTGACAACCATGTGATATGTACTCTCCAGCGTAAAGCAGAATTAATATCATAATGAATATGAAAGTTAAAGTTAATAATTTTGATTTTTTTAAGTTATTTAAATATAACTTAAATAAATAAAAACATCTAAATAATTCATTGTTAGTTATTGTTGAATAAAAGTGTCTCAGTAACAATTAAAGAAATTGTATTACATAACGGTATTTGTAAAGAATGCTTTTAAAAATTGTTTTAAGTCATTGTTGTCAAAATTATAAATCCTTCTGTTATAACTGTAATAAGAACACCTGCTAACTTCACATTCTTAAATGAAAGTAAACTAAACTAAACTCTGATTGGATGTTAAAACAATTAACTTTCTTACTTAACAAATCAATTTAAACCTTATATTTAAAGGACTATTAACCAATAGAATTTAAAAATAACATCACGTGATGTAATAATGTTCTTTAAAATTATAAAAGAATTATACTAATCATTCTGCATACAACTTTCGACAAAGATAGAAGCAATAGAGCTCTCCTGATAAAATGTAATATTTAATACAAGAAGAATAACTGATTCAAGAAAAGAAAATAATTTAATTTTAATTGACGGTGAAGAATAATACCACCTAGGGCCTACATTTACTTAATCTGCTGGGAACTTTAAGAAGTGAATAAATGTGAAATTATTTCTACAAGAAACATTTTTTAGTAATTTTGAAGTGCATTGCTATCCAGTGTACCGACTTCCGACCCTAAGAAGAGAATCCGGCTCTACCGAAAATTAAACCCAACCTGAACCAGTAATTCTTTTTGGGACACCAATCCTTCTTCAAAATGTTACTACAACATCGGGCATGAAGAGAATTACTTCTTCAAAACGTCGCCACAACGTGTGACAAAGCAATTTACTTCTTCAAGCGCTCTAGCCGTGCAGACTTGACTTGGTCGAGTAATAGAAGAAAGTGACGTTTATTTAATTAAGTACAGATAAGATTAGCCTGTGGTGATTACAGAATTATCTTTTTGTGTTTAGTGAACCATTTCCACCGCTAAACAGGTGAGTAAAACTGTTTATTTATTGTGTGTGTACATGCAACCAATAGTACAGCTCTACAAAAAAAAGTTTTGTTGCCCTGGATATCTCAGCGAATTTATACGTTTTCGAGTGCACACTTTACGAATATATTCGTGAAAGTGCTGAATGTGCTCTAGTTTTTATGATTTTTGCATATCTTATATCTTAAACAGTAAACGGCTTGTTCCTAATAAAATTTATGTTTCCAGTCATGATTTGATTTCTGCGCATTTTTTTCGCGTATACAAACATCACGCGATCCCCACTCTCACACCCCCTCACTCCACACATCGGCCGTGATCTCGGTTATTTGACAAAATTAAAGTACTCACGACGTGCACCTGGATATGATAAAACAATTCGTCAAAGCGTTGGAAAAGGAAGGAAAATGTTTCAAATACATTTGTAGAACATTTCCTAAGCTCAGTATGTAAAAGTTAAAAGGCGGAATACTTGATGGTCCTCAAATTCGGCAAATGATCAAAGATGTAAATTTTATCAAATTTATGACTGTTCTGGAAAGTGAAGGTTGGAAGGGTTTTGTGTTGGTAGTAGGAAATTTCCTAGGTAACTATAAAGCACCAAATTATAAAGAAATTGTGCAAAACATGTTGATAAGCTTCAAGATTCTGGGAGAAAATATGAGTATAAAGTTACACTTTCTTCACAGTCACCTGGATAGATTTCCGGATAATTTAGGAAATTATAGCGATAAACAGGGAGTGTGCTTTCACTAGGATCTAAAAGTAATGGAGGAAAGGTATCAGGGTAGATGGGACCGTCACATGATGGCAGATTACTGCTGGTCTTTGAAAAGAGATTGTCCCCTAAAAAATTATAGAAGAAAATCTTATAAAAGGCGTTTCACAGAAGTATAACATGGGTTTTCGATATTTTTCTTTCTTTTTACGTCAGTGCATACTAATTTAAAAAAAAATGACATTATAAATATATATATATTTATATTTTTTCATATTTTCCGAGTTTTGTAGTGTAAAAGAAAATAAAGATTTTTAAAAAACCAGAGCAAATCTTCCAAAATCATTGATAGTTTCATGAATTGTGAGCATAAATATATCCGAAATTAATCTTATATCGAGGGCAACAAAACCGCTGTTGACCAGTGTAGTCAGTCCTGAGATCGTGTCTCGGAATTCGGATCTGTGATAGATTTTTCTCGGCGTTTTCCCTCATCGAAAACTTGATTCTGCCATTTGCCTGTATATATCTATCTACAATGTTGGGCCTTAGTCTCTTCTTTGTTAGGAGTTACCAATAGGTACTCTTATTTCTCTACAGAAGTCATGAATGGTATGCAGTCAACATACCGACCCAATGAGACATTTAGTGGACAACTAAGGTATTTCTAGGATGAAAAAAGGCCTGCAAATTTGCTTAGAGGTCTCTTTATTCAGGCTTAAGGATTTTTTACAAGTCTGAAAATCTTCAGACTCTGGCATCAGCTGAATAGCTCTCATCAACTACTTCACGGATTGGGTCTTCACCTGTTGCGATCTCACATCTGTTCAGCCCAGCGCCTTCTTGGTCTTCCTACCAATCTTCATCTTCCAGGATTATACATCAGTGTCATCTTTGGTATCCTATCCTCTGTCATTATCTGCAGATTTTCTGTCCAATTGTTCATGCTTTCTTCTATTTGTTGAAGAAGTGGTTGTACTTTTAGTTCCTCTCTAATATTCTCATTTCTAATATGTTCTTCCCTTGTACAACCTTTCACAGCCCATAGGAATCTCATTTCCGCTGCCCGAATTTTACTTTTTTCTTTTTCCTTCAGGACTCAGGCCTCACTTCCATACATCGCCACTGGCAGCGCCATCGTTGAGTAAAATCTTAGCTGCGTATTCTTTCTAACTTTATCCCTCAGTGTTCGTCTGTTTAACCCTAAATTCGGGACTTAAATGAGATTTTATACCATCTCGCCTGGCTTTAATCGGAATTTTGAAGAACTTGCCAAAATTCCCGGGGAGAGGGATTTGATAGAATGGGAGCTGACATGCAGGCCTGACAACGTAAATTCAACAGTGTAGGCAACATGAAACATGGATCTAATAGACTCGCCTTATTTATTGATTCAATGAAATTCACGGTCATTTACTCATTTGTTTATGTTACAGAAGAAGATGGGAGGCATTTTGTCCTATTTAACAGGAGACAACGACCCAAATTTGGACATCCCTGATAGCACCACAGGACTAACTCCAAGAGAATGTCAGACAGTTCAGTACACATGGTCCCTGGTGTACCAGAATTCGAAACCGGCAGGTGTTCAGCTCTTCATAGAGTAAGTAATTTGAAATGTATTTCTTTTGAACTAGTTCAGGTGAGTGAACGTAACATTTCAGTAAAACTAGTCAATTAAGTGAACATTACACTTCGTTGGAACTAGTTCAATTAAGTGAACATCGCACTTCGGTTGAACTTGTTCAATTAAGTGAACATCGCACTTCTGTTGAATTAGTTCAATTAAGTGAACATCACACTTCTGTTGACCTAGTTCAATTAAGTAAACGTCACACTTCGGTTAAACTAGTTCAATTACGTGAACATCGCACTTATGTTGATCTAGTTCAATTAAGTGAACATCACACTTCGGTTGAACTAGTTCAATTAAAAGAATATCACACTTCCGTTGAACTAATTCAATTAAGTGAACATCACACTCCTGTTGGCCTAGTTCAATTAAGTGAACATCTCACTTCTGTGAACCTAGTTCAATTAAGTGAACGTCACACTTCTGTTGGCCTAGTTCAATTAAGTGAACATCGTACTTCGGATGAACTAGTTCAATTAAGTGAACATCACACTTCTGTTGAATTAGTTCAATTAAGTAAACATAACACTTCTGTTGAATTAGTTCAATTAAGTAAACACCGCTCTTCTGTTGAACTAGTTCAATAAATTGAACATCACACTTCTGTTGAACTAGTTCAATTAAAAGAATATCACACTTCCGTTGAACTAATTCAATTAAGTGAACGGCACAACTAACTAAACTAACTCATTGGCACTATCGAAACCACAAGTTCATGACCGCATGGACATGAGCTCTCCATAATCCCTATCTTGAGTAATGTTTTTCAATCATCCCTTGTATAATTTACTTCCCTCAAATCATAGTTGTTATTCTCTCACAACATTATTCTTGGTCTACCTATCAACCTATAATGGCATAACAGTCCAATGTTGGACCTCAGCATCTCCTTTGTTGGAGTTACTAAATCAAGTTAATTTAGTTATGCTAATTTTCCTACAGATGTCACGAGTGGCATGCAGTCAACATAACGACTCAATGAGATATCTAGCAGGGAAGTAAGGTATTACAAGGATGATGAGGTCTGTAAATTTTGCTTAGAGGCCTCTTTATTCAGGCTTAAGGATCTTTTACGAGCTAGAAAATATTCAGACTTGGAACCCACAGCTTAAAGTCCCTCCTGGAGGACTTGCTCCTTCAATTTTTTCCATCCTAAAAAATCCATCGACCTGCCTGGGTTTGAACATGTGACCCTCAGGACCAGAGGCAAGGAACATAACCAGTTATCCATTACAGCTGACTCTTGGAAGATTTCTATTGAACTAGTTCAATTAAGTGAACATTGCTCTTCTGTTGAATTAGTTCAATTAAGTGAACATCACACTTCTGTTGAACTAGTTCAATTAAATGAACATCACACTTGTGTTGAACTAGTTCAATTAAATGAACATCACACTTCTGTTGAATTAATTCAATTAAGTGAATGGCACAACTAACTAAACTAACTCACTGGCACTATCAAAACCACAAGTTCAGGACCGCATGGACATGAATTCTCCATAATCCCTATCTTGTTCACATGGTCCTCTTTCATTCCCCACATTCAGTTGTCAATACATCATGTGTTTTATAAACAGGCTGTTCAGAACACACCCGGAGTACCAGAGCATGTTCCCAAGTTTTAGAGGAGTTGCGTTGTCACAACTAGAAAAGAGCAAGAAACTGGAAGCGCATGCTACCAATGTTATGTCTTCAATAGCCACTCTGGTGGATAACCTCGGTGACGTTGAGTGTCTGGTGGAACTGGCGAGGAAGATAGGAGAGAACCACGGCAGGAGAAAACTTAAACAACAAGCATTTATAGTAAGTACTCAGTTCCTCGTGGAGACATGAATGCTTCAGACTTGTCCTTTGCATTTTTCAATCCTAAAATCCATTGATCCAGATTGGGTTTCAACTCTCAATCCTTGGGATTAGAGGCGCTGAGACCGATTCAGGAAAAATAGTCACACAATATAAAATCTAATGATGATACAGTTCAGAATGGGTTGAAGCAAGGAGATGCACTATCTCCATTAAATCTTTAGAGAATGAGGAAGGCTTACAACTCAATGGTATTAATAAGCTGTTAGTTTATGCTGATGATGTAGTACTATTGGGCGATAGCGAGAAGATACTAAAGGACAACACGCACACATTACTGAGTAACACTAAGAAGTTAGAGACTGGAAGTAAATATCAATAAAACTAAATATATGGTCACACGTAGAAATACATTATATCATTGAAATGGACAGCTAATGACTAATGAGGGAAATTTTGAGGAAGTGGCTGAATTCAAATACCTAGGAACAATAATCACAAACAGGAATGAGATGCACAAAGAAATTAAACATAGGCTCAATTCTGGAAATGCGTGCTATTATGCATTGCAGAGACTCTTGATGTCCCAACTCCTTTCAAAAAACGTTAAACTGAAAATATATAAAACTATTATTCTACCAGTTATATTATATGGGTGCGAAACATGGACTCTTACTTTAAGGGAGAAAATGAGATTATGAGTTTTTGAGAATAAAGTTCTTAGGAAAATTTTTGGACCAAAGAGAGATGAACAGACAGGTGAATGGAGAAGACTACATAACAATGAACTACATGGTCTTTATAGGAAGCCAGATATAATAAGAACAGTTAAGTCTCGAAGACTGCGATGGGCAGGACATGTTGCACATATGGGGAATGAAAGACTTGCATGGAAGCTTCTTGTAGGAAAGCCAGAGGGAAAACGCCCAGTTGGTAGACCAAGAATGAGGTGGGAAAATAACATTAACTATGATTTGAGGGAAGTAGATTATACAGGAAATGATTGGAAAGGATCAGCTCAGGATAGGGATGTATGGAGAGATTATGTCTGTGCGGCCATGAACTTACGGGTTCGATAGTGCCAGTGAGTAAGTAAGTAATGATGGTAGAGTATTATTTAAAAAGGACCTACTATATTTAAATAAGTGGATTTTAATGTCGGCTTAGCTCCAGGTTATAAGGTCCATCCCTAAATGTCCACAAACTAAATAGTTCTACATACAATTTGTCCACAGAGTGTAAAGTCCCACATTTAAATAGTGCACTATATTATAAAGCCCATCAACAGAAAGGTAGGAAATATCAGTGTGAGGTTAAATTTAAAATAAAATTCTTTACACCACACCTCATATCCTGTTCATAAACTAAACGGTTACATTTTGAGCAGTTTGATGATCGATGATCTGTCACCCAGTAGCACTTCATCTGGTGGTGGACCCAATCAAATCAACTTCTCCACGAATTTCAAAATTCATCATCATCATCAACAACAACAAGGATTAAGCCCAATGGCCTGTTCCGATCTCATTATAAGTCAAATTGGTCCTTCCATCTCTTCAATGGTCTTCCCAACATTCTTCTCCCTTTTGGTTTATAATTATACATTCTTCTTGGTATGTGCTGTTCATTCATTCGTAATACATGCTAAAGATAAGCATTTTGATAATATTTTATTCTTTCACAGAGATTAAATATATTAAGTTCTGTTCTTATATCTTCGTTTTTCTTTTTATTGGTCCTTTGGTATCCTGCTATTGCTCTCAACATCTTTATTTCAGCAGCCTCTATTTGTTTACTATCTGCCTTTGTTAATGGAATTTCAAAATTCATAAATTTTTTGAATGTGGAAACTAAGAAAGAAAAGTTTATGAATTTTGAACTCCCGGAGAAGTTGATTTGATTGGGAGGTTCATCAGTCCACAAACAGATGAAGTAACAAACAGTGCTTCTGGACAACAGAACTTTGGTCAAGTAACTACTGAAGTGTCTGCCAATGACACGATTTTCACTGTACCAAATCTATTCTTTCAGCTTTCACAGTGCATGGAATTGTTGGAGGTTTTGTATTTCCTTTAGTATAATTCATGATAAAAAGGTTGAAAAGCATAACCACAACAATATATTACTAATATCTTCAACATCTATAAAGATAATGAAATCTCTGTTAAACAAGATGGCAAACTATCTACTTGGGAAAAGAACAACACTGGAGTAAGACAGGGATGTGGACTTTCACTGGTGCTTTTCATTATATATATGAATAGATTAATAAACGAATGGAGGAAAACACAACGGGGATATATACCCATCAATAGGAACAAACTCGATGCTATTCTTTTTGCAGACGATTTAGCTCTTCTGGCACTTTCCGAAAATTATTTGCAATGATCAATTTATAATTTACAAAAAATAGCTGCCAAATTTAATATGGAAATATCAATTAACAAAACTAAAATTATGGCATTTCATGGGAAGGACCCCATACAAAGTAAAATCTGTCTCCAGAATAAAATTTTAGAGAGATCTAATCAATTTAAATATCTTGGATATTATCTCTCTATCTGGGATGAAAAGGATATCCCTGGAAAAATTACTGGTTATAATAAAAGTTTAGGAATTATTAATGAAGTTATGAAACCATCCCTTGTACAAAAAAAACACCAGATTACGTTTATATAACACTTTGGCTAGACCAGTGTTGACCTATGCTAGTGAAGCATGGACACTAAAAAAGACAACATGAAAGCAGAATAACGGCTTGTGAAATGAGATTTATGTGCAGAACAGCGGATTACACCAGATGGGATCGGAAAAGGAACACTGATATCTTAAAAGAATTGAAGACTATGCCAATTTTGGAATATATTAAACAGTACCAACTAAATTGGTAACACCATTCTGAAAGAATGAGTTCAAATCGGATCCCCAAATCTGTTTATAATTATATACCAAGAGGACGAAGATCTCTGGGCCATCCTATGAAACGCTGGAGGGAAAATTTTCTATAGGATCGTAACAGGCCTTGGCCTAATACTTGGAAGGAAGAAGAAGAAGGTTGAAAAACACATGAATCATGGGGTCTCACAGTAAATTTACAAAAAAACAGAATATCTGGCAATAAATAGCAATGAAAGAGAGAATTTAATATTGGAGGAAGGAATCCAAATAAAGAAAGTGAAACAAACTAAATATTTGGGAATAATTATGGATAACATTGAAGGTATAGGCAAAGAGAACATAAAACATAGAATTGAATTGAGTAGCAAAATAATATCATCGTTAAAATCCATATGGTGGGATAAGCATATTTGGAAAGACACGAAAAAAGTATATTGGTAAAACATTGGTGGAATCTGTTGCAATGTATGGAAGTGAGGTATGGACAATCAATAAGTACTACAAGAATAGACTAATAGCTCTAGAAATGGATTATTTGCACACAAGTGCCAGCAAGTCAAAATTAGAACATGTCACAAATAAGAAAATTAGAAACATAATGGAAGCAGAAGAAAGCATAATTGAAAGAATTGAGGAGAAAGAATTAAAGTGGTAGGACATATTTTAAGAATGGAAGATGAGCGATGGCCAAAGCAACTATATCAATGGCATCCGACCAGAAGGAGGAAGAGAGGGAGACCAAAGTTAACATGGAAGGAAAACATGAAGACATTAATGCAAGCAAGAGGGCTAAACATTGAAGATGCCCAAGATCGTAGGCTTTGGAGGCTTGGCATGAGAAGATGGCAGCAGCTGTAAAAACCTGAAGATAGATATATAATGCATAACTGAAAATACACACTATATTCATAACGAGATACAAATCTCATGTGGATGCTACATATAAAAAGTGTGATTTTCAACTCGCCAATGTGCATGTTTGTTGACTGACAGTAGTGAGTGCATGTCTTTTCCATTTGAATCAGGTAATGTGGAGAAATGTAGGGTCTAAGGGCACAATGTTTCGATATTTATTTATTTAGTCTGGAGAAGTTTTTGTCTTTTACTCTGTTGACGATGTCCAATTGTTTTTTGAAAGCATTCCATCATCCACCACCAACTTGCTAGGCCTGACATGCACATTGTCCTGATAAGCTCTACCCTACTTTGATATAACCGCCTCCCACACTGTGGATGCAAAGTCAGACTTTGGTAGGCATAGAGAGGTATGAAACATTTTAAGTTATCATAAACAACAGACATAGAAAAAATAACAAAATGGTCTTCTTCACTTCCTGGTTTAGGCAAGAGTTGCCTGTTTTGGACATTAAAAAAAGAATGTAAAAGCAAAGACTACCACAAAAACTGTTAAATCTCAAGATAAAAGGAAAATGACCACAAGAAAGATGGATTAACTAGGTGTAAAAAAGTTTACAAGAAAGAGGATACAACTGGAAAGAACTAAAAAAGAAGGAAAACATGAGAAGATAGAGATGGTTGGGGGCATATTTAGAATCAACCTTCCAAAAAGAGGACACGATACGAGGATGGTGATGGGTTTTTCTTCCACTCACCAGAATAAACACATGTTACATTACAACACAGCAAACAAACTACATTTCCTAACATGAGATGAGGTTATGGGTGATATGAAGAGAAGGAAAGAGGGAATGGAGAGTGCTGGTGGGATGAAAATTGGGAAATGGGAGAACCCTGAGAAAAGCCCAAAAATCCCTGTTATGTTCCATCATCAATAATTCTTTGGAACTGCCTAGGTTTGCAATTGGGGCAGTGGTACATGATGGCCATGCATATATCAACTTTCCCATAACTATCAAAACTCGTGTTTTTTTAAAGGTACTGGAGCCTGTTTCATAAAAGTTCTACTTTTAGTAGTAACTTGAGGAAAGGAGAAGAGAGCAGAACAACTTCTAGTGAAATGACATTCATGAGATATACAGCAGGGTACACCAAATGGGATCACAATCGCAATGGTGATATCTTGAAGGAACTACATTTAGAACCAGTCATTGAATACATACATAGATACCAAAACAACTGGATGAATGAGTTCAGATAGAGTTCCCAAGGGCATGCTTCGTTATTGTCCAGCAGGGAAGAGATCTCTGGGCTGTCATAATTGTACATTTCTCAAAGACTAGTTTCTATACTTGTGTTCATTTTTCAGTTCAGTTACATCTACAACTCTACCTCACTCTAATCACAGGTGAATTGCATGGTAACTGACGTAACAAACACAACACAATAAATAATATTTAAATATTTTTTATCCTTCAGATAGACACTACTATATAGGTTTCAATCTCTTTATCTGAAAATACAGAGTTTCTATCTTTAATAAATGTACAGTTTCATGTTTTCTCCTCCCTTAAAGTAAGAGCCCATGTTTCACATGCACATAATATAACTGGTAGAATAACAGATTTATATATTTTCAGTTTAACATTTTTTAAAGAAGTTGGGACGACAAGAGTCCCTGTAATACATAATAGCACACATTTCCAGGATTGAGCCTATGTTTAATTTCTTTGTGCATCTCATTCC
Organism: Diploptera punctata; assembly: GCA_030220185.1. NCBI lineage: Eukaryota > Metazoa > Arthropoda > Insecta > Blattodea > Blaberidae > Diploptera > Diploptera punctata. The sequence goes on along the minus strand of JASPKZ010004554.1, from coordinate 1,012,809 downwards.
TGTTTGTAATTATTGTTCCTAGGTATTTGAATTCAGCCACTTCTTCAAAATTTCCCTCATTTATCATTAGCTGTCCATTTCCATTACATAATGTATTTTTGTGTGTGCCCATATATATTTAAAACAAACAATTGAAAATATATGTTAATCTTAATACTGTTTTCATAAAATAAATTACATTATTAAAGTCGTTAAAATATGGTGTTATGCATCAACCATCTATGCGCCACTATGTAAGTTTCTACAAAAATAAGTTAAAGGTTTAAGTCAATCTTCACTATTTATTTTAGCACCAAACTAACAATATTGGATATTGCAAGTTATTTCCTTGTTTGACAGTTATGCATCAACAATCTAAGAGAGAGAACATTTGGCGCTTAGCTGCATGATGCAAAATTTAGATTAGTATTTATGAAGATCTGGTTTCATAGTAGTTTGTTGCAAAACACACAATCTCTGATAGGACTGATGGTGTTTACATTTTTCTTTAATAACAAGGCTATATTTAAACATTTGCTGCTAAAAGTATGCATACACTTACTTCATGAATCAGTGCAACAGATGACATCAAAATCTCTATTTTTTTAAACGGCGCTTAACCGGTTGATGCATAACATCGTCCAATTGTTAAAAGAATGCTATCAGTGAGGTGTATAAGTTAGTTTGTGATTAAATAACTCTTCAGTTTGTTTTTGAACGATGTTATAGTTTGACATAGGGTGGAAGGGAATTCCAAGTTCTATATTACAAGTGAAAGAAAATAAAATAGTAAACAAAGCACCAAAACAGAAATAGATTACAATTCTACCTGAAAACATACTTTTTTGTATCACATCTGATTTTGCATTGTAGCCTACTTGGTTAAGGCAATACGCTACTAGCCAGAAAGTCAAGGGTTTGATTCTCGGTGGGTCAAGAATTTTAAACTGGCTTCAATTTTCTTGCAGCACTGTAGTCCTGGGGTCTAAAGGAAATTAATTCAAGACTTAAGTTCTGGGGATAAATGCAGGGCCAGTAACATAGACATTCGCTCATTTGCTGCAAAAACATCATAACCCAAAAATCACAATATTTTAGTTAATATCACAGCGAGACTTGGAATGACACTATTTAAAACATCAAATGCTCTGCCTGAAAAATCATTATTTTCGAGTTATGACGTTGTTGCAACAAATGAGCGATATAGTGCTAACTTTTTTAGAAAGAAAAATTAATGCTCGAACCCCAGATCTCCGACTGTACGCATCAGTATGACAGCAGTAGATATGCGTAGTCAAGTCCCAGTATGAGTGCTAACTTTTTTCTAAAATAAAACTATCTCCAATTCTAAAAAGTGTTAATTAAAAATATATCATCAAAACAGTGCTAATTGTCTACTACCCCAAGGACCTGTAGTGGGATCACTTTACCTGTGTTGTGCTGGAGGCACCATGTACTTGTGTGGCTAAAAAGTTTAAAAATCCTCTTCTGTCATGTTAAGAGGAGCAATGGGTCAAATTCCTATTTTCCACTACTTTATAGACAGAAGTTACATTTTTGGCAAGTACTATATCCATGTTGGAACAAATACCCAAGTTTCATTTCTGTAGTTTATTAATTATTCAGATTTTAGTTTCAACAAAAGACACTTTTTCAAAATCTATCTCCATTGTCATGTCTAAGGTAAAAAATATATATATATATATATATATATATATATATATATACAGTAAAACCTGTCTATGAAGGAACATGACGGTTCCTTAAATATACTTCCGTCTTGGCAGTTTTCCTTCTTATAAAGGGTTCCCAGATTACAAGCTGGAATCTTCTCACACTGTGTAAGGGTTTTACATGTATGCTTTAAAGACATAACGTATTGACTGAAATACAGACAAAATAGTGTATGTAACACAGCTCAATTTGCACGGCAATACAAAACAGCTTTATTACACAAAAAGGAAAAGGAACTCAACTACAAGAAGACTGAAGAGTTTCTCAACTCCCTCACAGGTAACATAAGCAGGCAAGGAAAGCGAGGGATTCCCTGCTGTCTCACATAAGCAAGGGTATCTCCGCAAAACAACAGCAACACAAGAAGGTAAAACAATAATATGCAGAATTTTCACGTGTGGTCATTAATACTGTAATTAGAACGTGCTTAAGAATAATTTTCCGTGTTACTGAGGTAAAAATTAACTATTGGTACTTTAAAAACCATTCCGTCCGTTTTCTGCATTATGAAGGTTTCCAGCTTATACAGGACAATTTTACATATAAAATTGTACCGTTCTGGGGATTTTTTTCCATCTCTACAGGTTTCCTTCTTATAAAGGTTCCAGCTGAGACAGGTTTTACTGGATATATATATATATATTTAGATCCAATAAGATGTCTATAATAACATACTTAATTGAAACTTTTATTATTTTTCTAGGAGATGAAATAAATTAATGTATTCGACATAATTTTTTTTGTATAGAACATAGTTTTTATTTTGATAAATTCTAAATATATAAACATTATGACTACCTCATTTCATTAATTAGAGTGGCCAGAACATCCTGTAAACATTTCAGACCCATATTGTAAAAAATATAGAACAATATAGATTTTGAACATATTAATATTAATAATAAAATGTACTTCATATAGAAATATAAAAAAAAAATATTAAAATTTTCATGCATGTAAAGGATAGTAATTAAAAATAGACTGTATAAAGTGTGATCAGGTAACAGAAGAATTTATAATGAGAGAAAATACTAAACTTGACAGACCAGGAAGGCAATACCCACAAACTACAATATTACCATCGTAGCTAAAGCCCTTATAAATGGTGATTTAAATATGACATCATTATACTGTGTTCTAAGTGTCATAGGTTCATGAAACTTTGTAAATATGTAAAGAAAGGTACTTTTCTCCCTGAAAAAAAAAAAAAGTGATTTTAACAAAAACTTGCCAATTTTCAGCAATTGCCCCCCCCCCTTAAGGAATGAGACACGTAAAGGGAGAGATTAAACTAAAAATAAGTATATAAAGGGAGTTGTCTTGATGTTGTTTTAGGACGTGAAGATTCTGTTGATGAGAATCCTGAAACAGAACTTAGGGAGCAAGCTGACGCCGCTTGGAGAAGAAGCCTGGAGCAAGACTTTGGATCTCGCTAACAAATTCATTTTCCAAGGTCTACAGCCAAACAATTGAATCTCGTTCCTAACTGTGACACATGTGGACTATACAGGGTCTTGCAAAGACAAATAATTTGTGAATCGAGAATCTAACAAGGCAACTGTCAACCTTTGCATGCCGAAACCTACCTTCAAATTTCTCCTAGAGCAGTGTTATGATGTATCAAGGGTTGTGTCCACAAAATGTTCTGCCGTTTTTAACTGCAACGTACAGAAATTGAAGCTAGATTCCAGCAATGTCAACGCACTTTATGGAGCATGAGAAGCAGTGGAGTGGAGTGGAGTGAGGCGGGAAGTGAGGGTTATCCAGTCTACCAAAACACGAATTGTATTACTTTTCTATTTTATGAATAGATACTTAAAAAAAAATATTAAGAATATCCAGTGGGTAGCTACATGTGGTTGTGACCTTGAGGATAATATCATCAACAAAAAGGATTAAGCCCAATGGTCTGTTCCGATTTCATTATAGGTCGAATTGATCCTTCCATCTCAAACAATCTTCTCCCTTTTGGTTTATAATTATACATTCTTCTTGGTATGTTATGTGTAGTCACTTTAAATACAATAGAAACTCACTGGCTGTATCGAACCCTAGGTTCATGGCCCACAGACATAAGCTCTCCATCCATGTTCCTAGGAACACATCCCTATGTTTGAGCCTTTGGCATGGAATCCCTGAGGTAGTCTCTGCTCAAAGAACCAAATGGGGGACTATTTTATCTCTGGAAAATTGTACTCCAGTGGAACCCATATCTGCAATTTCTTGATATTTGTATTTTTACGGTGAAAGATTGTCACTCTTTCAACCGAGGTACTTTTTTTGTCTGGCTTATCACCTTCGACCTGTCTGGCATGGGTAACACTTTTGCAGGAATGCTACCGCCGGTATAGATCTTGGTGTCATTTAAGCATGCAAGCCACTCCACCATTACAAGGTAAAGATACTGTGGAGGGAATATATACATATATACAGGATGTTAATGAATAATGCCAACAAACTTTCAGGTATTGTAGAGGAGTCTTAGATAAACAATTTGAGATATGCAACTTGAAGTCTAGAAGTTCATCATCATCATCAACAACAAGGATTAAGCCCAATGGCCTGTTCCGATCTCATTATAGGTCGAATTGGTCCTTCCATCCCTTCAATAGTCTTCCCAACAATCTTCTCCCTTTTGGTTTATAATTATACATTCTTCTTGGTATGCGCTGTTCATTCATTCGTAATACGTGCTGAAGGTAAGCATTTTGATAATATTTTATTTTTTCACAGAGATTAAATATATTATGTTCTTATATCTTCGTTTTTCTTTTTATCGGTCCTTTGGTATCCTGCTATTTGCTCTCAACATCTTCATTTCAGCAGCCTCTATTTGTTTACTATCTACCTTTGTTAATGTCCAGGTTTCACATCCATAGATAAGAGATGGAACTGCCAATACTTCGTAAAATTTTAAAATAATTTCTTTTCTAGTCTTATTCAATAAAGTATGTTTAATTGTACCACATAGATAATTGAATCGTATTTTAGTGTGTTTATCTAAATTTCTGTCATTGCCTAAATGACATCCCAAATAATTAAAATTCTGAACTTGGTCTATAATTACATTGTTTATCACTATTTTTGTTCTTATTGCACATTTTCCTTTCAGAGCTAATATTTTTGTTTTAGAAGTACATATTCTAAAATTGTATTTTAGAGAGATATTATTTAAAATACAAAGGAATTGTTGTAAAGCATTTTCTGATGCTGTCATTATTACTTGATCATCTGCATGTCAAAAATAGAATTAAGAAAGTAAACAGTGCATTTGTCCAGTATGGAAACCAATCTCTACCTCTGGACATACACAATTAAACATCTTTAAATACTAACGTTAAATCTGTGAAACCTGGAAAACTAGTAAAATAAATAAATTGCAAGTAGTATTTATAAATAGATGCCTAAAGAAAATATTAGCAATAAACTTAATATCAAATAAAGAATTACGGAAAAAAGCTGAAAAGACAGAAAAAGCAAAAATTAAACTGGATAGGACATACATTAAGAAAAGACATTTATTTGATTGAAAGAATTACATTGGATTGGAACCCACAAGGATACAGGGGAAGAGGCAAACCGAAACAGACGTGGAAGAGAACCATCCTTGAAGAAATTGCAAAGGAGGAAAAAACCTGGAGCAAAGTGAAAAATTTGGCTCAGAATAGGTTCCTTTGGCGACGCTTTGTGGATGCCCTATGCTCCTGATAGGAGATGATGATACCTTTCCTATAGTTTAAACGAGAGCTTTGGTGCTGGATTTTAATGCCTTGAAGTTAAAAATGAAAGACTTTTTTTTGACCATGATCTTGGTACATCACAACGCTGTCTGGAAGAAATTTCAAGATACATTTGGGCAGGTAATGGTTCACATTTACTATATGAGAGTTCATCTCCATAAAAGTACATGTGCTTACCTTGTATGTGAGTTCACCACCTCCTGCACAGGATCTGCACCTGTTCAACACAAACACACATCATTCTTACAAATGCACGGTTTTATGCAATTATTAAATTTACAAAAAAAACTGAAGCTTCTTATTCTGTTCCTCTAGATCAGGGGTCACCAACTGCCGGACCACAGTCCGGGTCCAGGCCCTAGGGCTTTGGTTTCTGGACCGGTTAAATATTGAATTAATTCAAAATTTTAAAACAAGTTAAAAATCGAATAAAACCAGTTTACTAAATTTCATTTTATTATAGTATTATTGTTGGTTTGGTTGGCAGTACAGCTTATGGTCGGAGATTTGACTGAAGATAAATGGGATTCCATTTGAAACATGGTATCCTGAAAAACACACAATTTGTGAAGTGAGATATTTAAATATTAAACTTATTAATAATTATTAGAATTAATAACTGTGTACTACTGTGCTGTCTAACTTATAAGAAACGGACCGCACTGAAAACTGAAGGTATTTAACTACATAAGAACTAAACCTTGGATGGGTGTACGTCTTCGGAAACGGACCACAGCGAAAACTCTATGTATTTAATTATATAAGACCTAAACCTGTGACTCGAACTTATCATTCCTTGATAATGACATGTGGGATCATGCCGAAATGTCGGAATCACTGGCCAGAGGCAGAACTTGAATCCAAGATGCGGAAAACCCAAGAAAACTTTCATATTCATATATATATATATATATATATATAATGACGTAATCCATAGCCTCTCCTTCGTAAGGAGAAATTTTCAGTTATCTTATTTGCTCGTAGATGTCACATTGAACATACCGACCCAATGAGACATCTAACAGGCAACTAAGGTATTACTAGGACGTTGTTGTTGTTACATTTTGCTTAGATGCCTCATTATTCAGGCTTAAGGATCTTTTGCGAGCCCGAAAATCTTCAGACTCGGGACCCATGGCTTAAAGTCCCTTTCGGAGGACTTGCTCCTTGGATTTTTCCATCCTAAAAAATCAATCGACACCAGCAACTAGAGGCAAGGAGCATAACCACTACTCCACCGCAGCCGATACAATTACAAAAAATCAGAAGGTAAGGACATTTTTTTTAATGAATCTCCAATAATAACTAACTGTAACTAACTCACTAGCACTATCGAAACCATAGGTTCATGGCCGCCCGGATATAAGCTCTCCATACATCCCTATCCTGAGCTAATGTTTTCCAATCATCCCTGTATAATCTACCTCCCTCAAATCATAATTAATGTTATTCTCCCACCTCATTCTTGGTCTACCAACTGGGCGTTTTCCCTCTGGTTTTCCTACAAGAAGCTTCCATGCAAGTCTTTCATTCCCCATACGTGCAATATGTCCTGCACATCGCAGTCTACGAGACTTAACTGTTCTTATTATATCTGGCTTCCTATGAAGACCATATAGTTCATTGTTATGTAGTCTTCTCCATTCGCCTGTCTGTTCATCTCTCTTTGGTCCAAAAACTTTCCTAAGAACTTTATTCTCAAATACTCGTAATCTCCTTTCCTCCCTTAATGTAAGAGTCCATGTTTCGCACCCATATAATATAACTGGTAGAATAATAGTTTTATATATTTTCAGTTTAACGCTTTTTGAAAGGAGTTGGGACGTCAAAGAGTCTCTGTAATACATAATAGCACGCATTTCCAGAATTGAGCCTATGTTTAATTTCCTTGTGCATTTCATTCCTATTTGTGATTATTGTTCCTAGGTATTTGAATTCAGCCACTTCCTCAAAATTTCCCTCATTTGTCATTAGCTGTCCATTTCCATTATATAATGTATTTCTATGTGCGACCATATATTTAGTTTTATTGATATTTATTTTCAGTCCCAATTCCTTAGTGTTACTCAATAGTGTGTGCGTGTTGGCCTTTAGTATCTCCTCGCTATCGGCCAATAGTACATCATCGGCGAATCTCCAATAATACGAACCCTATTTCACCATCCGGTATTGTTAGGGTTTTAGTTACAATACAATTAATTATTTACAGTAATTTACAGTATGGTTAATTTCTAGCGTTACATAATAACGTAATATGAACAAATAAATAAATTAATTAACAAACCCAAGAAAAAACTAACTCAAAGTCTCTTAAAAATATGATGGATAAAGTCACACAGCTTTCTATAGCAACACTTCTTACATAAAATATTTGACAAAGGCAGTTGAAATCTATTATGGCAATAACCTAATTTTTGAATAAATTCATGTCTTTTTGAATCAAATGCGGGACACTCAAATATCAGATGTGAGATAGTCTGGGTGGAGTTTTTGCAAATACAGGTATCTGTACCTATTTTAAATCGTTCCAAAAAATGTCCAAATTTACCGTGTCCAGTCATAAATTGTGTTAATACAAAATTTGGTTCTACGTATTTGCACTTTATTCGGTCAAAAACAGTTGGGAAAAATAATGTTCTTGTCAAAGCACCATTAATAGTGTTTAACCACTCAGCATTCCAATTTTCTAAGAGATCATTTTTTAATACTTATTTAATATATGATAGAGGACAGAAGGAGTAAAAGTAATCCATAAGGCAAGGACATATAATATTCACTTAAAAAAACACCACAGGGTAAGGGAAGAATTGGAAGACCAAGGAAGCGATGAAGAGAACAGCTATAAATTCTAGAGACGGAACGGATCAAGTGGTCCAATCCTTGAAGAAGAAGAAGAAACTTAAAAAATGATCTAATGTTTGAAAATTAGAAAAATCATTACTTTTGACATACCTTAACAACAGATTGATTGTTTCCTGGAATAAAGTATTCTTCACTTTTATCGACATCACGAAAACCCCAACCTGAAATACTTCGCGTCATATTTACGCTTCTTTCTTTTGGCGTCAATCGCCGAACTTACGTCAGAGCTCGAAGCAGGGACACTTGATTCACTATCTTTAGCTTCACTTGCGTATACTTTTCTTTTTAACTTTTAAGAGGGAAATCTTAAACGAAGGCGGTCGGAAGACTGAGAATGGATTGGCAGTTGGGCACAGCTAATTTACCAATACATTTTCATTCCCCATCAGTAGATTTAAATTTCAAATGGACTAAACTTACTGATATCTCAATTAAATTAAAAATACGAATATTTCCCATTGTGTTGTTGTTGTTTTCAAATGCTGGGCCTTGGCAACGAAGCCATTAGCGTTCTTGCTCTCCAATATTTCTCTATGGTGGATCCAACAGGTAATACTTCACAGGTTTGTAGATGTTCTTCATTCATTTCTTCATCTTTGTTGCATAGAGGGCAATTTGGATTCGTGTAGATTCCTATTTTATATAAATGTTTGGCCAAATAGTCATGTTCTGTAAGCAGTCTAAATTTTGCTACTGTAGTTGTACGTGGAATTTCTAGACTGAAATGGTGCTTCTGTACTAAAATATTCAATTGTTTGTCTTTGGTTTTATTACATAGGTCTGGGGTTTGTATTTCCGATTTGTTGCAGGTGTTAGGTCTGTCCCGAGAGCAGATAAGTTTCAGTACATTCATTACGTGAGTTAAAAGGGTTATTTTAGGTCTGAAAAAAGAGGAGGCCCAACATAATATATTATATACGTACAGTTTGGGACATTGTAAGCCAGAAAAATGGTGCGTTTTATTTGTCATGTTTTCGATGTTTTTGACTTATTGGTCCTTTCTCAGAAGCTCTTTAGTGTTAAGCGACTTTTTTTTGCCAATTGATCCCTCTCTTGATGACATTTATCATCAACATCATCCAGGGATTTAAGCATGTTGGCTCGTTCCGGATTCATGAAAGTGCAAGTGAGAATTGGTTAAAAATGTTCAGGACCATCTTCTGTGGGGCGAGTACAACATTTCTCCTTCCGCGCAATTTATAATTTAGCAATAATTTTGGAAATCTTTCTATCAACATGTTCTTACTAGGCGTTCCTATATTTAATTACATTTGTATAATACAAGAATCCGCAGAGTCTAGTCTCAATTCCAACTTGTTTTAAAAACACTGTCTAGTTCTACTTTCAGATGTGTTTATAGTAAAATAGAACCCAAATAATTAAAATGTGTTACTTGTTCTAAATAGAAAGCGTAGAAATGAACTTACTTAGAAGAACAAAAGGCTGCACAAGATGGGATCGGGTAAAGAATGAAGATATAAGAACAGAACTAAATATATATATCCATTGAATGATAAAATCAAAGAATATAGAGATGCATTGTTTAGACGTGTAGAAAGAATGAATGTAACAATATTACCAAAAGCAGCATTTAATTATAAGCCAAGAGGTTCAAGGAATGTAGGAAGGCCAGTGAAAAGATGGACAGAACAACTGTGAGGCGGAACACGCAATTTGCCTAGCCCGTGAAGTGAAGAAGTTTTTTTAATTTCTAAAGACGTTGCAACACTTTTGTTCCGCGATAAACTATAACCCACACCCCCAGCCAACTTACTGCCTGAACTATTGTATTTCAACTTTAAATGTTATAAGAAGTTTCCACTTTGTTAAAATTTCCTCGAGCAGAGAGTGAAGGCAGCGAGATTGTCTTTGCCCACTCGTTAGCAACCGCTACACTTTTTACGGGCCTTCTCCAGTGTTTTAGGTTCTTCTTCTTCTTTAAACCCATGTTTTCCTAAACAGAGCTTTAGCCGTTCTTCCCCTACAGGGAAGAATTTGAACCATACTAATTTAGTTACACTTGTTTTCGTATAGATGTCATTTGAGTGGTCCGTGGTCATACTGACATTTAGGAAACCAGGACGGGAAAATTCGGTAAATTTTGCTTAGAGGCCTTTCATTCAGGCTTAAGGATCTTTTACGAGCCTGAAAATCTTCAGACTCGGGACCCACGACTTAAAGTCCCTCCCGGAGGAGTTGCTCCTTGGATTTTTCCATCCTAAAAGATCCATCGACCCCGGCCGGGTTTGAACCCGCGACCCTCGGGACCAGAGGCAAGACACATAACCACTAGTCCACCGCGGCCGATTGTTTGGGTTCTTTACAGGATATCTTTAGATCTTTTTAAAGCTCTTTTATAACCATTTGATAGGTCCCCAACTTAGCAGCCCTATTGATAACTTTTAATATATTTTTCTCTTAAATTTAAAATGTTCTTTTAGACCTGAAGGTTCGTACAGTGACCCACAAGTGTGTCGGGACCCATAGTCTGAGGAATGCTTTTCCATAATAAATGTTTGTTATTAGCGCGTGTATTTGTATTCTAATGCGATGACATCAGCGACATGGAGAGACTGTTGCCAAAATTGTATGTAAGGAACATTCCTGAGCTGGACCTTGTACACACCTGGTCTCCAGACGTCCCTCCCATATTAATGCACATCCATTTCACACAACTTATTAGCGCGTGTATTTGTATTCTAATGCGATGACATCAGCGACATGGAGAGACTGTTGCCAAAATTGTATGTAAGGAACATTCCTGAGCTGGACCTTGTACACACCTGGTCTCCAGACGTCCCTCCCATATTAATGCACATCCATTTCACACAACTGCGCCTTCAACTTGTGAATCCTTTAACTAATCCTTTCCACAACTTCTTGTCCTTAATTTTTTTTTTATTTCAGGATAGTATCTGTTATTTACAAAGGATTCTCAACCAAAATATACAATTTTTTTTTATTCCAAACTTCCCGGTCTTGCGTGTCTGCTTCCGTCATATTTCGCCTCTTCATCCAACCATCCATAGTAATTCTGCCCGAAGGTAGGTCCTTCACTGCAATCATAGGAGTTCATGCTATGCTTGCAGCTTTACTAGGGAATTGTAGGTGTGGTAGCTTCCTGTTGCTTTCCACACCGGTGAAGGATCATGATGATGATAATGATGACGACGATGGCCATATGATTTCGGGGATCGTTTGGGCGTTAAGTTTGACGTCCCTCCCATATTAATGCACATCCATTTCACACAACTGCGCCTTCAACTTGTGAATCCTTTAACTAATCCTTTCCACAACTTCTTGTCCTTAATTTTTTTTTTATTTCAGGATAATATCTGTTATTTACAAAGGATCCTCAACCAAAATATACAATTTTTTTTTTATTCCAAACTTCCCGGTCTTGCGTGTCTGCTTCCGTCATATTTCGCCTCTTCATCCAACCATCCATAGTAATTCTGCCCGAAGGTAGGTCCTTCACTGCAATCATAGGATGTTCATGCTATGCTTGCAGCTTTACTAGGGAATTGTAGGTGTGGTAGCTTCCTGTTGCTTTCCACACCGGTGAAGGATCATGATGATGATAATGATGACGACGATGGCCATATGATTTCGGGGATCGTTTGGGCGTTAAAGTTTGACGTCCCTCCCATATTAATGCACATCCATTTCACACAACTGCGCCTTCAACTTGTGAATCCTTTACTAATCCTTTCCACAACTTCTTGTCCTTAATTTTTTTTTATTTCAGGATAGTATCTGTTATTTACAAAGGATCCTCAACCAAAATATACAATTTTTTTTTTATTCCAAACTTCCCGGTCTTGCGTGTCTGCTTCCGTCATATTTCGCCTCTTCATCCAACCATCCATAGTAATTCTGCCCGAAGGTAGGTCCTTCACTGCAATCATAGGATGTTCATGCTATGCTTGCAGCTTTACTAGGGAATTGTAGGTGTGGTAGCTTCCTGTTGCTTTCCACACCGGTGAAGGATCATGATGATGATAATGATGACGACGATGGCCATATGATTTCGGGGATCGTTTTGGGCGTTAAAGTTTGACGTCCCTCCCATATTAATGCACATCCATTTCACACAACTGCGCCTTCAACTTGTGAATCCTTTAACTAATCCTTTCCACAACTTCTTGTCCTTAATTTTTTTTTATTTCAGGATAGTATCTGTTATTTACAAAGGATCCTCAACCAAAATATACAATTTTTTTTTTATTCCAAACTTCCCGTCTTGCGTGTCTGCTTCCGTCATATTTCGCCTCTTCATCCAACCATCCATAGTAATTCTGCCCGAAGGTAGGTCCTTCACTGCAATCATAGGATGTTCATGCTATGCTTGCAGCTTTACTAGGGAATTGTAGGTGTGGTAGCTTCCTGTTGCTTCCACACCGGTGAAGGATCATGATGATGATAATGATGACGACGATGGCCATATGATTTCGGGGATCGTTTGGGCGTTAAAGTTTGACGTCCCTCCCATATTAATGCACATCCATTTCACACAACTGCGCCTTCAACTTGTAAATCCTTTAACTAATCCTTTCCACAACTTCTTGTCCTTAATTTTTTTTTATTTCAGGATAGTATCTGTTATTTACAAAGGATCCTCAACCAAAATATACAATTTTTTTTTTATTCCAAACTTCCCGGTCTTGCGTGTCTGCTTCCGTCATATTTCGCCTCTTCATCCAACCATCCATAGTAATTCTGCCCGAAGGTAGGTCCTTCACTGCAATCATAGGATGTTCATGCTATGCTTGCAGCTTTACTAGGGAATTGTAGGTGTGGTAGCTTCCTGTTGCTTTCCACACCGGTGAAGGATCATGATGATGATAATGATGACGACGATGGCCATATGATTTCGGGGATCGTTTGGGCGTTAAAGTTTGACGTCCCTCCCATATTAATGCACATCCATTTCACACAACTGCGCCTTCAACTTGTGAATCCTTTAACTAATCCTTTCCACAACTTCTTGTCCTTAATTTTTTTTTTATTTCAGGATAGTATCTGTTATTTACAAAGGATCCTCAACCAAAATATACAATTTTTTTTTATTCCAAACTTCCCGGTCTTGCGTGTCTGCTTCCGTCATATTTCGCCTCTTCATCCAACCATCCATAGTAATTCTGCCCGAAGGTAGGTCCTTCACTGCAATCATAGGATGTTCATGCTATGCTTGCAGCTTACTAGGGAATTGTAGGTGTGGTAGCTTCCTGTTGCTTTCCACACCGGTGAAGGATCATGATGATGATAATGATGACGACGATGGCCATATGATTTCGGGGATCGTTTGGGCGTTAAAGTTTGACGTCCCTCCCATATTAATGCACATCCATTTCACACAACTGCGCCACTGCGCCTTCAACTTATGAATCCTTTAACTAATCCTTTCCACAACTTCTTGTCCTTATTTTTTTTTTATTTCAGGATAGTATCTGTTATTTACAAAGGATCCTCAACCAAAATATACAATTTTTTTTTATTCAAACTTCCCGGTCTTGCGTGTCTGCTTCCGTCATATTTCGCCTCTTCATCCAACCATCCATAGTAATTCTGCCCGAAGGTAGGTCCTTCACTGCAATCATAGGATGTTCATGCTATGCTTGCAGCTTTACTAGGGAATTGTAGGTGTGGTAGCTTCCTGTTGCTTTCCACACCGGTGAAGGATCATGATGATGATAATGATGACGACGATGGCCATATGATTTCGGGGATCGTTTGGGCGTTAAAGTTTTCCTGACATTTGTCTTACAGGGGAGAAAAAACCCCGATAAAAACTTCACCCAGAAAAACTGTCCCGACCGGGGATCGAACCCGGGCCCGCTGCGTGACATGGCAACACGCTACCTCGAGATCACAGCGGTGGACATATCATTTGCGGTGACTTAAATTCGATTTCTGGGGAAATCCATTGAACATTTAAACCTGAAGCGAATGGGTTAATGATTACAGCTAGGAATGTTAGGTGCTGCACCTTATTTTTTTTGTCACTACAATGCGCTCAAATTAGCTTGTCTTGCAAAGAAAACATTAAATAAATGCCCCTAACTGTGTTTTAGTTGCACCTTTTTTCAATTCTAGCAATTTTGCACCTTTTTTTTTTAAGTGCAAACACATTTTGCACTTTTTCAAACTTTTTTGTCTCCTTTGCGGCATTTTATTCCCAAAAGAATATGTGTATTATATATATATATATATATATATATATTACATTTCTTCAAATACGTTTTCAAGGGTTGGTAATGATGTGTGGTATCAGTCCACATCACATTACTTCCACTTCATCATCCTGCTGATGATGGAAGTTAACTTCTGAAAGGCTTCCAACTAATATTTTAAATACATAAATTTAACAAAGCTGAGGACGACGGCATCTGCCAACAGATACATTTTAATTTTAACTTTTATCTTAAAACACTGAATTATTAAAAAATATATACTTTAACAATTTTCTGGACTTGTGATTTCAGTAACATAATGTTCTGGGGCTTTTCGTACGCAGACTCTTTAATACAAGAGAACATGGGCGAATTTTTGTGTCGATAGTTATTTGATGTAATTGGTTTTGGTACTCTTTAATGATTATTTACACGGGGAATTTTCACCTTTTATTTTTTAAAGATTGCACCTTTTTCTGTTAAATTAAAGCACATTTTTCACCAAAATTTTGCACTTAAAATTCCTAGCTCTATATTATATCCTTACTCCATTAAATAGAAATTAATATGCCAATAACTTTCTTTGTCTCTGCTAGATAATACGTATTTTTATTTTGTTTATTTCAAGTGCTAGAGAGCAAACTACATTTTCTTACACGCTTGGAGTAATGCAGTTGCTTTGTTTACATAACAAGTGGAAGACTTGTTTTGGCGCATCCTATCTCCGTGAATTAGACGTGACGAGTTAATGGGCAAGTGATGATAGGAAACAGATATGAAATGAGCAAAGAGACGGGACAATTGACCCAGTGAACTCTGAGAGGAAGAGACAGCAATAATGTTCAACAAGGCCACCTTCAGCTGGTCAAATGGATTCTGGCAGACAACCAAATTTCACCATCACCGACATTTGAAACTGGAAATCTATTTAAATCTATATTTATCAATACCTAAATCCAACCATTTCATCACGTGCATTACGAAATAAAAATGACGGCCGCTACAACCAATTTTAAATTTTCATTTAGCTTTAACCCCAACTTCCCCATTCCTAACGGCCCGGTTAACAAACTTGACTTTACTTTTAACAATTTGTTGTTATATACAAAGTTTGGTAGTAAAAAATGTGAGCGCTAGGGCTTCGACATATACGCTGAGAATTCTCCTCAGTACAGAGGTTTGTCTCCAGTGGAACAATATCAAAATATAAAATAGGTTACAATATTGACATACTCGTATTGGAACTCCACTGCACCTAGTAGCAGGTCGTCCTCTTAATTTCACATTCTTGTACAATCCTGAGTATTCTTCCTTCTCCCATTCTACGTACATGTCAGCCTGCACCTTTCAATTGTGACGACACTCTCGCTTTTCACTTCCATAAGATTTGCATATTTTTGCTGATCGTCTTCACAAGTCCATTTCCAGTGCATTGAGTTTATTAACATGTTTTCTCCATACATGACTCTACTCTGTAGTGTAGTATGGATGGCAGGACATGTGGCACGAATGGGGAATGAAAGACGTGCATGGAAGCTTCTTGTAGGAAAACCAGAGGGAAAACGCCCAGTTGGTAGACCAAGAATGAGGTGGGAGAATAACATTAACTATGATTTGAGGGAAGTAGATTATACAGGGGATGATTGGAAAACATTGGCTCAGGATAGGGATGTATGGAGAGCTTATGTCGGCGCTGCCATGAACCTACGGGTTCGATAGTGCCAGTGAGTTACATCTATATATAAAGTGATCCCACAACAGACCCGGAGGCCCTTGGGGTAGTAGGAGGTTAAGCCTCCCACTTTTTCTAGACAATCGGCACTTTATGTCAGCCGGGTTGTCAGCCCTGCGTGACGGCCGCCTTTACCCCCAGAACAAGCGTCTGGTACTCATTTCAGTTAGAGGCTGAGTCGACCCCAGGGCCATAGTGCCGCCAGAGGGTTTGGCCGTAGCGTAGTGGTTAAGGCACTGAGCTACAAGCCGGAGGGTCGAGGGTTCAAGTCCCGTTGGGGTCAGGATTTTTAAACTGACCCAAACCCTCTGGCGGCACTATGGCCCTGGGGTCGACTCAGCCTCTAACGGAAATGAGTACCAGACGCTTGTTCTGGGGGTAAAGGCGGCCGTCACGCAGGGCTGACAACCCGGCTGACATAAAGTGCCGATTGTCTAGAAAAAGTGGGAGCCTTAACCTCCTACTACCCCAAGGGCCTCCTGAGGCCTGTTGTGGGATCACTTTACTTTTTACGCCGTAGCGTAGTGGTTAAGGTACTGCTCTATAAGCCAAAAGGTCGAGGGTTCGAGTCCCGGTGGGGCCAGGATTTTTAAACTGACCCAAACCTTCTGGCGGCACTATGGCCCTGGGGTCGACTCAGCCTCTAACTGAAATGAGTATCAGACGCTTGTTCTGGGGGTAAAGAAGCAGGGTTGACATCAAGTGCTGATTGTCCAGAAAAGTAGGAGCCCTACCTCCCATTACCCCAAGGGTCTCCTGAGGCGTGTAGTGGGATACCTTTACCTATATATATATATATATATATATATATATATAATGAAAAGAAAAATTAAAGCCTGAACCGGAACTTGAACACGGGACCTCTAACTCTATAAGTTAGTATGGCGCTCCTTGTATTCATGTTAGGCTGCCTTAGGAGATGTACTTTTTATTTCTTAATGGATTTTCTTCCCCTCCATGTATCTTTACCTTGTCGTGGTGGAGTGGCTTGTGTGCTTAAATGATCCTGAGAGCTATGCCGGCGGTAGCATTGCTGCCGATAGGGTTACCCATGCCGGACTGGTCGAAGGTGATAAGCCAGACGAAATAAGTACCTTGGTCGAAAGAGTGACGATCTTTCACCGTAAAAATACAACCGTCAAGAAATGCGGACATGGGTTCTACTGGGGTAAAATTTTCCGGAGGTCAAATAGTCCCCCATTCGGTTCTCCGGGCGGGGACTACTTCAGGGAACCCATGCCAAAGGCTCAAACACAGGGACATGTTCCTAGGAACATGGAATGTTAGGACTTTATACAATAGCGGGGCACTAGAGATATTAACGCGGGAATTGGATAAATCGCCCTTGGATATAGTCGCTTTACAGGAAGTTAGGTGGCCAGGAGAAGGTAGTCAGGAATCAGGAAGCTTTGCATTATACTATGGGGGTGCAGAAAGACCTGCATTTGGAAGGGGTTTTTTAGTCAGAAGGAGGATCCTATCCGCTATCCGAGATATTAAGTTTGTTAGTGATAGGATATCATACATAATTCTAAAGGGTAAACGACATGATTTTATAATTGTAAATGTACATGCCCCCACAGAAGATAAAGATGACAAGATCAAGGATGAGTTCTATGAAGAATTAGAATGCTTATTTGATAGCCTTTCACGATATCATATGAAAATTGTCTTAGGAGATTTTAATGCAAAAGTGGGGCGGGAAGATATATTCAAACCAACAATAGGCAAATTCAGTCTTCATGAAGATAGTAACGACAACGGGGTTAGATTAGTCACATTTGCCACATCAAAGAATCTCATTGTTAAGAGCACAACATTTCAGCATAAGGATATTCATAAATACACCTGGACGTCCCCAGATGGAGAAACTCGGAACCAGATAGATCATGTATTAGTGGATAAACGCTGGCACAGTAGCATCATTGATGTTAGATCAGTTAGAGGGACAGACTGCAATTCAGATCATCATCTGGTCAGGGTGAAAATCAGACAACGGCTATCGCTTATGAGAGGAACAAACGCTAAAGATGATTCTGTAAAATATGAATTAAAAAACTTGAAAAATGATGAAATGCGGCAAGAATACCAAATCAAAATTGCTAATAGATTTGAAAGTACTGGAATCTTCAGATGACAATGTGGCAAACGAAGAAGAAACTGATATAAATAAAGAATGGGAGGCTATAAGAGATACTATTAAATTGTCAGCATCAGAAAGCATTGGTTGTTTAAAAAAGAGGCAAAACAAGAAATGGTTTGATGAGGAATGTGCCGACATTGTAAAGAAAAGAAAGCTAGCAAAAATGAAATGGTTACATGAGCCAAATGAGGTAAATTTAGAGCAATTGGGTAGTGTTAGACGGGAAACCACCAAATTACTAAAGAGTAAAAAGAGGGAATATTTGAGAGAGAAGATTAATGATCTTGAAATGAATGCAAAAAATAGGAACATTAGAGAATTATATCAGGGAATTAGTATAGAGAAGAAAGGGTTTCAGGCTAGAACAAACATAATTCGGAATGAAAATGGGGATATGATTGCAGATTCCAAGAGTATATTAAATAGATGGAAAAGTTATTTTAATCAGCTATTAAATGTACATACAGAACAGGACATTGAGGAGGATAAGTTACAGACAGCAGAAATGCTAGTCGCAGAGCCAAGTGCATTAGAGGTTGAAATGGCAATTGAAAAATTGAAGATGTATAAAGCATCAGGTTCAGATGAGATCCCAGCAGAACTGATAAAATCAGGGGGAGAAAAATTGATGGACAAGATACGCTGGTTGCTTAGTATGATTTGGGAAAAAGAAGCTCTTCCAGATGAATGGAAGGAATCAATTATTGTACCAATTTATAAGAAAGGAGATAAAACTGATTGCAACAACTATAGGGGCATCTCATTACTTTCAACTTCGTACAAAATTCTAACAAATATATTAGTAAGCAGACTTACTCCCTATATTGATGACATTCTAGGAGATCATCAATGTGCATTTAGAAGAAACAGGTCTACAACAGATCAGATTTTTAGTATAAGACAGATTTTAGAAAAGAAATGGGAATATAATGGTACTGTACATCAACTATATGTAGACTTCAAAAAAGCATATGATTCAATTAAGAGGGAGAAGTTATATAGTATCCTGCTGGAGTTCGGAATTCCTAAAAAGTTAGTTAGACTTATACGAATGTGTCTAAATGGCTCAACGAGTAGGGTGCGTGTAGGCAAACAGTTTTCAGACACTTTTGAAATCCAGAATGGGTTGAAGCAAGGAGATGCACTATCTCCTCTACTATTTAATTTTGTACTAGAGCATGCCATTAAATCTTTAGAGAATGAGGAAGGCTTACAACTGAATGGTATTAATAAGCTGTTAGTTTATGCTGATGATGTAGTACTACTGGCCGATAGCGAGGAGATACTAAAGGCCAACACGCACACACTACTGAGTAACACTAAGAAATTAGGACTGGAAGTAAATATCAGTAAAACTAAATATATGGTCACACGTAGAAATACATTATATAATGGAAATGGACAGCTAATGACAAATGAGGGAAATTTTGAGGAATTGGCTGAATTCAAATACCTAGGAACAATAATCACAAATAGGAATGAGATGCACAAAGAAATTAAACATAGGCTCAATTCTGGAAATGCATGCTATTATGCATTGCAGAGACTGTTGATGTCCCAACTCCTTTCAAAAAACGTTAAGCTGAAAATATATAAAACTATTATTCTACCAGTTATATTATATGGGTGCGAAACATGGACTCTTACTTTAAGGGAGGAAAGGAGATTACAAGTATTTGAGAATAAAGTTCTTAGGAAAATTTTTGGACCAAAGAGAGATGAACAGACAGGTGAATGGAGAAGACTACATAACAATGAACTACATGGTCTTTATAGGAAGCCAGATATAATAAGAACAGTTAAGTCCCGTAGACTGCGATGGGCAGGACATGTTGCGCGTATGGGGAATGAAAGACGTGCATGGAAACTTCTTATAGGAAAGTCAGAGGGAAAACGCCCAGTTGGTAGACCAAGAATGAGGTGGGAGAACAACATTAACTATGATTTGAGGGAAGTAGATTATGCAGGGAATGATTGGAAAGCATTAGCTCAGGATAGGGATGTATGGAGAGCTTATGTCCGCGCGGCCATGAACCTACGGGTTCGATAGTGCCAGTGAGTAAGTAAGTAAGTAATGGATTTTCTTCTAATTTTGCTCACTTATTCTAGTATTTAGCTATAGGCCTAAGGTGACAATTTAATACACGTGGGACCTATATAAAACTATTATCCTACCAGTTATATTACATGCATTTGAAACATGGACTCTTACTTTAAGGGAGGAAAGAAGATTAGGAGTATTTGAGAATAAAGTTCTTAGGAAAATTTTTGGACCAAAGAGAGATGAACAGACAGGTGAATGGAGAAGACTACATAACAATGAACTACATGGTCTTTATAGGAAGCCAGATATAATGAGAACAGTTAAGTCTCGTAGACTGCGGTGGGCAGGACATGTTGCGCGTATGGGGAATGAAAGACGTGCATGGAAACTTCTTGTAGGAAAGCCAGAAGGAAAACGCCCAGTTGGTAGACCAAGAATGAGGTGGGAGAACAACATTAACTATGATTTGAGGGAAGTAGATTATACAGGGAATGATTGGAAAGCATTAGCTCAGGATAGGGATGTATGTAGAGCTTATGTCCGCGCGGCAATGAACCTACGGGTTCGATAGTGCCATTGAGTTAGTCATTCAGACACCTATAAACATGTTTTTGGAATAGAAAAAAAAGTGATTGCACGTTTGTTATTTTTTTTACTTAAAACTGTCATTAAAATATACATATTAAATCTCAACGTAGAGTGGATCCGTCATAAGGTTATCGGTTACCCCACGGATGATACAGGAGATCGCAACCCTCGCGCTTTAAGGGGCTTATTCTCTTGCTACTTTATTTAGATAGATCATCGGTTGATTAATGTCTTTGACATCGTCCGATTCCTAACAGCCAATTTTGTCGGTCCATCCAATCTCCTGGTTGTAGATGTTTCTCCTCCATGTATAAACATATTCCCTGACTCCAGGAGGTTTTAGGTCTTCCCCTGCCTCGACTTCCCTCAGGTTTCCATTCCAAAACAGATTTTGGTAGTTGATCCTCTTCCATTTGCTGGACATGTCCGTACCATCTTAATTGCTGAGTTTTAATATAATCTAAAATAGTGTCTTCAATCTTCATTTTCTCCCTTATAACTGAGTTCCTATTTTTTTTCTCTTCTTGAAATTCTTGCTGCCCTTTGTATAAAATCCATTTCCGTTGCCAAAAGATACTTATTTGTTTTTGTTGTTAATGGCCAAAGTTCTGCTCCATAAGTAATGATGCTTTAACAATTGAATGATATATATTCATTTTATTTTTATTACTTACATTTTTATCCCACAATATTCCATTAAGGCAAGAAATTGCAAATTTTCCTTTATTATTTCTATTTCTTATTTCCTCTCCATAACTCCCATTTTTACACGCTTTATATTAGCTTGACCTGTATCTATCTATGTAACGGAATCTTTCAACGCGATTTTCACCCACTTAAAATCATCGGATCGACTTGAAACTTTGTATACTTGTAGAGGACCCGTGACAATACAGTAATTTCATATTTATGTTCTAAAATCCTGGCCATAATCATCAGAAAATCAAAAAACGTTTTCTTGTGTAAATGTAACGGAATCTTTCAACGCGATTTTCACCCACTTAGAAACATTGGATCGACTTGAAACGTTGTATACTTGTAGAGGACCCGTGACAATACAGTAATTTCATATTTATGTTCTAAAATCCTGGCCATAATCATCAGAAAATCAAAAAACGTTTTCTTGTGTAAATGTAACGGAATCTTTCAACGCGATTTTCACCCACTTAGAAACATTGGATCGACTTGAAACGTTGTATACTTGTAGAGGACCCGTGACAATACAATAATTTCATATTTATTTTTTAAAATCCTGGCCATAATCATCAGAAAATCAAAAAAAGTGTTTTTGTATCAATGTAATGGAATCTTTCAACGCGATTTTCACCCACTTAGAAACATTGGATCGACTTGAAACTTTGTATACGTGTAGAGGACCCGTGACAATACAATAATGTCATATTTTGTTTAAAAAATCCTGGCCAGAATCATCCGAAAGTCAAAAAAATTAAAACTGGTATAATAGGTTGCGGACTTGTCGAGTTTTTAGTCAATCGTTGTAAGAGCTCAGTTGGTAGAGCAGTGAACTCTTAGTGGTATATAATTTCAGTAATCCATACGTCGCTGGTTCAAATCCGGCTGGGAGGGTTTTATTTATAGAAGAGTATTACTTTTAGCTCATACTACAATAGTATCGAATTTAAAGATATTTACATTTTTATCTTATTCTGTAAAATATTAAAACTAAAAAATAAAAAATAAATAATAGTTTTAAAAAACTAAAAGAACACGCTTTATTAGAAAACTAAAAAATGAAAAATAATTTTAATTTCCAATACGGTTGGGATATAATAAAGTGGTCAACAAAAAAATCATCTCCAACACATATAGAATAAAATTATAGTTATCAACAAAAATAAAATAATTTTACCATCAAAAGCGTGGGGTGATTTTTATGATTTTTTACATTTTTTTCTCAGAGAGCTTACTTTTACCAATATCTGTTTATTATCAAATATATTAATTGATATAGAGCACCCCACGCTTTTGATGGTAAAATTATTTTCTTTTTGTTGATAACTATAATTTTATTCTATGTGTTGGAGATGATTTTTTTGTTGACCACTTTATTTTATCCCAAGCGTATTGGAAATTAAAATTATTTTTCATTTTTTAGTTTTCTAATAAAGCGTGTTCTTTTAGTTTTTTAAAACTATTATTTATTATATTTATTTCAATTCCTAAATATGTGATCTCACTACAAGATTTTATTGTTTCTTCAGTCTCCAAAATTAAATTTTGTTCTGTTTCTCCAATTGATAAATATTTTGTTTTTTTCATGTTCAAATTTAATCCCCATTTTTCATATTCTTCTATTAATTCTCTAGTCATATATTCTAAATCTTCATAATCTTGTGCAATTAACAATTGATAATTTACAAAATGTAAGTTGTATAAAGTTTTGTTGTTTGAAATAGGAATCCCCATGCTTGGACATTTTAACAGATGAAATTAATAGTCTTTGGACTGACAATAGCTATGAAGATACAATTTTCCGAAATAATAATGAGACAGATTCCATAATATCATTGGAAGAATTGAACAATAGTTTAAAGAAATTAAAAAATGGGAAGGCAACTGGCACAGATGGCTTGAATTCTGAATTGTACAAATATGCAGGCAAACAGTTCCATGAAAGACTGTTGTCCTTCTTTAATAATGTATTCAAAAATGCAAATATACCACAAGAATGGAAGACAAGCATTGTTATACCCCTGTTCAAGAAAGGAGACAATAGAAAAATGGACAACTATAGGGGAATCAGTTTATTAAACACATGCTACAAAATTTATGCAGACATTTTAAATGGAAAATTGAAAAGTTTCAGTGAAAAATTCCTTATGGAATGTCAAAATGGATTTAGGAAAGGACGATCTTGTATTGATTCAGCATTTTCTGTTAAACTATTGCTTGAAAAAAGAAGAGAATTCAACTTAGAAACACATTTTGCTTTCATAGATTTTGAAAAAGCATTCGACACAGTCAAGAGATCAAAACTCTTAAATATATTGGAAGACAGAAATATACCAAATTTACTTCGGCAGAACATACAAAATATTTACAAAGACAACACCATAAAGATTAAATTAAATAACAGATTTTCTGAAGAAGGAATTATAAATCGTGGTGTGAGACAAGGCTGCCCCCTATCCCCAACACTCTTTGCAATTTATATCAATGAAGTAATATGTTGCTGGAACAAAAAATATAAATTTGGAATAAGAATATCAGAAAATAGAAAATTAAACACCCTATTGTTTGCAGATGACCAAATAATAATAGCAAATTCCGAAGATAATCTACAGAAAGGTCTGTATGAACTTAACAAAATTACAGAAGAATATGGATTAAAGATATCTACAGAAAAAACAAAAATTATGGCATTTCAAGGTGTAGATCCTGTCAGAAGTAAAATTGTACTGGACAATAAAATTTTGGAGCAGGTGAATAATTTTACATATCTAGGATGCAATATCTCATATGAAGAAGAAAAGGATGTAAATGCAAAAATATCTAAATTTTTAAGAATTTTAGGGTTAATAAATTCTATCTTAAAGCCACAGTTAGTCCAAAAGCATTCAAGACTGAAAGTGTATAAAACACTGACTCTTCCAACTCTTTTGTATGGTAGCGAAGTATGGACGTTGAAACAGAAGGATATACAGAGACTTAGATCTGCTGAAATGAGATATCTTCGGAGGACTGCAGGATACACACTACTAGATCACAAAAAAAATGAAGACATCTTAGAAGAATTACACATGGAATCTTTAGAAAACAAAATTTCTGATTATAAGTCAAGATGGATACAACATGTTCATCGAATGGAAGATCACAGAATACCCAAACTAATGTTAAGATATCAACCTGCAGGAAGAAGAAGACCAGGACGTCCACTCAAAAGACTTCTGGATGGTGTTTCTCTTGAGGCCGAAACAGGTCAACAAATGGCCTAAATTCGTGAATGTACTATGATGATGATGATGAAATTAATAGACCGACAGTTATATTAAAAACTATTATTAAGAATCATAAAAAAAATATTGTCTCAAACGTGAGAGTACACATTTCTGCACCCAAATTGTCAGTGAAACATTCCAATATTACTACTAATGGGCTCCCAAGTTGAGGACCTAAAAATTACTATAAAATACCTTTAAAAAGACCTAAAGACATCCTAAAAAACACCTAAAAAAGACATAAAGAGCCTATTCAAATTTTTAAAAATTATTTTGAACTGCATTTTTAATGAATCTTCTTTTTTTCTCTCAAATGCCCCAGGTTTGTCTTTCGACATTCCTGGTTTCTCTCTTGGCATGGCGTACTTGTAATCCACTTCTGAGGTTGGGGCGCCTGGAAGGCGGGGTTACGTTGCCCCTTTTTAATGAATCTAATAAAATATATTTAAAAAGTACAAAATTCAAGTGAAATGAAACGTACAATCGGGAAAAAGTTGATTACCGAAAATAAATTCTCTTTCATACTTTTTTTTTTTAATTCAACATAGTTGTTTTGGAAAATTTACGTAGAATGAACGATTTTCCCACATAGAATGAATTCAGGGAACACGCTTTGGATATCAGGCGGTCAGTGGGCTGGTTAAAATAATGGGATATTTTGTGAGGGTTCAATAGTTTCTCGTGGAACAAAACTGTTTGCAATGCAAAAAGTCTTTGGAAAGTAAAACTAGACAGTGTTTTTAAAACAAGATGGAAATGAGACTAGTCTCTGTGGATTACTGAATTATACAAATGGTATAAATGTAGTCATGAGAAGTTAAAATTGCAAGAAAAGCCGTTAAGACCTAAAACAAAAGGCTAAAAAGGACTAATAAGCCCAAAAAAAAAATCGAAGGACAAAAAGTCGAAGGACAAAAGTGCGAATAAAACGCGTCATTTTCTGATCTACAAATGTACGGGCCTCGTCTTCCTCAACTTGGAAGTTATGATATTTGTGGATGTATGTTTTAACGATTATTTTGAAAATAAAACATCCTCAACTCGCGTGCAACTCAGGGCCGAGTCGAGATGAAACCCCTATATAGAGGTCTGTGAATGGCAAGGACAACGCCTGACGCATCATCACATGAAATGAAATGAAACGAAATGGTTGAGATGAGTATGGAGAAATGGTGGAATGAAACTGTAGCAGGGAAAATGGGAGAAATCCCGAGAAAAAAAAAACTGTCCAGGCTCAGTTTCGACCGCTACGAAACCCAAATGGTGTGACCGAGACTCGATCTCGGGACCTCAGCACTGAGAGGCGAGGGTCTAACCGCTCGCGCCACGGAACCGTCCTTAACGTCAGACTATGGGCAACCACAGGAATAATTTCCCTTAAAGAAAAATTGCTATGGTCTGACAGGACCTCATGCAGTTGCCAGGTTGTTATCGTGAACGAATGATGAAAGATTTGATAGAAATTACATTTTGCGATCACCCGACGGCCTCGTGCAAAAAAAACACTCATTAATTCTAGGAATAAACAGTGATAAGTTATTCCTTTCAGATAAATTTGTGACGTAATGCATCAAGTAAAAAAATAAGACTGATGATGTCATTTTTGTTGTTTCTGCTGGTCACGGCCGAACAAAGATCAAGTTCTCTTCACATCTTCTTCAACCGCCTTTTAACATTATTATTATTATTATTACTTACTCACTGGCACTATCGAACCCCTAGGTTCATGGCCGCACGGACATAAGATCTCCATACATCCCTATCCTGAGCCAATGCTTTCCAATCATTTCCTGTATAATCTACTTCCCTCAAATCATAGTTAATGTTGTTCTCCCACCTCATTCTTGGTCTACCAACTGGGCGTTTTCCTTCTGGCCTTCCTACAAGAAGTTTCCATGCACGTATTTCATTCCCCATACGCGCAACATGTCCTGCCCATCGCAGTCTACGAGACTTAACTGTTCTCATTATATGTGGCTTCCTATAAAGACCATGTAATTCAGTGTTATGAAGTCTTATCCATTCACCTGTCTGTTCATCTCTCTTTGGTCCAAAAATTTTCCTAAGTACTTTATTCTCAAATACTCGTAATCTCCTTTCCTCCCTTAAAGTAAGAGTCCATGTTTCGCATCCATATAATATAACTGGTAGAATAATAGTTTTATATATTTTCAGCTTAACGTTTTTTGAAAGGAGTTGGGACATCAAAAGTCTCTACAATGCATAATAGCATGCATTTCCAGAATTGAGCCTATGTTTAATTTCTTTGTGCATCTCATTCCTATTTGTGATTATTGTTCCTAGGTATTTGAATTCAGCCAATTCCTCAAAATTTCCCTCATTTGTCATTAGCTGTCCATTTCCATTATATAATGTATTTCTACGTGTGACCATATATTTAGTTTTACTGATATTTACTTCCAGTCCTAATTTCTTAGTGTTACTCAATAGTGTGTGCGTGTTGGCCTTTAGTATCTCCTCGCTATCGGCCAGTAGTACCACATCATCAGCATAAACTAACAGCTTATTAATACCATTCAGTTGTAAGCCTTCCTCATTCTCTAAAGATTTAATGGCATGCTCTAGTACAAAATTAAATAGTAGAGGAGATAGTGCATCTCCTTGCTTCAACCCATTCTGGATTTCAAAAGTGTCTGAAAACTGTTTGCCTACACGCACCCTACTATTTGAGCCATTTAGACATATTCGTATAAGTCTAACTAACTTTTTGGGAATTCCGAACTCCAGCAGGATACTATATAACTTCTCCCTCTTAATTGAATCATATGCTTTTTTGAAGTCTACATATAGTTGATGTACAGTACCATTATATTCCCATTTATTATTATTATTATTATTATTATTATTATTATTACTATTATTATTATTATTATTACTATTATTATTATTATTACTATTATTATACTATGGGGGTGCAGAAAGACTTGCATTTGGAACAGGTTTTTTAGTCAGAAGGAGGATCCTATCCGCTATCCGAGATATTAAGTTTGTTAGTGATAGGATATCATACATAATTCTAAAGGGTAAACGACATGATTTTATAATTGTAAATGTACATGCCCCCACAGAAGATAAAGATGACAAGATCAAGGATGAGTTCTATGAAGAATTAGAATGCTTATTTGATAGCCTTTCACGATATCATATGAAAATTGTCTTAGGAGATTTAAATGCAAAAGTGGGGCGGGAAGATATATTCAAACCAACAATAGGCAAATTCAGTCTTCATGAAGATAGTAACGACAACGGGGTTAGATTAGTCACATTTGCCACATCAAAGAATCTCATTGTTAAGAGCACAAAATTTCAGCATAAGGATATTCATAAATACACCTGGACGTCCCCAGATGGAGAAACTCGGAACCAGATAGATCATGTATTAGTGGATAAACGCTGGCACAGTAGCATCATTGATATTAGATCAGTTAGAGGAACAGACTGCAATTCAGATCATCATCTGGTCAGGGTGAAAATCAGACAACGGCTATCGCTTATGAGAGGAACAAACGCAAAAGATGATTCTGTAAAATATGAATTAAAAAACTTGAAAAATGATGAAATGCGGCAAGAATACCAAATCAAAATTGCTAATAGATTTGAAGTACTGGAATCTTCAGATGACAATGTGGCAAACGAAGAAGAAACTGATATAAATAAAGAATGGGAGGCTATAAGAGATACTATTAAATTGTCAGCATCAGAAAGCATTGGTTGTTTAAAAAAGAGGCAAAACAAGAAATGGTTTGATGAGGAATGTGCCGACATTGTAAAGAAAAGAAAGCTAGCAAAAATGAAATGGTTACACGAGCCAAATGAGGTAAATTTAGAGCAATTGGGTAGTGTTAGACGGGAAACCACCAAGTTACTAAAGAGTAAGAAGAGGGAACATTTGAGAGAGAAGATTAATGATCTTGAAATGAATGCAAAAAATAGGAACATTAGAGAATTATATCAGGGAATTAGTATAGAGAAGAAAGGGTTTCAGGCTAGAACAAACATAATTCGGAATGAAAATGGGGATATGATTGCAGATTCCAAGAGTATATTAAATAGATGGAAAAGTTATTTTAATCAGCTATTAAATGTACATACAGAACAGGACATTGAGGAGGATAAGTTACAGACAGCAGAAATGCTAGTCGCAGAGCCAAGTGCATTAGAGGTTGAAATGGCAATTGAAAAATTGAAGATGTATAAAGCATCAGGTTCAGATGAGATCCCAGCAGAACTGATAAAATCAGGGGGAGAAAAATTGATGGACAAGATACGCTGGTTGCTTAGTATGATTTGGGAAAAAGAAGCTCTTCCAGATGAATGGAAGGAATCAATTATCGTACCAATTTATAAGAAAGGAGATAAAACTGATTGCAACAACTATAGGGGCATCTCATTACTTTCAACTTCGTACAAAATTCTAACAAATATATTAGTAAGCAGACTTACTCCCTATATTGATGACATTCTAGGAGATCATCAATGTGCATTTAGAAGAAACAGGTCTACAACAGATCAGATTTTTAGTATAAGACAGATTTTTAGAAAAGAAATGGGAATATAATGGTACTGTACATCAACTATATGTAGACTTCAAAAAAGCATATGATTCAATTAAGAGGGAGAAGTTATATAGTATCCTGCTGGAGTTCGGAATTCCTAAAAAGTTAGTTAGACTTATACGAATGTGTCTAAATGGCTCAACGAGTAGGGTGCGTGTAGGCAAACAGTTTTCAGACACTTTTGAAATCCAGAATGGGTTGAAGCAAGGAGATGCACTATCTCCTCTACTATTTAATTTTGTACTAGAGCATGCCATTAAATCTTTAGAGAATGAGGAAGGCTTACAACTGAATGGTATTAATAAGCTGTTAGTTTATGCTGATGATGTAGTACTACTGGCCGATAGCGAGGAGATACTAAAGGCCAACACGCACACACTATTGAGTAACACTAAGAAATTAGGACTGGAAGTAAATATCAGTAAAACTAAATATATGGTCACACGTAGAAATACATTATATAATGGAAATGGACAGCTAATGACAAATGAGGGAAATTTTGAGGAATTGGCTGAATTCAAATACCTAGGAACAATAATCACAAATAGGAATGAGATGCACAAAGAAATTAAACATAGGCTCAATTCTGGAAATGCATGCTATTATGCATTGCAGAGACTTTCGATGTCCCAACTCCTTTCAAAAAACGTTAAGCTGAAAATATATAAAACTATTATTCTACCAGTTATATTATATGGGTGCGAAACATGGACTCTTACTTTAAGGGAGGAAAGGAGATTACGAGTATTTGAGAATAAAGTTCTTAGGAAAATTTTTGGGACCAAAGAGAGATGAACAGACAGGTGAATGGAGAAGACTACATAACAATGAACTACATGGTCTTTATAGGAAGCCAGATATAATAAGAACAGTTAAGTCCCGTAGACTGCGATGGGCAGGACATGTTGCACGTATGGGGAATGAAAGACGTGCATGGAAACTTCTTGTAGGAAAGCCAGAAGGAAAACGCCCAGTTGGTAGACCAAGAATGAGGTGGGAGAACAACATTAACTATGATTTGAGGGAAGTAGATTATACAGGGAATGATTGGAAAGCATTAGCTCAGGATAGGGATGTATGGAGAGCTTATGTCCGTGCGGCCATGAACCTACGGGTTCGATAGTGCCAGTGAGTAAGTAAGTAAGTAAGTATTATTATTATTATTATTATTATTATTATTATTATTATTATTATTATTATTATTATTAAGTTGTTATTACAACTTGAATTGGATGACGTAATGCACCAACCGGCTATGCGCCATTATATAAGTTTCGAGATGTCCGTCGCCGTGGCGCAGTCGGCAGAGTCCCTACCTTCCACTCCGGCGACCCGGGTTCGATTCCCGGGTTGGGGATTTTAAATCTCCACCTTCGGTCTGGGTGTGTGTCCTGTTTTGTGTTTGTATGTGTGAATAAGATAAAAAGGTTAACAAAGGTAAAACAAAAAGGAAGAACAGTGTAAACGAAAGAAAACGAGAAAAAAAGAGAAAAACACGTTTAAAGTTTCTTCTTCTTCTTCACTTCATGGGCTAGGCAAAAATTGCCTGTTCCGCCTCACAGTTGTTCTGTCCATCTTTTCACTGGCCTTCACTAGCGCCAAACTAACAATACTGGATATTGCAAGTTATTTTCCTTGTTTGACAGTTATGCATCAACAATCTAAGAGCGGGAACATTTGGCGCTTAGCTGCAGGATGCAAAATTTAGATTAGCATATATGAAGATAGCCGTTTGTTGCAAAACACAGATTCTCTGATAGCTTTTACATTTTTCTTTAATAATAAGGATATATTTAATGATATGGCGCTATAAGTGTGCGTACACTTATTTCAGATGGCAACAAAATCTCAATTTTAAATGGTGCTTAGCCGTTTGATGCATTACATCGTCCAATTAAACCAGTGCTAACTTCCTTGGTTCTGACTGAACAAGACAAATTTCGATTAGTCGTTTTCGAAAGAAAAATACTCAGAAGGATATATGGATCTATTATCTGTGGTCTCGAAGTAGCGTGCTGCCTTGTCACACACCGGGCCCGGGTTCGATCCCCGGTCGGGCCAGTTTTTTTGGGTGAGATTTTTATCGGGGTTTTCCTCACCTGTAAGACAAATGTCAGGAAAACTTTAAGGCCCAAACGGTCCCCGAAATCATATGGCCATCATCATCATCCTTATCATTATAATCATCATTATCATCATCTTTCACCGGTGTGGAAAGCAACGGGAAGCTACAACACCTACACTTCCCTAGTAAAGCTGCAAAGCATAGCATGAAAATTCTATGATTGCAGTGAAGGACCTGCCCTCGGGCAGAATTACTATGGATGGATGGAAAATGGAGAGTGGTGAATGAGATATAACAGGGAATTATATGGGTTGTATAAATCATTGCAGATGTTAAAGTAAACAGACTGAGATGGGCAGGACACACGCAGAGGGATGACCCAGAAGAATTATAGATGGTGAGCCAGAAGGAAGACGGAGAACTGGAAGATTGGATTTGGGATGGATGGATGTCAAATCTTTAAAACTCAGGATATGGTGGACAGAGATAGAGAAGCCTGGAGAAAAATTCTAAAGGAAGCCTTGACCCACCCAGAGTTGATATGCTGATGATGATAATGTATTCATGGCGAAGCAACCCTTTCTGTAATACAGCGAAAACCAACCAAGAGCTAAGACATGTTGTAACACACAGCTTTCATCACAAGGTGTGCAAAATCAAGAAATATCAGGAACCTAGTGAGAAGTGCGTGTGGCGGACGGTGCGACCGATATCATGTACAGAAATGCCCAAGAAACATGAAATCGCTGAATGACTACAGCAAGTACTAAAGTACAATCAATGCCCATTAGGGCAAACCTTTCTTTTTATTATTATTATTAATAATAATAATAATAATAATAATAATAATAATAATAATAATAATAATAATAATAATAATAATAATATGTTAGTAATACAACAATACAGGGTAGACGAGATTTAAAAATGAGAAAGTTGATGTCTGTCCATGGATGCCTGTGTAGCTCAAAGAAAGAGCCGAAGTCCGGAAAGCTTAAGATTCTGGATTCAAATCCTAGTTGAGGCATACCTTTTGTACTCGTATTAAGCATTGCATGCGGGTGGCAAACCCTAGTGCATTAATGTTAATTTTACATTCGCAGCTATATAATAACATGTAGATGTCAGTTGTTTTAAACAAGTCACTGTCACTTTGAGTGGAGCAACACAATTTCTGTTGTCTTTGCAATGACCTTGAGTGTTGTGAATATCAATTTACAAACTTGGCCGCGAATCAACAATAACACGTGTGGACTTTGAATATTTGTATCGCACCAACTGGGTGCAGCAAAAACACTGTACATACGATTAAAATAACTGATCTTCATAAAACTCCCTCCATGGTATCTTTACCTTGTCGTGGTGGAGTGGCTTGCGTGCTTAAATGATCCCAAGAGCTGTGCCGCCGGTAGCATTGCTGCCGATAGGGTTACCCATGCCGCACTGGTCCAAGGTGATAAGCCAGACGAAAAAAGTACCTTGGTCGAAAGAGTGACGATATTTCACCGTAAAAATACAACCGTCAAGAAATGCGGGCATGGGTTCAACTGGGGTAAATTTTCCGGAGGTCAAATAGTCCCCCATTCGGTTCTCCGGGCGGGGACTACTTCAGGGAACCCATGCCGAAGGCTCAAACACAGGAACATGTTCCTAGGAACATGGAATGTTAGGACTTTATAAAATAGCGGGGCACTAGAGGTATTAACGCGGGAATTAGATAAATCGCCCTTGGATATAGTCGCTTTACAGGAAGTTAGGTGGCCAGGAGAAGGGAGGAAAGGAGATTACGAGTATTTGAGAATAAAGTTCTTAGGAAAATGTTTGGACCAAAGAGAGATGAACAGACAGGTGAATAGAGAAGACTGCATAACAGTGAATTACATGGTCTTTATAGGAAGCCGGATATAATGAGAACAGTTAAGTCTCGTAGACTGCGATGGGCAGGACATGTGGCACGAATGGGGATTGAAAGACGTGCATGGAAGCTTCTTGTAGGAAAACCAGAGGGAAAACGCCCAGTTGGTAGACCAAGAATGAGGTGGGAGAATAACATTAACTATGATTTGAGGGGAGTAGATTATATAGGGAATGATTGGAAAACATTGGCTCAGGATAGGGATATATCGAGAGCTTATGTCCGCGCGGCCATGAACCTACGGGTTCGTATAGTGCCAGTGAGTTAGTCAGTTAGATCTTCATAAAACTAGCTAATACCCGGCGTGCGTTGCTACGCCTAGGTAAATGAAATACTGTATTAAAGTTTAATTAAATTGTATGGTATACGCTGAGACGAAACAAATATGGCGGTTGCTAGTCAGTTTTTAATTTCGGATTTCAGGTAAACCTCCACTTCTAACTGTAGCATTCCGTTCATTTTTGGACGATACCTACCTCGGTTTATTTTAATAGGATATACTGAGTTTTGTTGTGAAACATCGAAAATTACTACAGCTGGAGCGATTTTTAAATTTTCACTTCCGGTAAACTCCTACGCCTAATGGTTTTAGAGGGTCCAATTGTGAATCTAAACCATCCAGGGACCCACCCAAATACACACAAAAAAATCATCAAAATAGGTCCAGTCGTTTAGGAGCTTTCGGAGTATATCCCGGCTGCT
Organism: Diploptera punctata; assembly: GCA_030220185.1. Lineage (NCBI taxonomy): Eukaryota > Metazoa > Arthropoda > Insecta > Blattodea > Blaberidae > Diploptera > Diploptera punctata. The sequence goes on along the minus strand of JASPKZ010004554.1, from coordinate 978,596 downwards.
GGCCTCACGACCACATTTACAGATACATTTAGCTTCAAAAGTATATACTAACTCACTTGCACTATCGAACCTGTAGGTTCATGGCCGCGTGGGTATAATCTCTCACACATCCTTATCCTGAGCTAATGTTTTCCAATCATCCCCTGTGGGCTATAATGTCTCTCAAATCATATTCAATGTAACAATCCTATCTTATTCTTGGTCTGCCAACTGGGCGTTTTCCTATAAGAACTATCGATGTCCCCATTCATGCCACACGTCTTGCCCATCACAGTCTACGAGACTTAACTGTTCTTATTATATCTGGTTTCCCATAAACACCACGTAGTATCTATTCGATAACGCTTTGTCCATTTTATTTTCCCTTGTATCGGCCGCGGTGGACTAATGGTTATGCCCCTTTCCTCTGGGTTCAAACCCGGTCGGGGTCGATGGATTTTTTAGGATGGAAAAATCCAAGGAGCAAGTCCTCCGGGAGGGACTTCAAGCCGTGGGTCCCGAGTCTGAAGATTTTCAGTTCTGAAGTCTGAATAAAAAGGCCTCTAAGCAAAATTTACCGAATGTTCCCATCCTAGTACTACTTTGGTTTCCTAGATGTCAGCATGTGGTGGAACGCTGACCAAGGGCCATTCCAATGACACGTATACGAAAACAAGTGTAATTAAATTAGTATGGTTTAATTTCTTTCCTGTAGGGGAAGAGTGCCTAAATCTCGTTGAGGGAAACAAGGGCTTTCTTCTTCTTCTTCACTTCACGGGCTAGGCATAAATTGCCTGTTCCGCCTCACAGTTGTTCTGTCTATCTTTTCACTGGCCTTCCTACATTCCTTGATTCTGCTTAAGTCGTCGTCCATTAAATCCGTCCGGCTGAACACTGTGAATTTTTTTACATGTTCGGGTTACCAGCCCAGACGCACAACCACATTCCCTAGTGGATCGGGGATTAATTTCGGAGTTTCCTTCTCCTAGACGGTTTGCTAACCAAAGCTTTGGAGTCCCATCTACCCCTTGGCTTGCAGGTTTCCTCTTCCGCCTTCTTTATCATTGAGAACAATGTTCTTCATCCGCTTCTAAGCCGTTGAGGTATCCCGCGTTGGAGCTAGTTCGCTTCCCTTCTCCTCTTACTAGTTAAAACCCAGACTTCCCTATCTAGTCGTAATGAGCCCCTCCACCACGACAAGGTGGGGCTTACAAGAAGATTAATTTGTTATGTGTCACAATTTATTTTATATCTTGAAACTGGCTCCTATACGGTATTTTATGTTCCGTCTCCCTTTAACTAAAACTTTGTAATGTGCACCCGAGCACGAGCACTTGTCAATTTATTTTTATTCTTTACATATAACATGATAAGCCACACATACTGCTCTTTCTGAGAAAGATGTAAGGATTTTAATGTTTCAGAAAATTATAAATACTAATTGTGCAGTATTGTTAATACATTGTGTGTCATCACTGGCGCCGCACTTACAAATGATTTTATTGATATTTCAATACATTTATTTGCTATCATTGTAATAAATGACATTTCTTAACACAATGTGGCTTAACATGTTACTGCTCTAAGCCGTTCATATATATATATATATAGTACCTTGGTCGAAAGAGTGACGATCTTTCACCGTAAAAATAGAACCGTCAAGAAATGCGGATATGGGTTCAATTGGGGTAAAATTTTCCGGAGGTCAAATAGTCCCCCATTCGGTTCTCCGGGCGGGGACTACTTCAGGGAACCCATGCCAGCCATTAAATCTTTAGAGAATGAGGAAGGCTTACAACTCAATGGTATTAATAAGCTGTTAGTTTATGCTGATGTAGTATTGTTGGCCGATAGCGAGGAGATACTAAAGGACAACACGCACACACTATTGAGTAACACTAAGAAATTAGGACTGGAAGTAAATATCAATAAAACTAAATATATGGTCACACGTAGAAATTCATTAAATAATGGAAATGGACAGCTAATGACAAATGAGAGAAATTTTGAGGAGGTGGCTGAATTCAAATACAATAATCACAAATAGGAATGAGATGCACAAAGAAATTAAACATAGGCTCAATTCTGGAAATGCGTGCTATTATGCATTACAGAGACTCTTGATGTCCCAACTCCTTTCAAAAAACGTTAAACTGAAAATATATAAAACTATTATTCTACCAGTTATATTATATGGGTGTAAAACATGGACTCTTACTTTAAGAGAGGAAAGGAGACTACAAGTATTTGAGAATAAAGTTCTTAGGAAAATTTTTGGACCAAAGAGAGATGAACAGACAGGTGAATGGAGAAGACTACATGGTCTTTATAGGAAGCCAGATATAATAAGAACAGTTAAGTCTCGTAGAATGCTATGGGCAGGACATGTTGCACGTATGGGGAATGGGAGACTTGCATGGAAGCTTCTTGTAGGAAAGCCAGAGGGAAAACACCCAGTTGGTAGACCAAGAATGAGGTGGGAGAATAACATTAACTATGATTTGAGGGAAGTAGATTATACAGGGAATGATTGGAAAGCATTAGCTCAGGATAGGGATGTATGGAGAGCTTATGTCCGTGCTGCCATGAACCTACGGGTTCGATAGTGCCAATAAGTAAGTAAGTAAGTAAGTAAGTAAGTATATGTATATATATATATATATATATATATATATATATGGCATGTGGGGACATGCCGAAACGTCGGAATCAGTGGCCAGAGACCGAACTTGAATCCATGACGCGGAAAACCCAAGAAATTTCTTATTCATATATATATATATATATTATATATGTCCCGCGCCGTAGCCGAGTGTTTAAGGCAAGAAACCTTGGCGCAGAGCTACGGGACTTGCGCTGGTACGAGTCTCCATGGGAGAAGACATTTTTCTTATGGAATTTCGGCCAGTATGGGACCGGTGCCCACCCAGCATTGTGAGGCATTTGGATAGCTACAATAAGTAGCGACTCCAGGTTGAGAAAACCAGCTGTAACTGCTGGGGGATCCGACATACTGACCACATGTCACACCTACACTGGCTATATGATCGTCTACCTCTGTGATTAACACATGTGGATGTGAGATCAGCAGCCGGATGGTCAGCCAAGGGCCTTCTAGGCCTGTCGCGCTTGGAGTTTATATATATAGTTGTATTCGATTATTGTATATGGTTTCATGTATTTTGTTTTAGTTTAGTATTATCTGAGAATGTGTATGGATTATACGTAAAAATGTTTATCTAGTGAGTGGGGTGTGGCATCTGACTCCACAGACGGCGCGAGGTTTACAAGGTTCAAATAATACAGAGTGAGCTTAAATATAAAAACATTACTTTTTACACGCTTTATGTTAGCTTGCTCTGTATCTATGTAAGGGAATCTTCCAACGCGATTTTCACCTACTTAGAAACATTGGATCTACTTGAAACTTTGTATACTTGTAAAGGACCCGTGACAATACAATAATTTCATATTTATTTAGTTACATAAATTATTTAACAGCTGTATTTTCAACATTTACAAACAAACATTTTTTTTAAATCAATGTCATCAGGTTGTCATTACCACATTTCCGGTGTTCTCTCCTGGCATTGTGCACTTGTAACCCACTTACCCTGACCCTACGATGAGACATTTCTCCATAGACAAATAGTCTGGCGACACTAGCGCTAACACACCTCCCCTCTAGACGTGCAGACTTAACTTGAGCGAGTAATATGCATGTTCATGTCTTTTTGGAACAGAAATTCGCTAAAAATTAATATAAATAATTAGAAATAAGGGGCACGCCGTAGCGTAGTGGTTAAGGCACTCCGCTACAAGCCGGAAGGTCGAGGGTTCGTGTCCCGGTGGGGTCAGGATTTTTAAACTGGCCGAAACCTTCTGGCGGCACTATGGCCCTGGGGTCGACTCAGCCTCTAACGGAAATGAGTGCCGGGCGCTTGTTCTGGGGTAAAGGCGGCCGTCACGCAGGACTGACAACCCGGCTGACATCAAGTGCTGATTGTCCAAAAAAAGTGGGAGCCTTAACCTCCTACCCCAAGGGCCTCCTGAGGCCTGTAGTGGGAATACTTTACCTTTACTTTTAATTAGAAATAATTATAAATGACTCACGCATGCTCTATTTCCTGTTGGTCTGTTACAGAAACAAGTTTTCAAGGTCGTCTGCTGTCTTATTCACAGACGCCACTTATTGTTTCTTCTATGTTCACTATCTCTCGGGAGGAAATAAAAAGATGTACGAACACAATCACATCTGAAGGACAAATTACGTCACGAGATTCAAACGTTAACTTACCGCATCAGATTCACACAACTTCATTTGTTTGTTGACACTAGGAAGGCTGAAACATCTGTTGCGCTACACCAGTATTATGGAGGTGAGTGGAATCAAAGTCTAAAGAAAATATGAACTGATCGAGTAGGTTCATCGGTCTCACTAAAAGCTAAACTAAACTAAACTCTGATTGGATGTTAAAACAATTGACTTTCGTATTTAACAAATCAAATTAAACCTTATATATATAGAACTTTGAACCAGTAGAATTTAAAATTACCATCATGTGATGTAATAACGGTCTTAAATTATAAAAGAATTACACTATAATTACTTACTTACTCACTGGCACTATCGAACCCGAAGGTTCATGGCCGCGCGGACATAAGCTCTCCATACATCCCTATCCTGAGCCAATGCTTTCCAATCATTCCCTGTATAATCTACTTCCCTTAAATCATAGTTAATGTTGTTTTCCCACCTCATGCTTGGCCTACCAACTGGGCGTTTTCCCTCTGGCTTTCCTACAAGAAGCTTCCATGCACGTCTTTCATTCCCCATACGCGCAACATGTCCTGCCCATTGCAGTCTACGAGACTTAACTGTTCTTATTATATCTGGCTTCCTATAAAGACCATGTAGTTCATTGTTATGTAGTCTTCTCCATTCACCTGTCTGTTCATCTCTCTTTGGTCCAAAAATTTTCCTAAGAACTTTATTCTCAAATACTCGTAATCTCCTTTCCTCCCTTAAAGTAAGAGTCCATGTTTCGCACCCATATAATATAACTGGTAGAATAATAGTTTTATATATTTTCAGCTTAACGTTTTTTGAAAGGAGTTGGGACATCAAAAGTCTCTGCAATGCATTATAGCATGCATTTCCAGAATTGAGCCTATTTTTAATTTCTTTGTGCATCTCATTCCTATTTGTGATTATTGTTCCTAGGTATTTGAATTCAGCCACTTCCTCAAAATTTCCCTCATTTTTCATTAGCTGTCCATTTCCATTATATACTGAATTTCTACGTGTTCATTCTGCAAACAACTTTCAACAAAGATAGAAGCAATAGAGCTCTCCTGATAAAATCTAATATTTAATACAAGAAGAATAATTGATTCAAGAAAAGAAAATAATTTAATTTTAATTTACGGTGAAGAATAATACCACCTACATTTACTTAATATGCTGGGAACTTTAAGAAGTGAATAAATTTGCAATTATTTCTACAACAAACATTTTTTAGTAATTTTGAAGTGTTTTCCTATCCAGTGTACCAACTTCCGACCCGAAGAAGAGAATCCGGCTCTACCGAAAATTAAACCCAACCTGAACCAGTAATTCTTTCTTTTAGGGACACAAATCCTTCTTCAAAATGTTACTACAACATCGGGCATGAAGTCAGTGTCCACACCGTGTTTGAGTAATTTGACGATGTGGTCCACGTTAAGCGGAAACCTATTCACCTGTTAAGATAAACATCAGAAGTCACGTGCAATCGAATTTAATTGAATGGGGGGAGCGGCGCATGCGGTCAGTCAGCAGCGAGTTCAGTAGCATGCGAACGGACGGACCTAACACAAGGACAAAGTCAAGCGTAATATCGCTAAACTAAATGATATCATTTGCTTGTGTGCGATAACAAACAGGTATGTGTACTTCTTATCGAGTATATTGCGGTGCGAGGTTGGCAAGTGGTTTTTACAAAAGGGAGGAAATCTTTAAAAAGCCTGGTTTTTATTTCCGAGATTCTGTAAAACATTTCACAAACGTGCGCTGTACATTATTTTTTGCGCGATGGTGTTTTCAAAATAATAAATAATACTAAAAAAAATATTTGTTGGAAATATTTGCGTTCATTATGAACAACTGACTAACGTTAACAGTGTGGGCAATGCTTATTAGTTGTGATTACAGCAGGCCATTACACCAATCAGTCATATAATGGCGGCAAGTACGTATTTATTGTTTCAAATAAAGTTCAGTTCATTTAAAATACAGTGATTTGTTTGTCCGTCGCTGTGGCGTAGTCGGTAGAGTCCCTACCTTCCACTCCGGCGACCCGGGTTCGATTCCCGGTGGGGTAGGGGATTTTAAATCTCCATCTTGGGTCTGGGTGTGTGTCCTGTCTTGTGTTTGTATGTGTGAATGAGAGAAAAGGGTTAACAAGGCTAAACGTAAAGGAATAACAGTGTAAACGAAAGAAAAACGAGAAAGAAAATTTAAAAATAAAGTTTCGTATAATGTATATTAACACTACCTTTTGGATATATTTTTGTATATACATTGTACGTAGTATACATAAAGGGCAGTGGTTTTACTTCCCACACGTGGTTCGTATAGTTATTTAGGATGACAACCCTGGAAGTTGAACTTTCAATCGTGGTCGCCATTGCTGTAAGTATGACAAAGCGCACTATCGCGCAAAAACGTTCATTTTTATAATCTTTTATTTCTAGTGGACAGATAATTAATACATTTCAGGATATTTTACGATTTTAACAGTCTAATACCTGCTATATCGAACCCGTAGGTCCATGGCCATGCGGTCATAAGCTCTCCATACATACCTATCCTGAACTAATGTTTTCCAATCATCACGTGTATAATCCACTTCCCTCAAATCATGGTTAATGTTATTCTCCCACCTCATTCTTGTCTACCAACAGGGCGTTTTCCCGCTGGTTTTCAAACAAAAAGCTTCCATGCGCGTCTTTTCGTTCCCTATTCGTGCCACATGTCCTGCCCATCGCAGTCTACGAGACTTAAATGTTATTATATCTGGCTTGCTATAAAGATCATGTAGCATATGTAGCTCAGTGTTATGTAGTTTTCTCCGTTCACCTGTATGTTCAACTCTTTTTGGACCAAAAATTTTCCTAAGTACTTTATTCTCAAATACTCGTAATCTTGTCTCCTCCCTTAAAGTAAGAGTCCGTGTTTTGCATCCATATAACTGTGTAATGAGAGGGACATCTGGGTAGACGTGAAGGGAGTAATTTCTGGTTGATAATTAGATAGGATTGGAAAAAGTTTAAGGTTTAGGAATTGCATCTTGAACTAACTCATCATCATCATCGTCCTTTCAAGTATTAAGCCCAGTGGCCCGTTACGGTCTCCCGCCTCGTCACAGAATACCAAAACAAATTCTTCACTACATTCCTCGAGGCAGAAGATCTGTGGGTCGACCTTTTCGGAGATGGCGGGAGACCGTAACGGGCCACTGGGCTTAATACTTGAAAGCACGATGATGATGATGAGTTAGGTTTTTATGAAAATGTTCAAAGGAATGATTTACTGGATTGAATAGGTTCGGGGTTTAAATCTAATTGATACAAAAGCTAGCCTAATCAAACAGAAAGAACTCACGGTTTGGAAAAAAATCCACATTAAAAAAATAAGAAAGAAAAACTCATGAATTTCAAAACTTCTGCAAATTTTGATTTGATCCAGAGGTTCATTGTCCACCGATAGAAGGAAGAAACTCAGGAAACAGCTAACTAAACAACGTAGTCGACGACTGATCTATTTTAAAGAAAACTTCATGCGGGAGTCGTTGAACATGTTTAAATCTAATTTGGTTAAAAGACTACCTCGTATTTATACATAAAATTGCATCAGTCAGTTTGAATCATAGAATATTCCAGAACATACAGTATGTAACACAGATATCACTCAGAAGAGTTTAAAGTCCAATTCAAGCAACATTTGAAATTGTATTAATACTATTTACTTTTCACAGTCATCTACTTTTCTTTTTACAGACTTAAATATTATTTTCACTCAAAGACTTCAACGTGTTCATAATTCTTGCGCACGTTTTATTTGTGGTATTCGCAAATTTGACCATGTTACACCGTCCTGGAACAATTATCGTGGCTTCGTCTAAGAGATCGTAGAACTGCCCATTCCCTATCCTTTCTCTATAAAATACTTCACACATCATCGCCTAATTATTTATCACGCCGCTTCATCAGACTATCCGACACACATAATCTTGACACTCGGTCCCATCACCACATTGTCCTTTATATCCCTCCTCATTACACTGTATATTATTCATTATCTTTTACGGTCTCACTTACCAAAACATGGAATTCCCTTCCGCCCTATGTCAGAGACTGTCAAACTATAACATCCTTCAAAAACAAACGAAAGAATTATTTAATAACAAACTAACTTATACACCTCACTGATAGTATTCTTTTAACAATTAATAAATTTAATTATTTATGAAAATGATATTAAGATTAAAAAATATTTTCTTTTGCTTTGTTTTAAATTTTGTATAAACGTAAAATTAGTTTTCTGTATCTCATTATTTTTCTTTGTTTCATATATACATTAGACAGGGACAATTTAATATGTCTTGCTTGTATACATTTTATTATTAGTTTTAGTCTTAATTTTAACTAACATTAACTGGTTGCATTATAGATCGTAATATAATAGATATCTTTTTGATCAAATTTTTATTTAGTGTTTAATATTAGAGTTCATTGTGATTGTTATATTCTGATGTAACATATGTTTGTCCTGGTGAGTGGAAGAGAAGGCCACATGGTCTTAACTCCACCAGGCTAAATAAATCTAATCTAATCTACTTTACTTTACTTTACCTCTTATGACTAATAAATCTGTGTACACTGATATAGTTTAACGTTGGCTAAGAGTACGTTTTGGAGGTCAGGGGCTCTATAATGGTTTAATATTCTTAGGGAAAATAAATCAATGGTGACAATATAATAATTTAAAGCCGTTTTTCCTGTTTTTCGTTATATGATTTATTGTAATTGTAATTATATTACTGTATTAATTTAAGTAGCTTAAAAGAATATTCATTGACGTAAATTATACGTTTTTATATTATACATTATTTTTACATAATGATTTCAATTTGTTACATTTAAATAAAAAGGACCGGCCCTACTCATTATGTACTTAGTATTTAAGTGACGTCACTTATTTTACTTAATAACTAATATAATATACATCCATAGTAATTCTGTCCGAATGCAGGTCCTTCACTGCAATCATAGCATTTTCATGCTATGCTTGCAGCTTTACTAGGGAATTGTAGCTAGGTGTGGTAGCTTCCCGTTGCTTTCCACACCGGCGAAGGATGATGATGATGATAATGATAAGGATGATGATGGTGATGATGGCCATATGATTTCGGGGACCGTTTGGGCCTTAAAGTTTTCCTGACATTTGTAATATAATACACTCATACAATATACTTTTATGTTACAACTGGGAGAATAACAGTTTAATATATTTAAACATCAATCAAAAACTAAATATACCGGTATATTCACATATGAAGGTACATTTTTTAATAGTGTTCTGCTCAAGAGCAGGTCTTTCACTGCAAACTCAGCGTTCTTCACTCTTTCCTTAACTCAGCTTTCCTTTTTGTATCTGCATACAAACCATTTATTTTAATATTGTCTATCATCTGATGTATTTTCCTGCCTCTAACTTTCTTTCCGTTGACCATTCCTTCTAGAGCATCCTTCAGCAGGCAGTTTCTTCTTAGCCAGTGGCCAATACAATTTATTTTCCTCTTCTTTATGAGTTCCAGCATTGTTCTTCTTTCATCCACTCTGTCTAGCACATCTTTATTTCTTATTTTGTTTGTCCATTTTATACGTTCCATTCTTCTCCATATCCACATCTCAAAAGCTTCCAGTCGCTTTTCCTCATTCCGTCGTAATGTCCAAGTATCTGTACCATACAATGCTACACTCCACACAAAGCACTTCACTAGCCTCTTCCTTAATTATTTTGCCAAAGGTCCTCAGAAAATGTTTCTCTTCTTGTTGAAAGCTTCTTTTGCCTTTATATCCTCTGCTTTACTTATTGACAGCAGTTCATGTTACTACTGATAGTACAACCCAAGTAGAACGTACATTATATAATGGACAGCTAACGACAAATGAGGGAAATTTTGAAAAAAAAAAAGTGGCTGAATTCAAATACATAGGAACAATAATCACAAATAGGAATGAGATGCACAAAGAAATTAAACATGGGCTGAATTCTGGAAATGCGTGCTATTATGTATTGCAGGGACTCTTGGTGTCTCAACTTCTCTCAAGAAACCGTTAAACTGAAAATATATAAAACTGTTATTATCCCAGGTATATTATATGGATGTGAAACATGAACTCTTACTTTAAAGGAGGAGAAAAGATTACGAGCATTTGAGAATAAAGTTCTTACGAAACTTTTTTAGGCCATAAAGAGCCGAACAGACAGCAGAATGGAGAAGACAATTATAACAGCTACATGATATATTGCATAAAATTTCTTTAGAACTCAAACATAAGCCCTCAAAAAATTATACCTTCCCCAAACATATTAATTTTCAAAACAACTTCTCTTCTCTATGGCCAGACATCATATTTTTTTTTTATCAGAACCCAAAATTAGAAAAAAAAAACTCACAAACATCATATTAGTAAACAACCCGAAGAGGGCAAAAAATAAGTCCCTAAAGCGGAGAGGTCCACCACTGTGGTCTCGAGGTAGCGTGCTACCTTGTCACGCAGCGGGCCCGGTTTCGATCCCCGGTCGGGGCAGTTTTTCTGGGTGAGGTTTTTTCTCGGGGTTTTTCCTCACCTGTAAGACAAATGTCAGGAAAACTTTAAGGCCCTAACGGTCCCCGTAATCATATGACCATCATCATCATCCTTCGCCGGTGTGGGAAGCTACCACACCTACAATTCCTTAGTAAAGCTACAAGCATAGCATGAAAATGCTATGATTGCAGTGAAGGACCTATCTTCGGGCAGAATTACTATGGATGGAAAGCGGGGAGAGGAGGTTCGCCTGTATCTCATTTACACCATTACATATAGGAAACTAGATATAATAACACTTAAGACTCCTAGGCTGCGTTGGGCAGGACATGTGGTACGAATATGGAATGATAGAGGGGCATGGAAACTACTTTTGTAGGTTTCACAATGTTTCAGAGCATCTTGTCGTATCCAATTAATCTACTTTTATTCTACTCAAAATGTCTCTATCATTCCAATCTCAACCCATCTAATCTTTTTTTTTTATTCACGCTGCTTAAAACACTTTTAACTATGGACATCAAACTGTCTTGTTTATGTAACATTGTGTGCATTTACTCTATGACAAATTAGTTACCTATTGGTTAAATTCAACCTGAAGCGTGGCATTCTGCATTACGACTGGAATAAAAAATCTGACAAACAGCTAGGCCAGTTGGATCAGTGTCTGATCAATATCATGCTCTCTGCGATCCTTTTTTAAATTTTAAAAGCTTTTGTCAGGGGTGTACACTTTAGCTCCCTCATTCAAATACACAGCGTAAGTCAGTTAACCGAAAATGCAAATGTATTATTGTAATCACGTAGACTTTCACGGCCGGAGTTGCTATGATGATCTTGATGAAGATTTTCGGGCTGTAGGCAGTGGTCGTGAGGCTTGTAGTTCCCCGACGTCTCAAGACAACCCTTGAGGATGCCAGACGCAGTCTCTGGCGAAACGTCGGGGAACTACAAGCCTCACGACCACGGCCAACAGCCCGAAAATCTTCATCAAGATCATCATAAATGTATTATTGTCTGTAGCTTACAGCATCTGTACAAAACAACTACCGAAATTGTTCCCTTAAGCAGTAGTGTTTGAGATTATATTCTGAAGGTCCCGTATTCAAATCCCAGTTTTAACCAATCTGACTTCTTTCCTTGCAACCATGTGCAGTGGTTATGCCGCACCCTGTATTTTTACCTTCTTTTGGTTTGTGGTTTTTCCTCACCTGTAAAACAAATGTCAGGAAAAGTTTAAGGCCCAAACGGTCCCCGAAATCATATGGCCATCATCATCATCATCCTTCACCGGTGTGGAAAGCAACGGGAAGCTACCACACCTACAATTCCCTAGTAAAGCTGCAAGCATAGCATGAAAATGCTATGATTGTAGTGAAGGACCTGCCTTCGGGCAGAATTACTATGGATGGATGGATTGGTTTGTAAATTTTCATTGTTGATAACGGAATTCCCTTCCACCCTATGTCAGAGACTGTCAAACTATAACATCGTTCAAAAACAAACTGAAGAATTATTTAATAACAAACTTATACACCTCACTGACAGTATTCTTTTAATAAAATGAATTATTTATGAAAATAATATTAAGATTAACAAATGTTTTTATTTGTTTAAATATTGTATAACCGTAAAATGAGTTATCTATATCTCATTATTTTTCTTTGTTTTTTATACACATCAGACAATTTAATTCATTTTCCTTGTATGTCGTTTTATTATTGGTTTTAGTCTTAATTTTATAGATCGTAATATCCATCCATCCATAGTAATTCTGCCCGAGGACAGGTCTTTCACTGCAATCATAGCATTTTCCAGCTTTACTGGGGAATTGTAGGTGTGGTAGCTTCCCGTTGCTTTCCACACCGGTGAAGGATGATGATGATGATGATGATGATAAGGATGATGATGGTGATGATGGCCATATGATTTCGGGGACCGTGTGGGCCTTAACGTTTTCCTGACATTTGTCTTACAGGTGAAGAAAAACCCCCATAAAAACCTCACCCAGAAAAACTGTCCAGACCGCGGATCAAACCCGGGCCTGCTGCATGACAAGGCAGCACCCTACCTCGAGATTATCTTATTGATCAAATCTTCATTTAGTATTTAATATTGTGATTGTTATAGTCTGATGTAACATGTGTTTGTCCTGCTGAGTACAAGAGAAGGTCACATGACCTTAACCCCACCAGATAAATAAATAAAATAATATTCAAATTAATTGTTATATCGCGTGGAAACTTGGCCCTGGTGAACTAGCAGGTATGAGATTTCGCTTTTCAAACCTGACATATTCAAATATTTTATGAATTCCGAATTCCATCAGGTTTCTGTAAAGAATTCGACCTTATTCTTTCAATTTAATGCTATATGTCAAGTTTAGTTAGAAAAAGACAAACATATCCGTTAACTGGAACATTATCAAACACAAACATGCACACACAGAGTTTTTTTTGTTGCATTTTTTTTTTTTTTTTTTGTTTTGGTCTTCCTTGGTCCCTCTGTCCAATTGGAGTATATTGGAAAGCCAATTTTGGAAATATATTTCTTCCCATTCTTGGCAGATGGTTTTTCCATTCTTGTTGCTATCTTTGTATATCTTCATTTAAACTTGTTTTTCTCTGATAATAGCGATCATACCTGGGAGTATTGCAGTGAAGATGGGAGGCTGGCTGACTGCTCTGACGGGCGGCAACTTGGACGTGCCGGACCCGGCTACCGGACTCACGCCGCGGGAGAAGAACTGTGTGCGACGTAACTGGGACCTCGTCAAGGCAGATATCAAACAGAACGGCATCGATCTTCTCATGTTGTAAGTCATAACTAGAGGGCGGATTTCTGCATATTTGCATGTTTTATTCCTTCAAAGATGCATGGAAGAAGAAAATGTCTTTCATGTCATTTGGAATCAATTGGCAACATTTTATAGTGCATATTAATGCATATTTACGGGATTAGCGCATATTTCACTAATATGTGAATATGGGTGCATATATTATACTTTTTCTCTATTTAATGTTAAAATATTAGTTTGTAGCCCCATAAAGTGACAAGTTTCTGCTTTATTGTCATGTTTTTGCAAAGGAAGACAATCTTGTTTTCATAGAAAGCCAGAATCCCTATTTCGCATTTTTGCACAACAGTGGCAATGCCAAGCAGGGGTCTGCAGTTTTAAATCTCAACGGGTCAATAAAGCGATCTGGCCTAAACCATTTCCTGAAAGGAAGATTTCGGAAGAGATGAACATGCTTGCCAACAATGGACAGTTTATTGGTGGCAATTTCCTTGTTTTCGTTTCAAAACAGCGATATTCTTTGAAGTTTGAACATCAGCTTTATTGAGACTGTCGGCATACACGACAAACACTCAAAAATTATTCCTGAAATATACTTTCATGTGTGCAAAATATACTTCATTTCACACAAAGGAAGCCTGTTGTACATTATTGAACTCAGTGACAAAACAAATCGGGAATCAAAGTCTAAATTATTTTCTCAAATACCATTTTGTGATTGTTAGTGGACCAAGACAAGTATTTCCAATGCCGAGGAAAAATCCAGTAAAATATCTTTGCTTCATCAATGGATTGGTGGGAATCCTAGAGTAACAACAAATGGTAAAATTATCCTATGCCAAGTCTGCAACAAACATGCGAGTATTTTAAATAACTTATTATCAGTTTATCATATTATTAAATCAATGTAATTCTGCACTGAATGTATTTTCATATAAAATAAAGTAAAGTGATATTACAGACAAGATTAATGAGAATGACACAATAAAATACAATTATTAACTTCAATTAGGAGCGAAAAAAAAATTGCAATATTCTCGCTTCATAAAAAATAAATAAAATGATGCGAGAAAATAGTGTATGTTACTATAAGAAGAAAATTTTTGTGCATATTTTTTTAATTTTAAGAGCATATTTTCAACATGTTTGCTGCATAGTTGCATGCATATATTTATGGTTTTTAGTGCATATAAATCCGCCCTCTACTCATAACACATTTCTCACATTTTCCCTCCTGAATTTCGGTAGCTACAATAAGTACAGTAGCTGCTCCAGGCTGAGAAAACCAGCTATAACAGCTGTCACCCCTGTGAGGTCAGCAGGCTAGGGTCTTCTGAATATAGTTATGTTATAACAGCTACTGAATATGTTTAGTTTTTTTTCGCTCAATAACATAAGTTAAACTGAGTCTCACTCAAATATAGTGTAGGCCTTTCGGACTATCGTCCATCATTAGCGTTTACTCAAAGGGAGATCGTTAAACGAAATCTTACTCATTAATGTGAACTGCCTCTACTTGAATAAACGCTGATGACACTGGTCAACATGATTTTTGTCTCATGACTACCAATAGTTGTACTTTATGCAGTTTTTTGTTGTTTTCAAATATGTATTCGGAATTTTTATTTCAATTTCAATTAATGGATTTCTTCTTCTTGTAAGCCCATGTTTCCCTTAACAGAGATTTAGGTGCTCTCCCCCTACAGGGAAGAATTTGAACCATACTAATTTAGTTACACTTGTTTTCGTACAGATGTAATTTGAGTGGTCCGTTGTCATAGTTCCGCCTCATACCGACATCTAGGAAACCAAGGTAATACCAGGACGGGAAAATTAGGTACATTTTGCTTAGAGGCCTTTTCATTCAGGCATAAGGATTTTTTACGAGCCTAAAGATCTTAAGACTCGGGACCCACGGCTTAAAGTCCCTCCCGGAGGACTCGATCCTTGGATTTTTCCATCCTGAAAAAATCCATCGACCCCGGCCGGGTTTGAACCCGCGACCCTCGGGACCAGAGGCAATTAATGGATTTAAATATTTTTTTCAATAAACTTTTTTTCGTCCATTTATTATCTTGGTGCAGTGAGCGATGAGCACGGGGATCACTTTCATCAGGAGATTTCAGCTATGGTAAAGAGATATCAAGACAAATGGAATCCTAATATGCTGACCGATTATTGTTGGACCATCAAGAGGGATGCTCTACAGGAGAAATATAGCAGAAAATCGTAATTTCTTACTTTCTAGGCGAGTTCGAATATTGTGTAGTTACGAATGTAGAAAATATTGAAGTGTTTTTGTCTCTCCGAAACCTTGCGTGGTGGAGAAAAACAGATATCATATTTGAATTCAGGAGCAAAAATACTCGTACTATCAGAAACACATATTTTTGTTTCTGAGACTAAAAAATAAATTTATTTTTTCTTGCTCAGTGTTATGGACAACATAAGATAGAGCTCTTCAATTAAAAACCATAACCTTAGTGTCTTTATTCGTGATTTTATCCTTATTTTTATAAATTTCCAAACTTTCAAGGAATGTGAAATCAATGACCGAACGAATCACCCTAAGGTTACTTTTATTGATAGCATGACCGTAATCAGAAATATGCTGGGCAACTCCAGATTTTTCAATTCTATTAAGTCTAAAATGGGCAATATGTTCGTTAAATCTAGTTAAATTGATCTTCTGGTTTGCCCAACATATTTCATATCACAGTCATTGCATCCAATTGCATAAAAGGGCCCTATTTCCTACAGCGCCCTCTTTTCTTTAATTGAAAGAAAAGAGGATTAATTTTATTAAGTTTTTCTGTTTACTTGTGATTGATTGCGTCATGTGACGTAGTTTGTTTTTAACTAAATTTGTTTCTTTATTATCAATTTTGTCTTCAGTCAATATATATATATATATATATATATATATATATATATGAATAAGAAAGTTTTCTTGGGTTTTCCGCGTCTTGGATTCAAGTTCGGCCCCTGGCCACTGACTCCGACGTTTCGGCATGATCCCACATGCCATTATCAAGGAATGATAAGTTCGAGTCACAGGTTTAGGTCTTATATAATTAAACAAATAGAGTTTTCGCTGTAGTCCGTTTCCGAAGACGTACACCTCTAAAATCTCTAATCTCTAAATCTAATCAAGATGGACCACGCAGAGTGCGGCTCCCTCAAGCGGCTACTTTGCTGCCTGTCAACCCTTCCAAGGTTGTTCTTATGTAGTTAAACATTTTCAGTTTTCAGTGCGGTCCGTTTCCGAAGCCGTACACCCATACAAAGTTCAGTTCTGAACTGAACTTTGTATGGGTGTACGGCTTCGGAAACGGACCGCACTGAAAACTGAAAATGTTTAACTACATAAGAACAACCTTGGAAGGGTGTACGTCTTCGGAAACGGACTACAGCGAAAACTCTATTTGTTTAATTATATAAGACCTAAACCTGTGACTCGAACTTATCATTCCTTGATAATGGCATGTGGGATCATGCCGAAACGTCGGAGTCAGTGGCCAGGGGCCGAACTTGAATCCAAGACGCGGAAAACCCAAGAAAACTTTCTTATTCATACTTATATCCGCGAAAATCTGCAATATAACATATATATATATATATTTTCAAATGCCCCAGGTTTGTCTTTCGACATTCCTGGTTTCTCTCCTCACATGGCGTACTTGTAACCCACTTCTGAGGTTGGGGCGCCTGGAAGGCGGGGTTACGTTGCCCCGATGAGATGATGGGTGATGGTGGTGCGCCAGGAGAGTCCCTAATCCTAAGCTTAACCTAAGACGAATATGAATGATGATGATGGCCATATGATTTCGGAGACCGTTTGGGCCTTAAAGTTTTCCTGACATTTGTCTTACAGGCGAGGAAAAACCCCGATAAAAACCTCACCCAGAAAAACTGTCCAGACCGGGGATCGAACCCGGGCCCGCTGCGTGACAAGGCAGCACGCTACCCCGAGACCACAGCGGTGGTCTTGAGAATGACAGCTTGGCTGTGGAAACGTTGACCATTTTAAAACATTAATTGGTGAATTGGGCACCAAGAAGATCACTTGTGCATTAAATAATACAAGTAATGTTTATATTAATCAGGTTCTTTGAAGACAATCCAAGCTATCAAAACTACTTCAAAGCATTCAAAGACGTGCCGTTCAAAGAACTTCCGAAGAACCCCAGGTTCCACGCGCACTGCACCAGTGTGATGTACGCCCTCACTAGTGTTGTGGACAACTTGGATGATCCGGAATGTCTCGTGGAGATGCTCAGCAAGTTGGGAGAGAACCACCAGCGCAGAGGCATCAACAGGCAGGAGTTCATCGTAAGTACTAACATGCAAATACATTAGTCTCTGGTGAACTGAGTTTTCCGTGAGAACGTGCAAAGTTCGAATTAGCGAGTCGCTGATTGGTCATGCATGAAAGTAGTTTTTTTCGTAATATTGGCAAGAAATTACCCAGAATTCTCAGCGATAAAACCACTTCCGTTATTTTCGTCTGCTAGAGGAACGCATTTACGCTTGCAACGTCTGCGTCGCGCGATATTACGCCGATTCTCCTGTTCTTCCAGTTGAATTCTTTGGTAGACTCTATCAAATTCCTCTTCTCCGCGTATACCGAAAACATGATCGAAGTCTTCAAAGTCCGACATCTTGGATAAAGCAGCAAGATACGCAGCAAGGTTTCAAAGTACATCGGTTACCATCGGGTTGCTCACGATTCGTTCTCTGCAAAGTCACCTCGCCCGGTAGCTTAGGAATTTCGACAATTATTATCGCATGAACGGACTTTTGAGTACGCAAAAACGTCTTTGGATGCAAGTTTCTCAGCAGAGAACTACTTTTACGGTCTAATGCGTTCATAGATACGACCCTAAGAAATTGGAACTGGAAGTAAGCATCAATAAAACACACACATGCGGACTCTACACATACAACATTATTATTATTTATGATATTTCCTTTTATCAGACAAATTAGTTGCTCAGTACAAAATAACTTTCTGCCCTAGGAGTTGTTTAATCTTTAAAAATGCTTAAAACATATAAAACTATTTTTCCTCCAGATGTAAAACATGGTCCCTTATTTTAAGGGAGAAAAAAATTACGAATATTTGAGAATAAAATTAGGAATTTGTTTGACCTAAGCGAGTTGAGCAGACAGGAAAATGATACATAACCTTGAGTTACATGATCTTTAAGGGAACAGAGTTAAATCTCATGGAATGCGACGGTTAGGACATATGGCAAGAATGGGAAATAAAAAGGGGCATAGCTAACTAACTCACTGACACTATCGAACCTATAGGTTCATGGCCACATGGACAAAAGTTCTCTATACATCTGTATTCTGAGCTAGTCTTTTCCAATAATCCTCTGTAATTCCCTCAAATCATGGTTAATGTTATTCTCTCAACTCATTCTTGGTCTACCAACTAAGTGTTTTCCCTTTGGTCTTCCTACATGCTCCCCTTTCATTCTACATTCGTGCCATATGTCCTGCCCATCACAGAACATAACTGTTCTTATTATATCTGGTTTCCTATAAAGATCATATATCTCATAGTTCTGTGGTCTTTTCCATTCTTTGTCCATGACAATCCTATTTGTAATTATTGTCCCTAGATATTTGAATTGAGTCACTTCTTCAATATTTCCCTCATTTATTGTTATTTCCATTGTGTAATGTATTTCTATGTGTAAACATATATTTAGTTTATTGATGTTTACTTCCAGCACCAATTTCTTAGTGATACTCAATAGTGTGTGCGTGTTGTCCTTTAGTATCTCCTCGCTATCGCCCAATAGTACTACATCATCAGCATAAACAGCTTATTAATACCACTGATTTGTAGGCCACCTTCATCTATGAAAGAGGCGCATTTAAACTTATTTTACACGCTTTATATTAGCTTGACGTGTATCTATGTAACGGAATCTTTCAACACGATTTTCACCCACTTAAAATCATTGGATCGACTTGAAACTTTGTATACTTGTAAAAGACCCGTGACAATACAATAATTTCATATTTTGTTTCTAAAATCATGGCCAGAATCATCAGAAAATCAGAAAAAGTGTCTTTGTAACTATGTAACGGATTTTTGAACACGATTTTCACCCACTTAGAAACATTGGATCGACTTGAAACTTTGTATACGTGTAAAGGGCCCGTGACAATATAATAATTTCATATTTATTTTCTAAAATCCTGGCCAGAATGATCAGAAAATCAAAAAAGTGTCTTTGTATCTGTGTAACAGAATTTTTTAACACGATTTTCACCCACTTAGAAACATTGGATCGACTTGAAACTTTGTATACTTATAAAGGACCCGTGACAATACAATAATTTCATATTTTGTTTCTAAAATCCTGACCAGAATCATCAGAAAATAAAAAAAAATGAAAAGTGGTATAATAGATTGCGGACTTGTCGACTTTTTAGTTAATCGTTGTAAGAGCTCAGTTGGTAGCGCGGTGAACTGTAGTGGTATATAATTTCAGTAATCCGTAGGTCGCTGGTTCAAATCCGGCTGGGAGATTTTTTTTTTAGAAGAGTATTACTCTTTTAGCTCATACTACAATAGTATTGAATTTAAAGATATTTACATTTTTATCTTATTCTGTAAAATATTAAAACTAAAAAATAAATAATAGTTTTAAAAAACTAAAACAACACGCTTTATTAGAAAACCGAACTAAAAAAATGAAAAATAATTTTAATTTCCAACACGCTAGGGATAAATAATTTTACCATCAAAAGCGTGGGATGCTTTTTATGAGTTTTACATTTTCTTCTTAGAGACTTTACTTTTACCAATATCTGTTTATAATCAAATATATTAATTGCTAAAGAGCACCCCACGCTTTTGATGGTAAAATTATTTATCCCAAGCATGTTGTTTTAGTTTTTTAAAACTATTATTTATTTAGAAAAGCCCCTGATAGGTAGACCAAGAATAACATTAACCATGGTTTGAGGGAGGTGGTCATGAACCTCCGGGTTCGATAGTGTCACTTGGTAAAGCAGATATTTCGCCAAATATTCTTATTTGTTTTTTTTTTTTGTTTCAGAATCTGAAAAGTGTTGTAATAAAATTGTTCAAAACTAAACTGGGGATCGAAGTTCACGAAAGAAGACGAAGCAGCTTGGAACAAGACACTGGACGTGGCCTACTCTGTTATATTCAAGGGAATAGACAAAGCTCGGGACGAGACTTCAGTGAAAGCTTAACTGTGCAACATTACACAGGGTGTCTGTAAACCCACTGTCCATTCCCATGAAAACACGCTGTTAGTTTGGCACATGTCATTATTTGTGCACGGGTTCGCGGATTGTCATATGAAGACGCCAGAGCTGAATTTTACCCATAAATTCCATAAACCAGCCCCAACAAAGGCACGAATTTGTCTGCTTGTAAACAAATTTAAACGTACCGGCAGTGTGTGATGAGTAGGGCTAGGATTTTTATGTACTAAAAGATAAGATTCCAACTTAGTATAAAGAGAAGTTAGACTTCTGACTGTATTTTGTTTTGATTTCACACACAAACAGTTGAATAGTATAATGAGAAGTTAGACTTCTGTCTTTTCAACAAACAGTTGAATAATATATACTATCTGCAGTGCAATCATATCTTCTATTACATAAAAATCCTAACCCTAGTGATGAGGCATGATCATGCGTATCAGCAGAAACAGTGCAGAAGGTTTAAATTGCCAGCGATAGTCTGAACGCATCAACTCGACGCGACGCCTCGGTAGAGTTTTGAATACCCCTTGCAACACAGTGTGGAAAACTCTTCGTTTCACTTAACGAAAACGTCCTTACCACGTCTGCTTGAATCGTATCACAGAAGCACCAGGCTTTTTTTTATGTTTTAAATGTGAAGGTCTACATTTCGTTTCACAGCTGGAACACGGAGTATGTGTTTTCACCAGATGGCGGTCATGTGTAAAACTTGACAATAACATTGATTTTTCAATCATCGCCTTTCTTCATTGAAATGGATAGTGACTTTACAGATACCTGTATTACGTTAATATAATTACAGACAATACATCATCTTGTGATATTTTATATGTTTTGTTAATAACTTGTCTAATTACATTAAATACTTACAACACACGCTCTGTATTAACATCCCTCACACAGGAACTGCATAAAGCATGGAAATTCCTCAGCACATCCGATCTTGTTACTTACCGAATATATATTATTTTTCCTGGCTATTTAACTCATGCCCCAAATGGAAGTCAATGACCAATCACATTTCAATGATTTTTTATTTACGACCAATCACAGTCGTGTTTCGCCTAAAATTTACCAGCTAAAGTTTATCATAATATATAAAGCACCTCCTTTTTAATATTCTGAATAGGTCATAGCATTATTTTGCAGTGACTGACCCACCAAGAAATACGGCTACCAGATTGTATATATAGTGCGTGAATGTCAACACATAGCGCATGCAGGAGTTAATATAAAAACATTTGTAGCAATTGATTATACCATAAAAAAATGATTGCACTTTCTTAAACGAATTATTTTCCAGGAAATGACGTTGCAGAAAAATATAATTGACATATTTACATCATAGGACATCAGAAATTAATTAATACCTATAACGTTGGTTATAAATTTCTCCACTAGGGTGCATTCTTACAATATTGCGATCCTTTGGCAATAAATCATATTATGATCTGGTTGCAGTGATGAAATAAGAAAGGAAATGAAGCGTATCAATCGTTTCTCATTTGTTTTCAAACATCGCCGTTTATATTAAGTATATAAATATTTAAAAATAACTATAGTTAAATAATGATTTGTGAGTAAACAGCTTAATTTTATTCGTTAAATAGTCCTAACAAATGCCACTTTTGATTTCCAAAATATCATAAGTAATGCCACGAGTGATTTCCAAATTTTATCTAGAGAATTTGGAAATCAAGAGTGGCATTTGTTAGGACTATTTAACGAATAAAATTAAGCTGTTTACTCACAAATCTTTGTTTAACTATAGTTATTTTAAAATATTTATATATTTAATGTAAACGGCGATGTTTGAAAACAAATCAGAAATGTGAGGTTATGTCCATTCACTGCTTCTTGATCATATTATTTATTGTCAAATAAGATTGCAATATTGTAAGAATGTACCTAAGTGCAGAAATAATTAAACACATCAAACTATATATCATAATCAACATTACGGGTTATTCATTTATTTTTTTTAGTAAACGACTCAGTAAAATCAAGGAATCTTTCCATTATTTGCTATATTCAATGTATTTGTTGGAGAAAAATATTGCTTTGACTTGTTCAGAACATTAAAGACGAGGAGCTTTCTTTATCACAAAAGCAGGAGCTGATAAAGAGAAATCGATAAAGAGCGAGGTGAAACACGACTGTCATTGGTTGTAAAACAAAATTCGTTGAAACGTGATTGGTCATTGACTACAATTTGTGGCATGAGTTAAATAGTCTAGATAAATTCACGACTCACGAATTTGGCAATCACTCGTGGCATTACTTATGCTGATGATGTATTATTAAGGGATAAACACACACACTATTCAGTAACACTAAGAAATTGGTGATAAAAATAAACATCAATAAATTTAAATATATGTTCATACATAGAAACACATTATATAATGGAAATGGACAGCTAATGACAAGAGTCCGGACGTAGGCACTTAAAAAATTAAAAATAGGCAGGCAAAAAGGCACTAAAATCATTAATATAGGCACTAAACATCAAAATAGGCTCTTACAAAAAATGGACAACAACATAACTTTTTACAGTCTTACGTTAAGAATATGAACATATTCTATCAACAGCATGTGAAGACATCAGAGATGCTATTGGAATTTGTTTTGCCTTTTTACAAAAAGCAGAACCGTCACTTGAGAATATTTCCGCGCCAAATTCTTTCACGAAATTGCTCACTTTCTCTTTTACTGTTGTTCCGCTCTTTAGGAATCTTAAAAACTGTTCTAAAGGTATATAAAAATATATATCCATCCATTCATCCATCCATAGTAATTCTGCCCGAGGGCAGGTCTTTTAGTACAATCATAGCATTTTCATGTTATGCTTGCAGCTTTATTAGCGAATTGTAGGTGTGGTAGCTTCCCGTTGCTTTCCACATCGGTGAAGGATGATGATGATGATGATGATGATGATTATGGCCATATGATTTCGGGGACCGTTTGGGTCTTAAAGTTTTCCTGACATTTGTCTTACAGGTGAGGAAAAACCCCGATAAAAACCTCACCCAGAAAAACTGCCCCGACCGGGGATCGAACCCGATCCTGCTGCGTGACAAGGCAGCACGCTACCTCGAAACCACAGCGGTGGACTATATATATATACACACACACACACACTTGCAGCACCACTTTGTGTTTGAATCACCTGTCTGTGAATGAGGACTGCGGACTGAATTCAGTGTTACCAAAATCGAAAATAATATTGCCGGTTTCAGCACCAGGTGTGAGATAGAGAAAGATCTACCCTCTTTGTCACTCAGCAATGTTTGTATTGAGAAGTAGCAAAAAACTTTTCTCCAAGCCTTAGAGCCGGAGCATAATAGAATGGGCAATAGCTTATGGCTATTTCGCTTAACGGGAATGTATGAGGTGGAAAAATACATTATTTACGTAATGGGAGTGCATTGAGGGGGAAACCATCTACCTTATAGGTTACTGCCACGATTATCCTAAAATATTCTAAAAAAAATAATAAAAAGAACACTTGAAAACTTCTATAAAATGATTTGTGCCATGAAGTTTGTCCATTTCAATTGATTTCATTTAAATACTGAGTTAATTTCGAAAAAAAATGCAAATAGGCATTTATAGGCATTATAAGGTGAAATAGGCATTTATAAGCAAAATTAACTTCATGGAAAACAACTCTAGGGCCGTTGGTATGGACTTACATGAAGTCCACTTTTACAAATCTATAATAGGCCTATATAACTATAGGCATTTTCCTAACATCCGGTCTCTACTAATGACAAATGAGGAAAATTTTGAGGAAGTGACTAAATTCAAATACCCAGGAACATAATTACAAATAGGAATGAGATGCACAAAGAAATTAAACATAGGCTCAATTCTAGAAATGCGTGCTATTATGTTTTACAGGGATTCTTGTTCCAATTTCTCTAAAAAAACGCATTAAACTGAAAATATATAAAACTGTTATTCTACCAGTTATATGGATGTGAAACATGGACTCTTACTTTAAGGGAGGAGAAAATATTACGAGTATTTGAGAATAAAGTTCTTAGAAAAATTTTGGATCAAAGAGAGACGAACAGACAGGTGAATGGAGAAGAATACGGAACAGTGAGCTACATGGTCTTTATAGGAAGCCAGATATAATAAGAACAGGTAAGTCTTGTAGACTCTGGACAGGACATGTGACACGAATGAGGAATGAAAGAGGGGCATTTAAGCTTTTTGTAGTAAAATCAGAGAGAAAACGCCCAGTTGGTAGAATTAGAATGAGGTGGGAGAATAACCTTAACCATGATTTGAGGGAACTAGATTGTTTCGAGACTTGTGAAGGAAAAAAGTTCCTCTTTGAAGTTGTAAAAGATATTCCTTATTTTTAGTTTACAAGAACAATATTTTATTAGAACCCATCTCGTTTCGTGCACGTGTAATAACTCCAACTTGTCAATAATCAATCAGCGATTTTGAATAAAAAGATTTACGATTGAAGGACGATCTTCGTTCTGTATGAAACCGATATCGAACGAACAACGCCGAGCGGTAACGATATTCGATGGTCAATCTGTTCAATAAACCAGACCTTAAAATTTCAACTTTTAGCTTAATCCCCTCCCCATCTTACGAACTCGATATTACTCAATATTTAACATCCCGAGTTTCGGCGAGAAAAAATAAAAATGGCGGCCGCTAGAGCTATTTTTTTAAATTTGCTTCAGGTTAACCCCCACTCCATTTTTATTTTTCAGGGCTTGTCAAGCTTGACGTTTGTTTTGAGAGCAGGAGTTTGTGTACACCCTATACATAGTAAAACCCGTGAAACAAAGCACAATATTGTTATATAAAAGGTCGTGACTTGAACATCTGGTGTTAATCTCTGCTTCACGATTACAAATTCAACAGATATTACGTAATGATGTCATTTAACGGTTATTACTGTATTTTCCAGTATTCTACTTTAAAATATCAATTCACGCCGTGTCTATAGTGTACAGGATGTTACAAAAGTCAGAAGGTAAAATATGTATATAATAATAATATTATTATTAATGAAATGTTGAGGAAGTGGCTGACAACAATGAACTACATGGTCTTTATAGGAAGCCAGATATAATAAGAACAGTTAAGTCTCGTAGACTGCGATGGGCAGGACATGTTGCACGTATGGGGAATGAAAGACCTACATGAAAGCTTCTTGTAGGAAAACCAGAGGGAAAACGCCCAGTTGGTAGACCAAGAATGAGGTGGGAGAATAACCCAAGAATGAGGTGGGAAAATAACATTAATTATGATTTGAGGGAAGTAGATTATACAGGGAATGATTGGAAAGGATTAGCTCAGGATAGGGATGTATGGAGAGTTTATCCCCGCGCGGCCATGAACCTACGGGTTCGATAGTGCCAGCGAGTTAGTAAGTAAGTAAGGCTGAATTCAAATACCTAGGAACAATAATCACAAATAGGAATGAGATGCACAAAGAAATTAAACATGGCTCAATTCTGGAAATGCGTGCTATTATGCATTGCAAAGACTGTTGTCTCAACTTCTCTAAAAAAAAACTGAAAATATATAAAACTGTTATTCTTCCAAATAATGACAGAGGATAGCAAACCAAAGATGGCACTGATGTATAATCCTGTGGGAAGGCGAAGAAAGCGCTGGGCTGAACAGATGTGAGATCCGTGAAGGATGATGATGATGATGTATGGATGTGAAACACGGATTCTTACTTTAAGGAAGAAAAAAAAAAGATTTGAAGTATTTAAGAATAAAATTCTTAGAAAACGTTTGGAGCAAAGAGAGAGAAATACGACAGGTGGATGGTGAAAACTACATAACAATGAACTACATAGTCTTTATAGGAAACCAGAAGAACAGTTAAGTCTTGTAGATTGCGATGAGGAAGACATGTGGCACGAATGTGGAATGAAAGACGTGATTGGTGGATTGTTGTAGGAAAAGCAGGTTGCATGTTGGGAATAAATGAGATAGGGAAATAATTTTAACAATGATTCGAGGAAGATGAAATATACAGGAAACATTGGGAAACATTTGAAAAGGGATGTTTGGCTGATGCAACATTATTTTAAGCGGTTTTCACCCAGGCGGTTCACCTTTGTCTACGAACGAAATTTTCAGTGACGAGTTCTTCCACGTGGCGTCCCCTGTATGTACAAAGTTAATGTGAAGGGTTTTGTCCATCGATGCTGGGTAGGTGAAAGACACAGAACCAGCGGACAAATCTGGAGATCCTGAGTTAAAATCCCGGTTCAGGCACATTTTTCTCTTTATTTTTACTAACAGTCTCCTTCGTGGCGCATCCCGTTAGACATTCTCATCTCGCCGATGGGGTCTCGGGTCACTGCATGTGGCTTTCATGGCGGACGAAACGGAGTCTACAGATTTTTCTCGGGGTTCCTCCAGTTTCCCCTGCCACAAATTTCATTCCACCATTTCTCCATATTCATTTTTTTATTCAATTCCACCACGTTGCAATTTCGACATTATGGTATTCTCTGCTGGCATGGCGTTATTGTAACACACTTCTGAGGTTGGGGCGCCTGGATGATATACATGATGTTATATGCCAGGAGAGGCGTTAATTCTAAAGTTAATGAAGAAAATGATGTTCGCAGACTATTTGGGCCTTAAAGTTTCCTGACAGTTGTCTTACAGGTGAGGAAAAAACATCACCGACGAAACTGGTTCCAACCAGGGATCGAACCCGGACCCGCTGAGTGCTACCTCGAGACCACAGTTCGGTTTCGTTTAATCTGCCCCTGTGAAGGTGTTTACAGACTTCACATTTAGAACATCGTTTCTCAACCTGTGGTTCGCGAACCCCCAGGGGGTTCGCAAAATATTTCAAGAGGTTCGCCATAACTTTGCTATAATGGCGGAGTCGACAATTTTAGATCCACATTAAGCGGAAATAAAAAAGAGCAGCTTCGTGAAATGCCCACTGGTTTTCAGTTACAGAAAAGTTACAAATCTTTGTCATTAATTGGTTTTTGGTTAAGTTTAAAGGAGTTCCCAGTGTTAACCATAACGGCTTTATTACCCTTTTCATCCACATATTTGTGCGAAAAGTCGTTTTCTTCATATGCCTATTTAAAAAATAAATATAGAAACAGACTTTGTGCTGAAAGTGATTTGAGACTTTATTTAATTTGTGTGGTTCCTGACTTCAAAGCTTGGAAAGCAGGCGCAACCTTCTCACTCAATTCCAAGGAAGAGGTGGGTAATTACAGTTGACTATTTAACTCATGCCCCAAATGGGAGTCAATGACCAATCACATTTCAATTATTTTTTATTTACAACCAATCACAGTCATGTTTCGCCTAAAATTTACCAACTAAAGTTTATCATAATAAAGAAAGCACCTCCTTTTTTATATTCTGAATAGGTCATAGAATTATTATGCAGTGACTGACCCTCCAAGAAATACGGCTACCAGATTGTATATATAGTGCATGAATGTCAACAGAAAGCGCATGCGATAGATAATATAAAAACATTTGTAACAATTTATTATACCACCAAAAAAAAAAACCCCACTGTTTGCACTTTCTTACACGAATTATTTTCCAGGAAATGACATTCCAGAAAAATGTAATTGACATATTTACATCATAGGACATCAGAAATGAATTAATACCTAAAACGTTGGTTATAAATCTCTCCACTAGGGTGCATTCTTACAACATTGCGATCTTTTGGCAATAAATAATATTATGATGTGGTTGCAATGATCGAACAAAAGAAGCAAATGAAGCGTACCAATCGTTTCTGATTTGTTTTCAAACATCGCCGTTTACATTAAATATATAAATATTTTAAAATAACTATAGTTAAATAATGATTTGTAAGTAGACAGCTTAATTTTATTCGTTACATAGTCCTTACAAATGCCACTCTTGATTTCCAAATTCTCTACATAAATTGGCTCCTCACTTCGTGAGTCGTGAATTTATCGATAATTTGGAAATCACTCGTGGCATTACTTATGAAAACTTGTATTTATTATTGCAACTAGGCCCTCACGTTGTGTAACTTTTAAGCCGTAACTAGAATAACTTTAGGTTTTAACCGTTAAGGGTTAAGGGTCGGTTTCACCAACAAAGATAACTGTATTACTCCAGTTTCCCCAATATATAATGCATAGCATAAACTGGCGTAATACACTTATCTATGTTGGCGAAACCGGCCCTTAGTTAATTTAAGGGCACCTGGAATGTCCTATACTTATAATGTTAAATGTAAGTAACATTTTCTCCTGAACTATTAATCCTATCAAGTTGAAATGTTTACAGTGGAAACGTTCATATATTTAGTGTCTTCTACCATAAGGATTTATATGCATTTATATCAAAAATATATTTTTTCCCCTTAAAAATATTTTCTTAAAGTTTTTTACACTGTATTTTGCAACCTAAATTCTTTAATTACATGAATATGTAAAAAATTGTATATATGAGGACTATATTGAAGCCCTGGTCTATAGCTTTAATAGTTTAGAAGAAAATGTTGTTTATATATTGAAAAAATGAATGCTAACTATGGGAGAGAGTTGACGGCTCACGCCCACATTTTAAAGGGACGGGGAATATTTAAAACAAATAATAAACACACTTAGAAACAAGATAATTATACCATATTAAAGAGCAATCTTTCTAGTATTTTAATTGATAAAAAAAATGAAAATGCATTTTTTCATCACATCTGGCCTTCCGGGTCCCGTTAAGATTATTAAACGTTTTGCTTAGAATTGCATTTTATGCTCGTCTACTGTATGTATATTTAAAAGTCAGTGGATCACCCAACTCAGATCGTTGTGGACGGGGTTCTTCTTCTTCCTTTCCAGGATTAGGTCAATGCGACCTGTTCCGGTCTCAAGTCCATCGTTTCCTCGGCCGTCCCAAAGATCTTTTTCCATGTGGTTTGTAGGCGTTGATCTTTTTGGGTAATCTTGTATTCTCCATTCTGTCTAAATGTTCTTTCCATTGATATTTGTGCTCGTGTAGTTTATCGAGTATTGAAAATATATCTAGTACATTTCTTATTGATTCATTGTGTAATCTGTCCATGCGTGTACATCCTTTTACGGATCTTAAAAAAATAATTTCAGTAGCTTGAATGTGTAAGATATCTTTTTTTTTTTTTTTGTAAGTACGAGTCGAAAAAGGTTGGAACCGCTGATTTGGAATATGAGATTATTGAATTAGAATGTTACACAAACAACAGTTAGCAGAACATTAGAAAGTGTTGACCTATAAGAAGTAAGTTGCACAATTATGATTTTTAATTTTATTAAGTGATGTTTAAGTAAGTCATCACAGGCTTGGTTCGTACATTTGTGTCCTGACGTTCACACCATGTTGTGCTGCTCCCTGCTGCTGCTGCTCTTCATACAAGTAAGTCAGTATTTAACAAATAACTTGTACTCATCTGTAATTTTTCTTACGAATATTTCACACTACAGTGCTGCTTCTTCTACAACTCAAAGTGTTTAGTCGCCAGAGGTTGCTGTCCAAAGCAGCTTCCTCCCTCAAATCTCTGGCTTCCATACTTCTCCTCAACCCCATCCATCCAATGTTCTCTAAGTCTGCCTCTTCCACTTCTTCCAATAGCTTTCCAATCAATGATCTTCCTTGGTATTCTCTCTTCTTCCATTCTTATGAGGTGTCCCTACCATTTCAAACCTATATTTTTCCTAACATATTCTTTTCAACTTGCATAATTTCCCTTATTGTGTTGACTACGTGAAACGGAACTGTATAAAACTTTAAAAATGGCATATTCAACATTTATTATTATTATTATTATTATTATTATTATTATTATTATTATTATTATTATCATACGAATGCAAGAAAAAAGATTACCCAGGAAAACATTGGAATGGTGACCACCTGGAAGAAGCAGGAGAGGAAGACCTGGATGCAGGAAATAACTGGAATGAGAGCAAGAGGACTGGAGGACATGGATTGGATGGAGAAAGACGAGTGGAGAAGAAAAATAAAAATTTAGGCACAGAAAGACGTGTAAACATTAAAATTCTGTATATAAATAAATAAATTATTATTATTATTATTATTATTATTATTATTATTATTATTATTATATTATTATTATACTGTGAATTACTTTCAGATATGTAGAACAGAGTTCCTGGGAATGAGTCCAGAAGAGAAAAGAATAGTGCAGAAAACGTGGGCAACATTTAGTAAGGACCCTAAAGTTGGAGAAGCCATTTTGCTGGAGTAAGTACACACACAATTAATAAATAGTTTCAGATGATTTTTAATAAACAAATTTACCGTAAAAATGATGATTATAACAACACATCTTACAAAGTTGCAATCATTTTATTTTTATTGTGTTTACACAATAAATCCACCTTTAAGCTGAGAGGGTTGGCTTCTATGGAGAACAACAAGTTACTAAAATGTAACAATTACCGATAGCATTTTTATGACCTAAAAAACCACCGAAATATATATATATATATATATATATACAGTTATGACTTAAATTTACAAAAATATGCAATGTAACAAAAAATATGACCTAATAATATTATAATTATGTAATAATTTCAGTTGTAAAATCAATTAATAAATCAGTTTATGACAATTATTTATCATCATCATCATCATCATAGTACATTCACCAATTTAGGCCATTTGTTGACCTGTTTCGGCTTCAAGAGAAACACCATCCAGAAGTCTTTTGAGTGGACGTCCTGGTCTTCTTCTTCCTGCAGGTTGATATCTTAACATTTGTTTGGGTATCCTGTGATGAACATGTTGCATCCATCTTGACTTATAATCAGAAATTTTGTTTTCTAAAGGTTCCAGGGAAAATAACATTAACTATGATTTGAGGGAAGTAGATTATACACGGAATGATTGGAAAACATTAGCTCAGGATAGGGATGTATGGAGAGCTTATGTCCGTGCGGCCATAAACCTACGGGTTCGATAGTGCCAGTGAGTAAGAGTAAGTAAGTAAGTAAAGGTTCCATGTGTAATCTTCTAAGATGTCTATATATTTTTGCGATCTAGTAGTGTGTATCCTGTAGTCCTCCGAAGGTATCTCATTTCAGCAGATCTAAGTCTCTGTATATCCTTCTGTTTCAACGTCCATACGTTTCGCTACCATACAGAAGAGTTGGAACAGCCAGTGTTTTATACACTTTTAGTCTTGAATGTTAACGAATAAAATGTAAATGAGAAGCAAACAAAAGTATGGAATTTGATATTTTAGCTGCTTTTTATTTTATTAAAATTATCAGTAGCTACCTGCGAGACAATGCATAAATATTTGCTCTGGTATATAAATTCATACTGTGAATTGAAACTAAATAGGAGAGGAAGATAGATTTTACAAGAAGCAAAATTCTGAGAAATTTAACAACTCAAATGAACACGGACGAAATAAATTGTACGATAAAACTTCTTTGATTCTTAAAAGAGTGAAAATATGACGAATAAGACCATTAAATTGCTATAATGTGCTCAGTCACATATTCTATTCTATAGTGTTCTGCCCGAGGTAAGTTCCTTCACTGCAATCACAGCATTTTCATGCTATGCTTTGCAGTTTTACTAGGGAATAATAGATGCGGCAGCTTCCCATAGTTACCGGGGGTGATAAGGATGATGATGATGATGGCGAGATGATGTTCCATAATTTTGGTTTTTAGTTCCATGGCGCGACAGGCCTAGAAGGTCCTTTGCCTACATTCCGGCTGCTGGCCTCACATCCACATATGTCAATCACAGATGTAGATGATCATCAGTCAGTGTAGGGGTGACATGTGGTCAGCATGTCTAGTCCCCCAGCCGTTATATCTGGAACGGCTACTTATTGTAGCTACACAAATACCTCGCGATGCTGGGTGTCACCGGTCCCATACTGGCCGAAATACCATGAGAAAATTTCTTCCCCCATGGGGACTCGAACCAACGCAAGTTCCGTAGCTCTGCGCCAAGACTTCCTGCCTTAACCAGATGATGTTCGGAGACCTTTCATAAATATGAATAACAAAGTATTTTAATGCAATTGGTTCTTGTATCGGCCGCGGTGGACTAGTGGTTATACTCCTTACCTCTGGTCCCGAGGGTCGCGGGTTCAAACCCGGCCGGGGTAGATGGATTTTTTTTAGGATGGAAAAATCCAGGGAGCAAGTCCTCCGGGAGGGACTTTAAAGCCATGGGTCCCGAGTCTGAAGATTTTCAGGCTCGTAAAAGATCCTTAAGCCCGAATGAAAAGGCCTTTAAGCAAAATTTGCCGAATTTTCCCGTCCTAGTACTATCTTGGTTTCCTAGATGTCAGTATGAGACGAAACGCTAACCACGGACCACTGAAATGACATCTATACGAAAACAAGTGTAACTAAATTAGTATGGTTCAAATTCTTCCCTGTAGGGGGAGAGCGCCTAAATCTCTGTTAAGGAAAACATGGGATTACAAGATTACAAGAAGATAAAAAACATTTATGTATATTTAACAAACTTATAACTCTTACCAGAAAAATATATATGCTGTATCATAAAAATTGTAGAACTAGGAATAATTTATATATCTTCGCAAAATGCACTAACTGGAACCAGCAACCCCTCCCCTTGGTTGTTCTGTTGGTGATTTTTGTCCATAAAAAAGTTGTACACAACATAAATAGCAACCGGACACCAACAAGCGACGAGGTACAGAGCCAAGTGCACGTTCGCACTGGTATAAAAACACAGCGGCAAGTTACCGAGGACGAAGGCACACGCCAGACCTAAAACAAGATACAACGCACCACGATTTGCCTTCATACTCACAATTACAGCAGTAATAAGTGATAAAGCGAGCAACGCAAAGTGGAAAATTAAGTAGTAGGAACTTCGGAAATACGCTATTTTTAAAATGGACATTATTAATGTGAGAATCCACATGGAGATGGTTTGAGACGGCGCACCAACAACTGTAACAGTTGCCATTTGCAAACTTGCTGTTATTTCTCTCAAAATCCAAAATCCGTCCAGCATATCAAATGGCAAACAGATGACTGCGAAAATGTTTGCTGCAGCCAGGTGGATCAAACATGTCACTCTTGTTTCTCTGTTGAAAGCAACATCAAAATTTCCAACAATTCCAACAAGAATTATGAGTCGCCAAACTGGGCTGTCGTCCGGGTACCAGTATACCATCTCTGCACGTGGAAAAAAGAAAATAAATATCAGCAAATTCTGTAGACATCAGCAAAGTTCCATACATTGTAATACAGCCTTATTTACCGAGTCCAAGTTTCACATCCATATAACTGGCAGAATAACTAACTCACTGGCTGCACAGACATAAGTTTTCCATACATCCCTATCCTGAGCTAATGTTTTCCAATCATTCCCTGTATAATCTACTTTCCTCAAATCATGGGTAATGTTATTCTCCCACCTCATTATTGATCTACCAACTGGGCGTTTTCCCTCTGGTTTTCCTACCAGAAGTTTCCATGCACCTCTTTCATCCCCCATACGTACCACATGTCCTGCCCATCGCAGCCCACGATACTTACTGTTCTTATTATATATGGCTTCCTATATGTATCATGTAGCTCACTATTGCGCAGTTTTCTCCATTCACCTGTCTGTTTATGTCTTTTTGATCCAAAAACCTTTCTAAAAACTTTATTCTCAAATACCTGTAATCTCCTTTCCTCCCTTAACGTAAGAGTCCATGTTTCGCATCCATATAATATAACTGGTAGAATAATAGTTTTATATATTTTCAGTTTAACGTTTTTTGAAAGGAGTTGGGACGACAAGAGTCTCTGTAATGCATAATAGCACGCATTTCCATAATTCAGCCTATGTTTAATTTGTTCGTGCATCTCATTCCTATTTGTGATTGATCTACCGGCTAAGCGTCTATATAATATTATTGTCAATTCTATATTCTAATATAGAGCCACCAAACATACTTGCATCGCGAACTAAATGGAGCGTGGCATAGACCATATTATAGCTGTTTTGGATGATTATTTTTATTATAATTATAATTATTATTATTATTATTATAATTATAATAATAATAATAATAATAATAATAATAATAAAATAATTATTATTATTATTATTATTATTATTATTATAGTTGTTGTTGTTGTTGTCTTTTATCTGATGCCACCAGGTTGACTTTTATGACATTTCTGGCTTTCTCTCCTGGCATTGGTGAAATTGTAATCCATTTCTTAGGTTGTGACACCTGGAAGGTGGAATTACATTACCCAGATGGTGTGATATGATGGGTGATAAATGATGATGAAGAGCCAGGAAATTTCTTAACCTAAATTCCACACCATGGGCAACCACAGGAATAATTCCGTTTAGAGAAAAATTGCAATGGTTTGAAATTAATCAGAACCCGGGACCTTATGAACTATAGTTACTAACCCATGAAAATCAAATAGTTCGATAAAACTATTCCTAAGACGTACAATGGGAGTAACACGTATAGGCAAACATTTAATGCAATAAATATAACTAACTGACAGGTTCTATAGAACGCATAGGTTCATGGCCGCGCGGACATAAGCTCTCCATACATCCCTATCCTGAGGTAATGTTTTCCAATCATCCACTGTATAATCTACTTCCCTCAAATCATGGATAATGTTTATCTCCCACAATACAATAAATAATAGTTTAAAAAAAACTAAAACAACACGCTTTATTAGAAAACCGAATTAAAAAATGAAAAATAATTTTAATTTCCAACACGCTTGGGATAAAGATAAAGTGGTCAACAAAAAAATCATCTCCAACACATCTAGAATAAAACTAGAGTTATCTACAAAAAAAATTTACCATCAAAAGCGTGAGGTGCTCTATATCAATTAATATATTTAATAATAAACAGATATTGGTAAAAGTAAAGTCTCTAAGAAGAAAATGTAAAAACCATAATATAAATATAACGATTGACTAAAAAGTTGACAAGTCCGCAACCTATTATGCCGGTTTTTATTATTTTGATTTTCTGCTGATTCTGGCCAGGATTTTAGAAACATTTATGAAATTATTATATTGTCATTGTTCCTTTACAAGAATACAAAGTTTCAAGTCGATCCAATGATTTTAAGTGAGTGAAAATCGTGTTGAAGGATTCCGTTACATAATTACACAGACCCTTTTTTTTGATTTTCTGATGATTCTGGCCAGGATTTTAGAAAAAAAAATTATTGTATTATCATTGGTCCTTTACAAGTTTACAAAGTTTCAAGTCGATCCAATGATTTTAAATGGGTGAAAATCGTGTTGAAAGATTCCGTTTCACAGATAGATACAGGTCAAGCTAATATAAAGCGTGTAATAAATATGGGACGGAGAAACAAAAAAGAATTCCAACAAAACTGGCCACAGCAAGTAAGAATGACAGGCTTTATACTACAAACCGAGGGATAAACGAGACACTAGAGCAGGACCAAGCTAATAAAGAGCCTAAAACTTAACTATTGATAAAACTACTCACTTGTCACAGTAATGTTTCTTGAACAGAACACTCTTATCTCACCGACCTTTGATAAATGATCCTTGCTTGGACTAAGGAAGTGAACCGATAAGACATCGACACTGATAGCAATGGGAATACCAAGGAAACAATGTTCTAAAGATAATAGAACTGGTTATTATATATTGCTTTATATGGCACCAGACTCACAACCATCAGTACATGACCGGTCCCAAGCCGTTAACACTTAACCTGGAGGTGCTATCCAAATTCCTGGACGGACGGCACAATTTCCACGACTATTTAACTCATGCCCCAAATGGGAGTCAATGACCAATCACATTTTAATGATTTTTTATTTACAACCAATCACAGTCATGTTTCGCCTAGAATTTACCAACTAAAGTTTATCATAATAAAGAAAGCACCTCCTTTTTAACATTCTGAATAGGTCATAGCATTATTTTGCAGTGACTGACCCTCCAAGAAATACGGCTACCAGATTGTATATATAGTGCATGAATGTCAGCAGAAAGCGCATGCGATAGATAATATAAAAACATCTGTAACAATTTATTATACCACAAAAAAGCACTGTTTGCACTTTCTTAAACGAATTATTTTCCAGGAAATGACGTTCCAAAAAAATGTAAATTACATATTTACAATAGGACATTCCGATTGAGGGTCTTTCCACTTTTTCAGCGGTTGCCCTTTTACCAGCCGGCTGCTGGCCCTTCACATCCACATGTGTCAATCACAGAGGTAGATGATCAACAGCCAGTGTAGGGGTGACATGTGGTTAGCATGTCGAGTCCCCCAGCCGTTATAGCTGGTTCCTCAACCTGGAGCCGCTACTTAATGTAGCTACCCAATTGCCTCACGATGCTGGGTGGGCACCGGTCCCATACTGGCCGAAATACCATGAGAAAATTTCTTCCCCCATGGAGACTCGAACCAGCGCAAGTCCCGTAGCTCTGCGCCAAGGCTTCCTACCTTAACCGCTCGGCTACGGCGCGGGACTACAATAGGACATCAGAAATTAATTAATACCTATAACGTTGAATGTAGGCTTTCACGGCCGGTAATCATAATGTTGAGTGATTCCGGGTTCTGTGGCCGTGGCCCATAGTTGGTGTTGATACCAGACGTTTCGCCCTCAACTGCGGAGGGCATCTTCAGTGGCGAGTGCTTCTAGGCGTGTTTCCTGGTCGGAAGCTCTACTTAGAGTGAACGCTGCGGGCGTTGTATTGATACTAGTGGTGGGAGCAGGGTGAGTGGGCGTGGCTCTTGCTGATTGGCTAATGGTCGTCTCCTTGTTGTCCCTAGTGTTGATGCATTTATTTTCTAGTGTATGGTACCAGGCCTTAGACAGTTTAATACCTTCCTCTTTTCTGTTAATATTTTCCTTATGCTTGTGTATTTCTATAGCCTCTCGATATAATCTAGGGAAATAGTAGGAAGTTGTGGCTAAAACTTGTGTATCATCGAATAGAATCTGGTGTCCATTCATAATGGCATGTTCTGCTACAGCCGATTTATCCATTTCTCCTTGTCTGCAGTTTCTTTTGTGTTCTGATAAACGGGTGGCTATACTTCTTTTCGTGGTCCCTATGTATGGTTTACCACACGAACAAGGAAGTCGATATACGCCGCAAGTGGAGAGAGGTGGCCGAGGATCCTTAGCTGAGCGAAGGCAGTCTTCTATTTTTCTTGTAGGTCTGTAAACTGTTTTTATGTTGTATTTTCGTAGGAGTTTTCCGATACGATCTGTGACTCTTTGTACATATGGTAAGTAGGCTATGCTGGTTGAGGGTGTGTTATCCATTCTGACGTGCTGTCTTCGTGGATGTATGGTTTGTCTTATTTCCTTGGATGTGTAGCCATTTTTCTGGAAACAATTGAACAGATGGTGTTGTTCTTGTTTAAGGTGTTGTGGTTGGCATAACTTAGTCGCTCTGTCGAACAGTGTCTTAATGACACCTCGCTTTTGTCTTGGATGGTGGTTAGATCTTTGTGCAGATATCGGTCTGTGTGTGTAGGTTTTCTGTAAACTGTATGTTAATTTCCCCATTGCCAGTCCTTATTATTTGAACATCCAGAAAAGGAAGTCTTCCATTATCTTCTTTTTCCATAGTGAACTGTATTTTGTTGTGTCTGCTGTTAAGGTGTTGAAGGAAACGTTCCAATTCTTCACTGCCATGTCTCCATACTACGAATGTGTCATCAACATAGCACTAAAAACAGCTCCCAAGTCTCCAGAACATTGGTTTCGCTATGTTGATGACACATTCGTAGTATGGAGACATGGCAGTGAAGAATTGGAACGTTTCCTTCAACACCTTAACAGCAGACACAACAAAATACAGTTCACTATGGAAAAAGAAGATAAAGGAAGACTTCCTTTTCTGGATGTTCAAATAATAAGGACTGGCAATGGGGAAATTCAACATACAGTTTACAGAAAACCTACACACACAGACCGATATCTGCACAAAGATCTAACCACCATCCAAGACAAAAGCGAGGTGTCATTAAGACACTGTTCGACAGAGCGACTAAGTTATGCCAACCACAACACCATCTGTTCAATTGTTTCCAGAAAAATGGCTACACATCCAAGGAAATAAGACAAACCATACATCCACGAAGACAGCACGTCAGAATGGATAACACACCCTCAACCAGCATAGCCTACTTACCATATGTACAAAGAGTCACAGATCGTATCGGAAAACTCCTACGAAAATACAACATAAAAACAGTTTACAGACCTACAAGAAAAATAGAAGACTGCCTTCGCTCAGCTAAGGATCCTCGGCCACCTCTCTCCACTTGCGGCGTATATCGACTTCCTTGTTCGTGTGGTAAACCATACATAGGGACCACGAAAAGAAGTATAGCCACCCGTTTATCAGAACACAAAAGAAACTGCAGACAAGGAGAAATGGATAAATTGGCTGTAGCAGAACATGCCATTATGAATGGACACCAGATTCTATTCGATGATACACAAGTTTTAGCCACAACTTCCTACTATTTCCCTAGATTATATCGAGAGGCTATAGAAATACACAAGCATAAGGAAAATATTAACAGAAAAGAGGAAGGTATTAAACTGTCTAAGGCCTGGTACCATACACTAGAAAATAAATGCATCAACACTAGGGACAACAAGGAGACGACCATTAGCCAATCAGCAAGAGCCACGCCCACTCACCCTGCTCCCACCACTAGTATCAATACAACGCCCGCAGCGTTCACTCTAAGTAGAGCTTCCGACCAGGAAACACGCCTAGAAGCACTCGCCACTGAAGATGCCCTCCGCAGTTGAGGGCGAAACGTCTGGTATCAACACCAACTATGGACCACGGCCACAGAACCCGGAATCACTCAACATTACCTATAACGTTGATTATAAATTTCTCCACTAGAGTGCATTCTTACAATATTGCGATCCTTTGGCAATAAATAATATGATCTGGTTGCAGTGATGAACAAAATAAGCAAATGAAGCGTACCAATCGTTTCTCATTTGTTTTCAAACATTGCCGTTTGCATTAAATATATAAATATTTTAAAATAACTATATTTAAATAATGATTTGTGAAGTAAACAGCTTAATTTTATTCGTTAAATAGTCCTAACAAATGCCACTCTTGATTTCCAAATTCTCTAGATTAATTCACTCCTCATTTCGTGAGTCGTGAATTTATCCATAATTTGGAAATCACTCGTGGCATTACTTATGATAAGATTTTTTTTTTTTAATTTTCGAGCTTTCGACTATGAAGCAATCGTCCAGGGAAATTACTAAAATAATGAAGTCCATTAACAACTCTCGCAATTCAAATTTTAGTGCGAAATTATGCTCACTAACTGG
This sequence comes from Diploptera punctata, assembly GCA_030220185.1. NCBI lineage: Eukaryota > Metazoa > Arthropoda > Insecta > Blattodea > Blaberidae > Diploptera > Diploptera punctata. The sequence continues at coordinate 938,321 of JASPKZ010004554.1, read as the reverse complement.
GACTACAGAATCCAGAACTTCATGGCCGCGCAGACATAAGCTCTCCGTACATCCCTATACTGAGCTATTTTTTTCCAATCGTCCCCTGTATAATTTACTTCCCTGAAATTATGGTTAATGTTATTCTCCGCCTCGTTTTTTGTCCACCTGAGCGCTTTCCATCTGGGTTTCCTGCAACAAGTTTTCATGCCCCTGTTTCATTTTCATTCGTGTCACACGTGCTGCACATTGCAGTCTTAACTGTTCTTGTTATATCTGGTTTCCTATAAACATCCCTTTGATCCAAAACATTTTCCTAAGAGCTTTATCCTCAAATACTCGTAATTTTTTCTCCTCCATTAAAGTAAGAGTCTATGTAACTGATAGAATAAACGCAGAATATTCGGACCTACATTAATTAGAAGGAATTATTTCGCGAAACCCAATTTTAGAACAATTGTCTGTAACAAACCAAGAATTATGGACGATAAAGTGATCCCATTACAGGCCCTTCGGTAGTAGGACATTAAGGTTCCCACTTCTTCTAGATAATTGGTATTTGAATTCAGCCTTGCGTGACGGCCGCCTTCACCTCCAGAACAACCAACTGGTACACATTTTGCTTGGAGGATGAGTCATTCCCAGGGCCATGGTGCCGCCAAGAAGTTTGGATCTCGACCTTCTGGGTTGTAATGTATATACAACGTTCCCAGAATAATGGAAGATAACATCTCAAGATGAAGGATAATAAAGGACTCTCAGAAGAGAACTAGACTGCCAAGGAAAACTCTAGAATAATATTCAAAGGGATTGTATAGAAAAAGAGGAAGACCAAAAATTATATGTCACAGCATTGTAACAACACATAATGAACAACAAGGGAAAAGATCGAGAATTTATGGAAGAATACGGGCTTTAAAATATCAGTTATATTATATGGTGCGAAACATGGACTCTTACTTTAGATTAGATTAGATTAGATTTATTTAGCAGGGAGGAAAGGCGATTACGAGTATTTGAGAATAAAGTTCTTAGGAAAAATTTTGGACCAAAGAGAGACGAACAGACAGGTGAATGAAGAAGACTACATAACAGTGAATTGCATGGTCTTTATAGGAAGCCAGATATAATGAGAACAGTTAAGTCTCGTAGACTGCGATGGGCAGGACATGTTGCACGTATGGGGAATGAACGACGTGCATGGAAACTTCTTATAGGAAAACCAGAGGGAAAACGCCCAGTTGGTAGACCAAGAATGAGGTGGGAGAATAATATTAACTATGATTTGAGGGAACTAGATTATACAGGGGATGATTGGAAAACATTGGTTCAGGATAGGGATATATGGAGAGCTTATGTCCTCACGGCCATGAACCTACGGGTTCGATAGTGCCAGTCAGTTAGTTATATGGGCTTTAAAAGTCGGGTGGTGGACTCTCAGGAAGGCCTATTCCTCTAAGGAAGAAACTTTCAACCAGTACCGGGACCTGAACCCTCGACCTTCTGGATCGTAGCTTATACAATGTGTACTCGGAATTATAGAAGACATCTCAAAATGAAGGAACTAGACGGAATGAAATCCAAAGGGATTGTTTAGAAAAAGAGGAAAACCAAAAGTAACATTGGCGCAGCACTGTAAAAACAAAAATTGAACAAAAAGGAAAAAAATTGTAAAAAGGTCGATAATTTATCAAAGAAGAGTCCGGTGGTCAACCATTGCATGCCGAAACCTACGGTACCTTGAAATTTCTTTCCAAGAACCGTTGTTATGTACCCAAGGCGTGTCCAAACAATTATCTGCCACTTTTAACTTCAAGGCAATAAAATCCGGCGCTAAACATCTCATTTAAACTACAAAGAAGTGCTGTAATACAACTCCTAACTTCCTGCCGTCCTCACCGCTCTAAGTCTAGCAGGGACGTCCACAGCGGGTTGCCGTGTCATTGCTGGATTCTGGCTTCGATTTCTGTGCCTTGTAGTTAAAAAGGCTGATATATTTTTTTTGCATATGGTTTGGTACATCAAAACGCTTTTATGGGAGAAATTTCGAGGTAGTTTTCGGGTTGGCTTGTAGCCTATTATCATACAGTTAGTGTACTTACTTGCGACCGAGCAGCCTGACATGTGATCCTGCACTAAACACATTATCACCTGCTGCATGAGGGTGTTAACGGTCTAATGGACACATACCAACTCAATCGCAACAAATACAAATATAGAATTTTCCCAAAGCAAATAATTCAAGCAAAATGGATTAAAGCACAGAAGATGCAAAATAATGATCAAGAACAAAATAATAGAGCAAGTAAACAATTTAAACTATTTATCTTACTGCTAAAACAAAGATACAATTAAAATTAAACAAATTTTATAACACACAACAACAAATTTGAACTTTTTGTCGCTCGCAGAAATGAAAATAGGTGATTTTAGTTAATTGGCATGCGCTGACTTCGAATTTGAAGTCCGTTTTTCTCTATCACCTAACAGTGTTTTGCGAGGACGTGTTGAACGTTTTTCGTTATATTTCGCATATTATTGCTTATCTGCAATTAGTTTCAGATTTTTTGCAATAATATTGCTAAGAACAATTGATCTATGTAAAACCAAATCATATAAGATCCAAAAAGTTAATTTTTTTCTAAGAACGATAAATAAGTAGTTACGTTACAACACATGCTTAAATTGTAGCAAAAATCTCACCCTTCAAAACTTCTTCCTGGATGACTTACGCCGATAAGATGGCTCCGAAACGTCTGTGATAAGTTGCCAGCAGTAATCAGCAAGCATCTTGGTCACTGATTTCCCTTTATACGTCATTCCATTTCTACAATGTCTTCGTGGAACCTTTCGCCGTGTTCATCACTGACGTCACCCAAGTTCGGTGAAGAATCACTATGTTTAACAGGTCGCATGGCTGACTGCAAATTTGGATACTGAAGAGAATGCTTATTTTTTAAGTGAAACCAGATATATTGACCACACAGGAATAAGTCAGTGATGTGGTCCGTAGGTTCCCTCCACAACATTGGAATGGCAAATGGCATGCACGAATGTGAACATTTTAACCACCCTATTAAATTCCTTTGGCAGTTTGTACAGCAAAAATTGGGGTCCCAATATTTATCAGTATCTCAAAATTTACTATAGTTCCCGAAATATAAATTCTTCTTCTTCACTTCCTGGTTTTGCCTGTTCCAAGGATATAAATTGTACGCCTTAATAACTAGTTCTGCGCTGAGAGTTTGTACAATAGTCTCCACATACGTAACATAATAAATTATGAGAAATCTTACAACGGCGAGACATTGCAAAATTATAAAAACACTAAAACCTACGTATTAAAATATATTACAGTATATTGTTTTAATTCAATTTCATTATAATAATACACAATAATGCATATATCGACACCTCACAATCACAATGATGTAATGTAAGACGAACTGCACAGAACGAGGCATTACAAGCCATTATTTCACGTATTTGACAGAGGCAATCAGGAAATTTTGTATACCTGTGTATTCCTGAAGGTTTAACAATCCTTAAGAGTAATAAAATCGCACAAAAGAAAAAGAAGGGAGGCCAGTTTGAGAGACAATAGCGCCTGCGACTCTCTTGGAAACGATCACTTCTGCTAAAGGTTGTCGTCGAAATATCTGACTCCGGTTAGGTGATTGGAAAAAAACTACTATCATTTTCTTCTGCGAGTCCGAAAACATGGTTATTGATACATTTCGAGCCTGCGAGTAATTCTTTGTTGTTGTGTGTAATCAATTGATTTGGTGTTTACTTGATGAAAATCCACACTTATTTAATTAAATGCAAATAAAACTTTAAGTTTTATTCATATTTAATTAAATGAATTTTATAAAATCTATGCGCCGTAGCCAAGTGGTTAAGTCAAGAAAACTTGGCGCAGAGCTACGGGACTTGCGTTGGTTCGAGTCCCCATGGAAGAAGACATTTTCTCATGGAATTTCGGCCAGTATGGGACCGGTGCCCACCCAGCATCGTGATGCATTTGGGTAGCTATAATAAGTAGCGACGCCAGATTGAGAAAACCAACTATAACGGATGGGGGACTCGACATGCTGACCACATGTCACCCCTACACTGGCTAGATGATCGTCTACCTCTGAGATTAACACATGTGGATGTGATGCCAGCAGCCAGCTGGTAGGCCAAGGGACTTCTAGGCCTGTCGCGCTTAGAGTTTTTTTGGAGGAACAACATAGAATTGGCAAAACACTAATTTCCTGTGTCAGTCATTTATATGTGGCGGACCGAGTGAAAATGAAATAAGGATAACTCTTATTAATAGGTATGGCACACATTACGTAATTTCTTCTCTTTTTTTATTCTTCTTCTTGTTTTATTAAAATTCACAAAATAAATGTAACTACTTGATGTGTCTTATAGGAAACATTGCCAATTTAAGCGTTGATATCTGTAATGATAGTCCACCGCCTGCTTTGTCACGCAGCCGGCCCGGGTTCCATTCCCGGTCGGAACAGGCTCCTGGGCGAGGTTTTTTCGGGTTTTTTCCTCAACTGTAGGACAAATGTCAGGAAGCTTAGGGCCCAACGGTCCCCGAAAATCATCTGGCCATCACCATCATCCTTATCATTATTATCATTATCATCATTATCTTTCACCGGTGTGGAAAGCAACGGGAAGCTACCACACCTATAATTCCCTAGTAAAGCTGCAAAGCTTCTTCTTCTTCTTCTTCTTAAACATAATTTGTAGGATTTTATCATTTTTATTTCATAGTAAGAATAATATTAATAAGATCAATAACATCAAGGCCTGCTGTGCTGGCTCAAATGATAGTGTGCCATCTTCAGTTGCAGGCCTGACAGCATTGAAATTTTTAATTGTAAAATTAATTATTTTTTATCTTAGTTTTATTTTTATCCATGATTGTGTAACTTGCTAACAGTAGAATAACTTAATTTTTGTTGTTCCTGTGTCCTATTTGTCTTCTTCTTCTTAAATATAATTTGTAGGATTTTCATCCTGTTTATTTCCAAAATCACTCCTCAGAGGAAGACGTATTGGATGTACATTCACTGTCTATCCATGTCTTGGCTGGTCTTCCTCTTGTTCTTCTCCCGTCCATTGGTCTATCTTCTTTAGCTCTTTTTGCAAGCCGGTTTTCTTCCATTCTTTCTATATGACCTTTCCAATATTTTCGTCTATCTATAATAAATTTGGTTATGTCTTGAATAGGTATTTGTCCCTAATTTCTGTGGTGTGTATTTTATCAAATAATGTTTTCCCCTAAGTAGTTCTTAAGATTTTCATTTCGCATATGCTTATTATTTGTTTAGTTTTTGTTGTATCAGCCCTAGTTTCTACTCCATATACGATAACTGGTCGAACTATCGTTTTGTATATGCGGGTTTTGCTTTCTATTGACATATGTTTGTTGCGCCAAATTAAATCTTTCATAGATCCTGATATTTGTGCTGCTTTATCAGCTTGTTTTTTTACTTATTTTATTAAATTTTTAGTGTTTGTTATTAATACACCTAAATAACTAAATTCTGACACTTGCTCTATAATTTTTCTTTCCACTTTTAATTTGCATCTCACTGGTTCTTTTGATATTGTTAAGCATTTTGTCTTATTCGTGTTAATTTCCATATTGTATTTTCTGGCATTTATATTAAATTGATGTAAAGATATTTGTAAATTATCTTCAGATTCTGAAAGGAGAACGACTGCATGAAAATGCTATGATTGCAGTGAAAGACCTGCCCTAGGACAGAATTACTATGAATGCATTTGTAATGATATCTGATGATTTATAATACTCATACAATAACCAAATCTTAAGAAACGTAACTTGACGCCATTAAAAATATTTGTTTACTTCTCCAAGAGAAAGAGATTAGTATTGAATGTTGTTGGTAGATGTCGCAGTAGAATATAACATGCCAGCAACATATGTTGTGGAATATCAAACGGGAGGTAATCGATAACTAAAAACTAACTCACTGGTACTAGCCAACCCGTAGGTTCATGGCCGCGCAGACATAAATTCTCTATACATCCCTAATCTGAGCGCTAATGTTTTCCAATCATCCCCTGTATAATCTACTTCCTACAAATCATAGTTAATGTTATTCTCCCACCTCATTCTTGGTCCACCAACTGGGCGTTTTCTCTCTGGGTTTCCGTACAAGAAGGTTCCATACTCCTCTTTCAATCCCCATTCATCCCGTCTACCAGACTTAATAGTTCTTATTATATCCGGTTTCCTATAAAGATCATGTGTCTCACTGTTATGCAGTCTTCTCCATTCACCTGTCTGTTCATCTCTCTTTGGTCCAAACAATTTTCTAAAAGCTGTATACTCAAATACTCGTAATCTCCTTTCCTCACTTAAAGTAAGAACCCATGTTTCACATCCATATAATATAACTGGGAAAATAACTTATTTACTTACTCACTGGCACTATCGAACCCGTAGGTTCATGGTCGCACGGACATAAGCTCTCCATACATCCCTATCCTGAGCTAATGATTTCCTATCATTCCCTGTATAATCTACTTCCTTCAAATCATCATCATCATAGTACATTCACGAATTTAGGCCATTTGTTGACCTGTTTCGGTCTCAAGAGAAACACCATCCAAAAGTCTTTTGAGTGGACGTCCTGGTCTTCTTCTTCCTGCAGATTGATATCTTAACATTTGTTTGGGTATTCTGTGATCTTCCATTCGATAAACATGTTGCATCCATCTTGACTTATAATCAGACATTTTGTTTTCTACAAACGAGGCTCTGAGGACCGAGTCACGGCGGTATAACCGTTCCATCAGGTACTGAGTAAATGCGGTATCCTAATGTCTGTCCAGAGACTAAAAGGTAGCAGCCCTACCACTGGACTACTTAGCGTCGGGCCAGTAACCTGTCCTAAGGAACTTCAAAACTACTTTCAAGTCTCAAAGGAAAAAATCATCAAATCATAATTAATGTTATTCTCCCACCTCATTCTTGGTCTACTAACTGGGCGTTTTCCCTTTGGTTTTCCTACAAGAAGCTTCCATGCATCTCTTTCATTCCCCATACGTGGTACATTTTTCCCCTCTGGTTTTCCTACAAGAAGCTTCCATGCATCTCTTTCATTCCCCATACGTGGTACATTTTTCCCCTCTGGTTTTCCTACAAGAAGCTTCCATGCATCTCTTTCATTCCCCATACGTGGTACATTTTTCCCCTCTGGTTTTCCTACAAGAAGCTTCCATGCATCTCTTTCATTCCCCATACGTGGTACATTTTTCCCCTCTGGTTTTCCTACAAGAAGCTTCCATGCATCTCTTTCATTCCCCATACGTGGTACATTTTCCCCCTCTGGTTTTCCTACAAGAAGCTTCCGTGCATCTCTTTCATTCCCCATACGTGCTACATGTCCTGCCCATCGCAGTCTACGAGACTTAACTGTTCTTATTGTATCTGGCTTCCTATAAAGACCATGTAGTTCATTGTTATGTAGTCTTCTCCATTCACCTGTCTGTTCATCTCTCTTTGGTCCAAAAATTTTCCTAAGTACTTTATTCTCAAATACTCGTAATCTTCTTTCCTCCCTTAAAGTAAGAGTCCATGTTTCGCAATCATATAATATAACTGGTAGATTAATAGTTTTATTTTTTTTCAGTTTAACGTTTTTTGAAAGGAGTTGGGACATCAAAAGTCTTTGTAATGCATAACAGCACGCATTTCCAGAATTGAGCCTATGTTTAATTTCTGTGTGTATCTAATTCGTATTTGTGATTATTGTTCCTAGGTATTTGAATTTATATATTTTCAGTTTAATTTTTTTTTTTTTAGAGAATTGGGACAAGAGTCCCTGTAATACATAATAGCGTACATTTCCACAATAGAAACATTATATATTGTCGATTATCAAATGACAGCGAATCGATAACAATCGATAGTTTGTAGTCGTCCGATGTAATATACATTTGCGGTCATTTTCGCTACATGAGCGTTATTTTGAGGAATATCATCATCTCACCGGCGCGGCGCAACAATAAAGCCTTCATACTTTACCCTGATACCTGCTCTCCTTATGTTGATGAACAGATTTCATGTTGTTTTCAGAGCACTGCGCATGTACCCAGCGGCCAGGAAACAGTTCAGGACGTTCGCACACGTGCCGTTAGAACAACTCAAAGACGAGCCCACGTTCAGACAACAAGGACACAAGACACTGTCAGCTGTCAACAGGGTTGTGGCGGACCTTCACGACGAGGAAAAGCTCGCAGCTTTCCTTAAGGAAATTGGACAAATGCACAAGAGACGGAAAGTGCCTACTGATGACTTTAAGGTATTCTACAGGCTCTTTCATATATTAAGCAATTTAAAAATGCAATAATTAAGTCAAAAATGCATCGCAATAAAACATTTTTTTTTAAATTTTCATTACATATATTCCCATTTAGTACGGGCAATTTTACCAGGCATATGTCCACCAGCACTGTCTCAGCAAGCAATTTCAAGTCTTCTTCTTTTTCTTGTTCGTCACGGTTTAGGCTTATTTACTAGCCTGTTCCGGCTCCAAATTGCTGCTGTTTCCATCTTTTCCTTGGTTTTCCCAAAGTACTTCTTCCTCTCTCTCTCTCTCTCTCTCTCTCTCTCTCTCTCTCTCTCTCTCTCTCTATCTCTATCTCTCTTGTTGACAGCTGTTTGTGCTGTCCAGTGTGCCTTTTACTGGGACTGTTATGTGTCCCTTGACGGCGAATTCGCGTGAGTGTGTACAGTATTGGGCTTAGCTGGTTGGCCCTAGCCTACACGTCGATTCTTTGGGGATTTATTATATGATAGCATGTGCTATTGATACTGATATACTGATGCCAAGGCAAATAGATCTCGCTTGATTGGGGCATCAGAAACCGTGTCGCTGATGAGCTCGGCTCTTTCAGGACCGGAATGAGCCACACCAATCTGCGCTGACCTTGGTTACTTCATGCTGAGTACTATGGGTGGTTTATTGTGTCGAATATGTTTCTATGTGTAGTAGGCCATTGTGGAAGGTGTCCTATATTGCGTACTATTGGGTTTCCATGATCATTTATGTTTCGGAGCATGGAGGTAACCCTTTCGGTTATGATATGGTACCTTCGTGGCCTCGTGCATCTACGTTATCCTTGTGTAACGCGGGGCCGAAAGTATGATTTTGAGACATTTCTCGTGGTGAATAGTTGTAAACTGCAATTGGTATTCTGTCCTTAGTAATCGTTGCCAAGTGTTCTTTCCAGTTTGTTCTGTATTTCACTATTGTTGTGTTTAATTCTTCTACTTTTAGTTGTCTTACATCTGTGTTGTGTTTTTTGTCTGTTCTTTGATATCCTGCTATTGGTGTGAGGAGTAGCTTGTAGTCTGGGGTTGTCACTGTTTGTGGCGACTTGGAATGGCCTCCCAGATCTTGTGACCTCACTCCATGTGACTTCTTTTTATGGGGTTATGTGACAGGTCCAAAGTCCATGTTCTGCAACTTCATCATCAACAACAACAAGGATTAAGCCCAATGGCCTGTTCAGATCTCATTATAGGTCGAATTGGTCCTTCCATCTCTTCAACTTCCCAACATTCTTCTCCCTTTTGGTTTATAATTATACATTCTTCTTGGTATGCGCTGTTCATTCATTCGTAATACGTGCTGAAGATAAGCATTTTGATAATATTTTATTCTTTCACAGAGATTAAATATTATTAAGTTCTGTTCTTATATCTTCGTTCTTCTTTTTATCGGTTCTTTGGTATCCTGCTATTGCTCTCAACGTCTTCATTTCAGCAGCCTCTATTTGTTTACTATCTGCCTTTGTTAATGCCCAGGTTTCACATCTATAGATAAGAGATGGAACTGCCAATACTTTGTAAAACTTCAAAATAGTTTCTTTTCTAGTCTTATTCAATAAAGTACGTTTAATTGTGCCACATAGATAATTGAATCGTTGTATTTTAATGTGTTTATCTAAATTTCTGTCATTGCCTAAATGGCATTCCAAATAATTAAAATTCTGAACTTGGTCTATAATTACACCAGGCGATCATCACAACGGCTCAAAGGGCGGAAGCAGCAACCCTCTCTAAAGGGGTTAATACTTAGAGGAGCATGGAGGATAGATGCTCTGAGATAGCACCCCTGTCATTATCCTTACCTTGCACAGCGTTCGTGGGACATTATTATTACTGATTCATCTCAAAGCAAAGCAAAGTTCTCCAACTTAAGGAAGGAATTCAACGTGACATCAACAGAGATGTCTGTGAAAGGATCATCATGAACTTGATAGACCGAGACAGTGCAGGTGGACATACGCCTCATATAATGTTCCGCATTTAAATGGGAGTGTATGTAGTTGGAAAGTCTCGAGATAGCGTGCTGCCTTGCCACGCAGTGGGCCCGGGTTCGATCTCCAATAGAGGCAAGTTTACTGAGTTACTGTTTTCCGGGGTTTTTCCTCACCTGTACGACAAACGTCATGAAACTTTAAGGCCCAAACGGTCCCCGAACATCATATGGTCATCATAATCATTATCGTTCATATTCGCCTTGGATTAAGGACTTTCCTGGCGCACCACAATCATCATATCAACGGAGCAGCGTAATCCCACCATCCAGGCGCTCCAATCTGGGAAATGCGTTACATTACACCGATACTTACCAGGAGAAAACACCAGGGGCATTGAATTAATATATAGTCGTATTATCTAGCACTCTAAGTTATATGGGAGAATTACAATTTAAATACATTATATAAGCATTGTTTTATCCTTACGCATGCGCAGTGCAGAATTGGGTTTTCTATTGTTACGAAATTGCCGCTTTCTGTAAATTTCTTCAAACATTGCAAAAGAAACTATTTAAAATTAGAGAAAAAAAAATATTTTGAAAATTTTCAAACAGTTTAATGAAAAAAAAATTCTACATTAGCCATTGAGGGTGTGGGTAAAAATAATACCAAAACTTACAGGTGAGTCAGCATACAGCATATATTCTGCTCGTAATGAAAATCTAAATAAAGCCTAAAATACGATGTGCCTAAGAACAATGTTTTTATCGATGACTGTTCCATACATAATTCAGTCATGTGGCAGGTAAAAGTAGCACCACGGTTCCCCCAACAGACGGAGTAATACCTTATGCAGGTTTGTTTACAGTACAAGTGGAACTTAGCTCGGAATTTGTCATTTGTCTAGAAAGTTGGGAGTCTTACCGCCTACCAACCCAAGACATGTGATGGGATCACAGTCATGTTAAAGAGTAGAACTAAACACTTGTTTGTATTATTAAATTAATGTTGAGAAGCTAAAGCTATTACTATGATAGAAATAAGTAAATTAATGAACACAAATTATTGTAAATCAATGGTAAAGAACCGGAATAGAACCCCGAACCTTTAGCTTTCCAATTCCCGGTTGAGGCAAACATTTTTCTCTTTACCATTGATTTATTTTTTTGTATGTTTACAGACGTTCCACGTGGCTGTTGTACAAGTGATGAAGAGCACTCTGGGACCAGCCTTGTCTGCAGATGCTGAAGCTACAGTTTACAGACTCATGAAGAAAATGATTAAGAGAATCATCCAAGAATATTACAATCATCCGCTAGACTGATGCGCACACGTTCACATTCTTGTTCCACTCCTCATTTTATAACACAATTATATCACTCTCTTACTGTTAAACACATTTTTCAAAAGCGATTCTTATTTTTTTTAAATCTCAGCAAAAAAAAAAAAAAAGTCTTTCAGTAAAAACCATTCCTCTCTTATTTCAGCTGCCCTTTTCATTTCTTCCATTATAATTAGTAAACTGTACATGTATACTGTAAACTTGTATTTGTCTGGTTTACTGGAACAAAAGGCCTCACTCTGCCAGAATAAATAAATCATTATTATTATTGTATTTATTTATTTTTACGAATGAGATCATGCAAAGTACTTAGATGCGTTTCTTTTCACCCCATATGTCCCTCATTTATTATTATTGTCTTCTTCTTCTTCCTTCCAAGTATTACGCCAAGGCCTGTTACGATCCTATAGAAAATTTTCCCTCCAGCGTTTCATAGGACGGCCCAGAGATCTTCGTCCTCTTGGTACATAATTATAAACAGCTTTGGGGATCCGATTTGAACTCATTCTTTCCAGATGATGTTTCCAATTTAGTTGGTTCTGTTTAATATTGGCGTAGTCTTAAATTCTTTTAAGATATCGGTGTTCCTTTTCCGATCCCATCTGGTTATTATTATTATTATTATTATTATTATTATTATTATTATTATTATTATTATTATTATTATTATTAATGAGTGAAGACGAGGCAGAGGAAGACCTAAAACCTCCTGGAGTCAGGGAATATATTTATAGGCCTACATGAAGGACAAACATCTACAACCAGGAGATTGGATGGACCGACAAATTGGCTATTAGGAATCGGACGATGTCAAAGACATTAATCAACCGATGATCTATCTCTCTATCTATCTATCTATCTATTATTATTATTGTTGTTGTTATTGTTATTAATATTATTACTATTAATATGTTTTGACTATTGTTATTAATTAAGATATTTACACTACAATTTAAGATATTTTAAAAAAACAATGGGGATAATTAACTGTATAATGAAACCATCTTTAGTACAAAAGAACACAAGATTACGGCTTTATAAGGTTCTCGCAAGACCAGTATTAAGATATGGTAGTGAAGCATGGACAATACGAAGATGAGATGAAAGCTGAATAACAGCAAATGAGATGCGATTTATGCGCCGTACAGCAGACTACACAAAGTGGGACCATAAAAGAAATGAGGAAATTATAGAAGAGTTGGATGTAGAAACCATTCTCTACCATATACAAAACTACCAGAACAATTGGAAAGCCCATCTTCAACGAATGCCGTCTCATAGAATTCCAAAAGCCATGCTTTGTTACTGCCCCCAAGGCAAAAGATCGCTGAGACGACCAAAAAAACGCTGGATGTAAAAAAAAAAAACTACTCTTTGAGACCGTAACAGGCCACGGTCTAATACTTGCATGGATGATAATGATGATTTAAGATATTTATACATAAAGCACTGTCAAACTGAAGCAAAAAAATATTCAGGAATGGGAGTACCAATTTGTTGATGGATCAACAGATACAATATATAGACCTACACTGTTATTTGCGGATGACCACATAATAATTACCGGTACGCAAGAATATGAAGACATGGAGTTTACGTTCAGAAAATTACTGGACGAATACGATAACTGGGGTTTGAAAATAAATTTAGAATAAATAAGGGTAAAACAATATCATATGTTAAATGGTGTCCTATGGAACAGACATATAACCAGGAAAAAATGAATTATAAATGTATACTTCAATAGTGAGAGGTACTGTCACATATGGAGCTGAAGTTTGGAAATTGAATAAAAATAAATTATATCGATGGAAATGGATGTTCAAAAAAAGAAAAAAAAAAGAAAGTCATACGAGAAAAAATGATATTTAATATTCAATATTAGATTAAATAAGATATACGCAGTTAAATTGGTATGGACACGTATGATGAATGCAAGAAGAAGATTACCCTTGGATTGGTGACCACCTGGAAGAAGAATGAAACAAAGAAAGGAAGGAAGACCTCGAAACTCATGGAGGCAAGAAATAAGAACAGGAATGAAAACAAGAGGACTGGAGAACACCGAATGGATGGATATGGACGAGTGAAAAAGGAAAATGGGGGCACGCCGTAGCGTAGTGGTTAAGGCACTGTGCTACAAGCCAGAAGGTCGAGGGTTCATGTCCCGGTGGGGTCAGGATTTTTAAACTGACACAAACCTTCTGGCGGCACTATGGCCCTGGGGTCGACTCAGCCTCTAACGAAAATGAGTACCAGACGCTTGTTCTGGGAGTAAAGGCGGCCGTCACGCTGGGCTGACAACCCGGCTGACATCAAGTACCGATTGTCCAGAAAAAGTGGGAGCCTTAACCTCCCACTACCCCAAGGGCCTCCTGATGCCTGTAGTGGGATTACTTTACTTTAAAGAAGGAAAATATTTACCAAAAGAAATGAGGCTTTACACATGAAATCCAAAATTAAAATTCGCTTTAGCAATCACAGTGTTGCAATGTAACATTTAATTAACAAAACAAAGTGAACTGGCAAAATCTGATCGTAAATTGGACTAGCTGAGGAATTCTCTTCCGCGCGACACACTTATGTAGTTGGTCATGATAACTTCGAGATTCATTTATTATTTTCGTTATTGTTTTTTAATCACATATCCAGTCAATAGAATCAATCAAAATTGAAACTGAATGCAGAATTTTAAAAGATGGACGAAGAAAGATGGCGTTGGCTTAAATGTTGCGCAGAAGATTGGATTTGGCTCATTTTCAGTAAGTGTTATTACAAATAATTTCAACGAGGCGTAAATCTAGCTTTGTTAATAGAAATAAAGGAATTTAATATCGATTGAAGCAGCATATGTCCACCTTGTTGTATCCTGTCTTGTCCTAATATATTAAATAAAACGCCTAAATATTGATGTTGAGATAGAAATAATATAAAAATTAAAACCTATTAACAATATAGCAACTTTTTTTTTCAATGCCCCAGGTTGTCATTTCGACATTTCTGGTTTCTCTCCTTGACTGACGTATAACCCTAGCAATGATTCCTGACGAATGAAATTTGTAATGAGAGCTTAGATGCGAGTCCTGTACTAACCAGATATAGGTCTCAGCCAATAGGAAGTATGACCACACGTCATTGCTAACTCCCTCAAATACAGTCACTGCTAAACATTTTTAAAATCTCACTACAAAAATTAAATAATATAGGTAATCTTTATCGTAGACTGCGATGGGCAGGACATGTGGCACGAATAGGGAATGAAAGACGTGCATGGAAGCTTCTTGTAGGAAAACCAGAGGGAAAACACCCAGTTGGTAGACCAAGAATGAGGTGGGAGAATAGCATTAACTATGATTTGAGAGAAGTAGATTATATGGGGAATGATTGGAAAACATTAGCTCGAGATAGGGATGTATGGAGAGCTTATGTCCGCGCGGCCATGAACCTACGGGTTCGATAGTGTCAGTGAGTTAGGGCATCTTTATCCGTGGAGGAAGTATATTCGCTGTATATATATATATATATACAAACACGCACACACTGTAGTTGGTTTATATCACACTTTTAATGTTTTAAATAACCACTAAATGCCACTTTAATTTAAAGTCTTCCCCGCGCCGTAGCCATGTGATTAAGGGAAGATGACTTGGCACAGGGCTACGAGACTTGCGCTGGTTTGAGTCTCTACGGGGGAAGAAATGTTCTCAAGGAATTTCTGCCAGTATGGGACCGATGCCAACCCAGCATCGTGAGGCATTTGGGTAGCTACAATAAGTAGCGGCTCCAGGTTGAGAAGACCAGCTATAATGGCTGGGGAACCCGACATTCACATTTCACTATAATTTTAAGACTTGAGGCAGCAAGTGTTCAAAATATTATAAATAAAGTCTACGGTTTAAAATCTAAAATCAACACATTCGCGTCTCACTATAATTCTCTATGGATTGTACATGTTTTTGTAGAGGAACGGTTTTGTTTGTACACGTGGCAGACAGGGAATTCACAGCTCAGCAGTCTTGGTAGGCTCTCCCATTTCTATGCTCCCATTGGATTTACGGTCAAGGACATTCTTCAAAATCCCTTGCGCGACCTATAATTGTAACCAATTTCTGACGTGATTTATTTTATATTTTTTGTCGTAATCTCGTAAGTTGGTAATCCTGTTCTACCCATAATTATCATAGAGAACGAAGGCGGAGTTACGTTACCTGGATGATATGATAGGTAACAAATAATAATGAAGCGCCAGGAGAGTTCTTAACCTAAATTCCAAACCATGGACAACCACATGAATAATTTCCTTTAAGGAAAAATTCCTATGATTTGACCGGGAGTCGAAC
The DNA here is from genome assembly GCA_030220185.1 of Diploptera punctata. Classification (NCBI taxonomy): domain Eukaryota; kingdom Metazoa; phylum Arthropoda; class Insecta; order Blattodea; family Blaberidae; genus Diploptera; species Diploptera punctata. The sequence continues at coordinate 922,352 of JASPKZ010004554.1, read as the reverse complement.
TCGGGACCTCATGAACAGTAGTCAAAAACACTGACAACTAGCCCACGAGGCTGGTCATTGAAAGAGTGTTAATAATTATGGGTAGAACAGGATTACCGACTTACGAGATTACGACAAAAAATATAAAATAAATCACGCAAGTAATTTTAAATTTAAAAAGCTAAATAATGCTACATCCAGCTGTTTTTTTTATTTCAATCTCAATCGTTCAAATGAATGAATGAATGAATGAATTACAATTAAAGGGAGATTCCTTACATACAATAAAATAAACTCAGAGCCATTATCTTTATATTATAGCCTCACCATGAAGGTTATCCAGCGGCTCGCTTTGTTTCACCGCAGCTGTTATGTATAATTAAATACAAAGATGCAAACTACCGCCACTATAATAATTCCACATGTTAATCATTGTCGTGCAGCACCCTCTTTTATATAAACGGAGACCATCATAGTGAGGCGACAATACCAATCTTAATCATGTTGGCTAAACTTTCCAATGCTAATAAACTCCTGTCAACTTTTATTCTTAGGGTTTCATTTTTCAAGTTATTTACTAAATAATTTTATTACTCTAGCTGTTACCTCAAGGGAATTTTAGCATAAAATTGATTAGTTATTAATTTAAGTATTTACGTTGTTAATTAGCCGATGTAGCACGGAATAAATTGATCATAATGTCTTCTTAGAAGAACGGACCCTCCTGCAATGTGAATACAAGAACACGGCAATTTCAAACAGAAAAAGATTTGTGTCTCTTCCTGGATTTGCCAAGTAGCACAATGGTTTACTGCACCAGCGCACCTTGTGGTCAAATCCTCGTTTAGGCAAATAAAATTATCTTAGTTATTATTGGACGATGTTATGCATGAAACGGCTACGCGCCATTTTAAAAAATGATATTTTGTCATCTGTTGCACTGGCTCATGAAGTAAGTGTACGTAAACTTTTAGCAGCAAATCTTTAAATATAACCTTATTATTAAAGAAAAATGTAAACACCATCAGTCCTATCAGAGATTCTACGTTTTGCAACAAACGGCTATGAAACCAGATCTTCATAAATGCTAAACTAAATTCTGCATCATCCAGCTAAGCGCCAAATGTTCTCCCTCTTAGATTGTTGATGCATAACTATCAAACAAGGAAAATAACTTGCAATATCCAGTATTGTTGCTTTGGCGAAACAATAAATAATGAAGATTGTCTTAAACTTTAAACGTATTTTCTTGAAACTTATATGATGGCGTATAGCCAGTTGATGCATAACTCGTCTAATAATTCCTATTCTTATGGTCTTAGACATTGCAGAATTCATATATTTCAGTTATCGGAATTCTTTATGCGGCGGAAATGCTAATATGCACACATGGACCGGCGAACAAACAACTCAAACAAGAAGTAGAGCGTCTAAAATCTGAAATAAACAAGTTGACAGAGGATCTTGAGGTAAGTACTGGGGTGTTGTGAACGTTACTGTCTCCATGGGATTATAATAATTCAATAGAGAGAGCTACTTTTTAAAATTGAGCGCAATTCAATTTCAGTAAATTGCTATGCGCACACGCATCATGTCGCAAACAGAAATAGCCCTCCCCCTTTTTTTCCGAATTTCAAAGGAATGTAGTAGCTATTGAGGTTTTTCCATGAAAATATTTTTAAAACTTTTTAATATTCATAAATTCTAAAAATGCAATTCCACTACAGAGCCACAGGACGACGAGTTTTGGAGCAACAGTTTCTAGACACAGGTTAACTATTCGAATGGAAGAGTCTAGATGGCCTAATCAGTTTATATATATACTAGCTGGCCCGGCGAACGTCGTATCGCCTTTATATTTTTACGTTAATTTTTCCGATGTTTTAATAGTTATCTGCTATTCGGGGCGGAAACAAATCCAACAAATCAAAGATCATAAAAATCGGTCCAACCGTTCTTGAGTTATAAATAGTGTAACTAATCCGACTTTGTTATATATATATATATATATATAGAAGTCCCGGCCACGCATTGCTGTGGATAAGGTATACGTTAAATTATGTTGTAGTAAACTAAGTGAGAAATCTAAATCAGACTTTTTTTTTTGTTTTACACAATTTTTTAGTTCTGGTACGTTAACTACACCCGGTATAAATATGGGTGGTGGTTTATGTGGAAGTGGTTTTGTTGATTGAGATGAATTTATGTTGTCTGCATTCTCAGTATCATCCATAAGTGTATCATAAGAATTATATACATTTATTGATGGGATATTTTGAGGAAGCTTGCTGATTTCATTATACTTTCGTTTTTTTTCTACGAACTTGTTGGCAGTTTGGATTCTCATCATCATCAAGAAGTCTCTATATAGTAATATCATCTTGTTTTTCATTTAATAGAGGCATGAAGATTGTTTCTGTAATATTAGGCATATTATTATAACTAACAGACTTACTTACAGTTCTGTTATTCCGTTCCTTAGGACCTTCATATGTTTTTAAATTGACATTCTTCTTAAATGTAAGATTTATGTCACATAGGCCTATACCAATTTGCAGAAATTCACTTGATATCTTATCATTCATGGTCTCTAGAACTGATTTGCCATATTGTTCAATGTCCCTTCTCGGTCCAGTTAAATTTAAATTAAGTTGCTGTCTTTCAGCCAGATTACTTAAAACTAATACTTACACATGAAATTAATATTATTATTATCAATATATTGAAAATAAAATAAACACAAACACACTTAAATTATGAAATAATCAATATTTGTAATTCAATTGAAATTCGCGGTTGCAACAAAAAACACAGCCACCTGGTTAAATAATAAACCAATTACCTTATATGGCCATCTGTTAGAATCGTATGGAACTCACAGGTAATTATAACTCTTTGTTAAATAATAAACAAATAATTTGCAATAAAAATAATGCGACTATAAATTTAGTTATAAACTTCCCTAAGTCTCAAGTTGGATCAAACTGCACACAGTGTGCAAAATCTTATTAAAATCGGTTTAGCAATTTAGGATTCCATCGCGGACAAACAACGTGACACGTAATTTTTATATATGAAGATATATATATATATATATATATATATATCCATAGTAATTCTGTCCGAGTACAGATCTTTCACTGCAATCATAGAGCATTTTCATGCTATGCTTTGCAGCTTTACTAAGGAATTATAGGTGTGATAGCTTCCCTTGCTTTCCACACCGGTGAAGGAGGATGATGATGATGGTGATGGTCGGATGATTTTCGGGGACACTTGGGCCCTAAGCTTCATGACATTTGTCTTACAGATTAGGAAAAACCCCGAAAAAATCTCACCCAGGAGCCTGTCCCGACCGGGAATCGAACCCGGGCCCGCTGCGTGACAAGGTAGCGCGCTACCTCGAGACCATAGCGGTGGACATATACATATGCTGATGATATGGCTTTGCTATCAGAAGATGCAATGACACTGAGGAACATGCTGATGGAGCTAAATGATAATGGCGAGGATTATAGGATGAAGATAAACATAAAAATAAGACGAAGGTCATAATTATAGGAAGGAAACCAAGGAAGATAAACATGAGGATTAAAGATGAGGACATTGAGCAAGTGGAGAGCTTCAAATACTTGGATTGTACTATCAGTAGTAACATGAACTGCGGTCAAGAAGTAAAGCAGAGGATAGCAATGGCAAAACAAGCTTTTAACAAGAAGAGAAACATTTTCTGCGGACATTTGGCAAAAGAATTAAGGAAGAGGATAGTGAAGTGGGGAATGAAAGAATTGCATGGAAGCTTCTTGTAGGAAAGCCAGAGGGAAAACGCCCAGTTGGTAGACCAAGAATGAGGTGGGAGAATAACATTAACTATGATTTGAGGGAAGTAGATTATACAGGGAATGATTGGAAAGCATTAGCTCAGGATAGGGATGTATGGAGAGCTTATGTCCGCGCGGCCATGAACCTACGGGTTCGATAGTGCCAGTGAGTAAGTAAGATAGTGAAGTGCTTTGTGTGGTGTGTAGCATTGTATGGTGCAGAGACTTGGACATTACGACGGAATGAGGAAAAGCGACTGGAAGCTTTTGAGATGTGGATATGGAGAAGAATTGAACGTAAAAATGGACAAAGTAAGAAATAAAGATGTGCTAGACAGAGTGGGAGAAAGAAGAACAATGCTGGAACTCATAAAGAAGAGGAAAAAGAAATTGGATTGACCACTGGCTAAGAAGAAACTGCCTGCTGAAGGATGCCCTAGAAGGAATGGTCAACGGAAAGAAAGTTAGAGGCAGAAAAAGACATCAAATGATAGACAATATTAAAACAAATGGTTTGTATGCAGATACAAAAAGGAAAGCTGAGTTAAGGAAAGAGTGGAGAATGCTGAGTTTGCAGTGAAAGACCTGCTCTTGAGCAGATCACTATGAATGTGTGTGTGTGTGTGTGTGTGTGTTTAAGAAAGGTTTCTTGGGTTTTCCGCGTCGTGAATTCAAGTTTGGCCTCTGGCCACTGATTCCGACATGATCGCACATGCCATTATCAACTAATTATAGGTCTTACGAGTATATACCACATGACATGTTATTGGACAGTGGCTAGTAATCCATGCGCCGTTAATAGTTAGATGTTAGTTAATCGCATTTCGTTATCATTGTGGTTCTTTTCGGAAGCTGTTCACCCATCCAAGGACTGACCACGTTCCATGTTTCCCAACCGTGGAATTCTTTATATCTTCTCCGTTGTTTTTGCGGATGACATATGGTGGCCGGTTACAGAGCAAGCGTTAAGATAAAAAACAAAACTGATATTAGATGGCAGATAAATAAGGACAACTACAGAAAATATAGATGGGATTGAAGAACTGGAAAATGAAAGCTAGAGTAAAAGAAAATGGAAACTTGTTTGTTGTGAAGAAAGCGAAGGTTTATTTTGGTTCGTAAAGCTAAACATGTCATGACTCGCACTAATCTTACATTATACACTGCTCAAAACAATTAGAGGAACACTATGAAATATGCAAATATTTTTTCATTCGATAAAGGTACAAACATGAAATTAATAAAGTACATTATTTGTGGTCATTTATTTATTTATTTATTGCTCATGTCAGTAAAAACAAATGAATAACGCTGACAATTAACTTTTCAAATAATTCTGCTATGTAAGCAATTGAATCTTGTGCTTATTTTTCAAAGTTAAACACTCGTTATATAGAGTTAGTATCGTGTATGGCCTCCACGACATTCGATGACAGTTTGGCACCTTCGTGGCATGCTCCCAATAAGATTCTGGATTTCCTCTTGCGGGATATTCTCCCATTCCTCCTTCAGAGCATCTCCAAGTTGCTGCAGAGTTTGTGGAGCTTGATGTCGGTTCCTGACCTTCCTGTCTAGAAGATCCCACAAGTGTTCAATAGGGTTGAGGTCTGGGCTGACCGCTGGCCACTCCATTACCTCAATTTCATTCCTCCTCAGGAAATCCCTGGTGACAGCCGCAGAATGTGCCCTGGCATTATCCTGCATAAACAGAAATCCAGGGCCTACTCCAATGGCAGCAGGTACTACATGCTCTTCCAGAACGTGCTCGATATACCGGACAGCATTCAGTCGCTGGGGAACAAGTACAAGGTCCGTACGATTGTTGTACATAACTCCGGCCCACACCATTATGGAACCTCCTCCGAATCTATCAATTTCCTGTACAGCCTCTGCAGAAAATCTTTCTCCTGGCCGTCCCCACACCCTCAATCGACCATCACAACGTGTAAGACGATACCTGGATTCGTCCGAGAAGAGCACAGACTCCCACTGGTTCAGGTTCCAATCACCATGGTTTTCAGCATACGTACGTCTTGCTGCCTTATGCCCATTTGTTAAGCGTGGTTTTTTAACGGGCCTTTTTGGACGAATATTCTCTTTCCTTAATCTGTTCCTTATGGTTTGGTCTGAAACCCGGATTCCGGAAGCCATATGAAGGTCATTCTGCAGGTCTTTTGCAGTTTTTGTACGCTGTCAAAGAGCAGAAAGAACAACGTATCTGTCATCCTGGGGGCTTGTTTTAAATTTACGGCCCTGGCCACGTCTTCTACAATACTGACCTGTCTCTCTGTGCCTGTTGCGTAACCTGGACACCACGGAAGGAGAAACCCCAAGCTCTCTAGCCACTTGTCGCAGAGATTGACCTTGTCGTAAAAGATGTAGAGCATGATACACTTCAAACTCATTTAAATGCCTCATTTTGTCAGAGACTTCAATAAACAAGGCAATAATCAACATTCGTCACTATAGCAACATCAGGAAGCTTACCAATTAGAAGTGGCCAGTGCCTTCCAAAATAAAAAAAATTCTCTATATTTGTTATTTGAGGTAATTTCTCTGTATTTAGGCCATGGATCTTTAAAATTTGTATCCAATGATAAAATTAATAATTCAATTTACATATTGTCCAACTTTCAGCATCACAGATTTAAAAAACAATTACTTATTCAATTTATTACAAGTGTTCCTCTAATTGTTTTGAGCAGTGTACCAGACTGTCCTCAAACATCTATTGCGCTATCCCAGTATATAAAATAAAATAAAGTTAAAATGTACCTTCTTAGGTCAGAGTCATCGTCCTGAGCTTACAAAATACGTATGTTTTTTTTTTGTGTGAAGGCCTTTTAGAATTTCTATTCCATCTTCAGCAGCTCTTCCTTCGCGATGTTCTCGGTGCTGGTCCTAATGCAGTGTTGCACGTGACTCATTAGAACCAGCACTGAGAACATCAAGTAATGTAGCGAAGGAAGACCTGCTGAAGATGGAACAGAAATTCTGAAAGGCCTTCAGACAAAAAAAATCATACATGTTTTATAAGCTGAGTACAAAGGCTCTGACCTAAAAAGGTACATTTTAACTTTATTTTATGACTATCCACCTCAACGGTTTTAAACAATGAATTTTATTAGTATTGATCCCAGTATATTATAGATGAAGCCTACTCTACGGTGTTATGCGAATTGTAGACATGCACACCTGGTTCTACTTCCATGACACATACCACCATTTTTTGGTTGGGCCCGTGGCCGCGAGGTGGCCCCTTCTGAGAGATACCGCCAAATTCTTTAAGTTTCAAGACAATAAATGGCTGAGGTGTATAAACCGTCGCACACAATTTTCCATTTAATATTCTTAGCCATTGATGCACTAAACACTTTTCAATCATTTATAATCACGTTTGGTACAATTTTAAACATTTTGGAACCATTTTATAAACATTTCTTACGATTTTTAAATATTTAAAAATTACGCGAATATTGTACATGGAGTTCAACAGGCGCGGGAATGCTTCATGTAACATCCGCTAGGCGACTCTCACATCACAGTTACAAACATATGAAAATAATTCGAAACCATATTTAGTGCCTAGTGTACGTTAAATTAGTTTATAGTTTGTTAAATAATATGCATGTAAATTGTTTTGTTAGGTTAGAAAATGGGAAGTTAGTTTACATCCATTTTTTTTTTTAGCATTTGGAGATAAATAATATGCATGTAAACTGTTTTGTTAGGTTAGGAAATGGGAAGTTAGTTTACGTCCTTTTTTTTTAGCATTTGGGAATTTATTCCCAAAGTTGGTAACGCCGACTTCAGAGCCATCTACCGGAAGCTACATTAACCATTACAGCAACTCCTGCAACTCGCGCATGCGCACTGCGATTCTATAGAACAAGAATTCATGTGCGACGGTTTATATACCTCATCCCAATAAATACTGTATTACTTACTTCAGTACAACACCTTTTCTTTTATTGTTCATGCTCGAAATCATAAGCATGAGCCCTCACTAGATCCCCGCATCCACATATTTTCAATACCTGTGGATTGCCAACCGAACTATTTTTCCTAACATGAAATGAGATGAAGGGTGACATAATGTGAATGAAGGGGAGGGAAGGAAGGAAGAATTGAGTGTTTGTGGAATGAAATTCGGGAAACGGGAGAACACCGAAAATCCCGGTACCCCTCTGCAACCATCATGATACCGATATAATTAGTAACTTGTTTTTCGTTACAAGACTTATAGACTGGCATTTGCACTTGAATAGCCGCAAATAGAGTTCTAGAAAAACGCTCAATTACACCTGTTGCATAGTACGGATAACATAAAATTACTTACGGAAACTTAGAATTGAATACAACCAGTACCCAGTGTATCAATCCTATATTTATGTAATATTAACTGGCACTTACCTTACTCTGATGCCTTCTACAGTACACGTGTACTCGATAAATTAAAACGAAATTCACTTATCACGTCACAGATTACCGCCATGAAACATAACATGTCTCCGAATATCATATTAACATAATACGGAATCCGTCACATACATTATAAATATTACACATGATATAAAATGTATCATTTATGCTCAAAACAAACTGTTATAAAACCTGCACCGTTTTTATACGTTTAAACGAATTGCCCAACTCACGTTCTGACATCTTGTCTTGCTCAATTTCATGAACAGGTTAGTAAACATTACGAATTAATTAATACTGTTTTATAGCCGAAGAATCCAATTACCTTGCTACGGTACCAACCACAAGCAATTAAAAATACCTTAAATCACTGTAATTACTTTTTTATGGAATATAATGCTACCATCATTATGAAAAATAATTATTTAAGCTTGTTCTACAGTCAAAGAATCCAATAATCTTATTGAAGCAAGAGACGCCAACTACAAATGATTAAACATGACCTTGTTTAAAAAGCTATCTTTTTTAAAATTGATTTTTTTTTTTCAGTTCGCCTTACATAAATTAAGAAAATGGTACGATAATGAATTACGTGCCTTTGAAAGAAGAATTCGCAAAGATGTGCTGAATGGTAAGTTTTTATTACAACAAAAGCAAGCTTTTGATAAGATCGTTCGCAACGTTACGAGAATGATACTGATATAAAAAGAAACGATTTTAAGTAGGTCACATGTACGATGTCTTACAAGATGTTTTATGTTTCAACACGATAGAGACGGGAATGAATATTCTAAATGACACAGTGATTCCGGTTGACCATAGTAATTGCTATATTCGTTTCTAATCCTGAAATTGGTGGGTTCAAATCCAGTCGATAATGGTATTTTTTCAGGCCGTAATCTGGCTTTCCTCTGAAGGGAAGTAGGCCCCATGTCGTAGATTTACGGAACGTAAACCTCAAGCTTAAAATAAAATCCATCTCAAAAATTGTTTTCGATACCTAGATTTTAATGCGACACTAAAGAATGTCGTTAAATCCCAAAACCAAATAAAAATAATGTGAATGTTCATGACTTGGTGACCACTAATCTCTAACGACAATGGACGATAATTCAAAAATAGTTTTTTTTTTTTTTTAGGGAATTAAACCCAATGGCTACAATTTGGACACGACACACACCCAGTCCCAGGGTTGAGATTTTAAAAATCTTTTACCCCGCCGGGAATCGAGGCCGGGTTGCCGGAGTGGAAGGTAGGGACTCTACCGACTACGCCACAGCGACTGAAAATAGTTTTTCCTCGCCTACACGAAAAAATGTCAGGAACTTATATTCTGTTCTTTCTTGTAATCCCATGTTTTCCTTTAACAGAGATTTAGGCGCTCTCCCCCTATAGGGAAGAATTTGAACCATACTAATTTAGTTACACTTGTTTTTGTATAGATGCCATTTGTGTGGTCCGTGGTCAGCGTTCCGCCTCATACTGATATCCAAGAAACCAAGGTAGTATTAGGACGGGAAAATTCGGCAAATTTTGCTTAGAGGCCTTTTCATTCAGGCTTAAGGATCTTTTACGAACCTAAAAATCTTCAGACTCGGGACCCATGGCTTGAAGTCCCTCCCGGTGGACTTGCTCCTTGGATTTTTCCATCCTAAAAAAATCCATCGACCCCAGTCGGGTTTGAACCCGCGACCCTCGAGACCAGAGGTAATGAGTATAACCACTAGTCCACCATTCTCTAAAAATCAAAATCAGACGTATCACCTTGTTTGTGAATTCCGAAGGAACAAAGCTATTGAAGTTCTCATTAAGATTTTTCACAAATGTTTACTGGTGCAGATCTTCATCGCCGATCCTGTCTATATTATAGTAGGCACCGAAAATGACCACGGCCAATACATGTGTGTGTTAACGCTCTAGCGACCGCAAATTTCCTGTTATCAGAACCAAACTTGGAATATAGCAATCAATAAAAAAAACATAAGTACGGCCGAGTTCATTAACCAGCAAAAACTGGACCATTAGCTGTAGTACAACCGAAATGAAAATTAAAAAAAAAACGCTTTAACGGCAATTTTCAATGTTTCGCAACTAAATTTAGGGTTCAACTGCACTTCTACTAGCGCTTGATTATTTGAGAATAAAGTTCTTAAGAAAATTTTTATACCAAAGAGAGATGAACAGACAGGTGAATGGAGAAGACTGCATAACAGTGAATTACATGGTCTTTATAGGAAGCCAGATATAATGAGAACAGTTAAGTCTCGTAGACTGTGATGGGCGGGACATGTTGCACGTATGGGGAATAAAAGACGTGCATGGAAGCTTCTTGTAGGAAAACCAGAGGGAAAACACCCAGTTGGTAGACGAAGAATGAGGTGGGAGAATAACATTAACTATGATTTGAGGGAAGTAGATTATACAGGGGATGATTGGAAAGCATTAGCTCAGGATAGGGATATATAGAGAGCTTATGTCCGTGCGGCCATGAACCTACGGGTTCCATAATGCCAGTGAGTTAGTTATAGCTCTTCTTCTGTATTTACTAACATTATTTAATATTTTTAACTTTTTCAAACAATTGTATAACATTATTAGACAATTTTGAAGTATTTATTTAAATATGCAAATCACAATATTATGACAGACAATATTGTGATGCTAACTGCTATTTTCTCCACAGAGTATATTACTTAGTCCATGATTTTTTCTATCGTTGCTTTGGGTTATCACTGATTGGATCAGCGTTAGGGAGTGATAAGTAAGTGTGCACCCATTTTTAATAAACGTTTGGTAATTTTAATATTATTGATATATTTTTTTAACATACATTTTGGGGATTTATTGCAAATATTTGTCATTTAAATTTCATAGCGACTGATAGTAATCGAGGATGATAATCGATATGTGGTTCGATTGTGGGTTATCGCTGGCTCTATAAATTCTGGCACATGCACACTGTTGTTCTATAGGACAAAATATTTCACACTATTTTAAGTGCAGTTTTTCCAAATTTAGTAAATAGGCTACTATTAAATTAAAACTAGTAAGGTATTCCCGGCTGGTAGACCAAGAATGAGGTGGGATAATAATATTATCCATGAATTGAGGGAAGTAGATTATGCAGGACAGGGATGTATGGAGAGCTTATGACCTTGCAGCCATGAACCCAAGGGTTCGATAGTCCCAGTGAGTTAGTTAGACCACCTTTAAACATGAGGCCACAACTTTTGAATAATTGTATGTATGTATATTAGGGTGATTCTTATTTAGAGGGATGGAATAAAAAATGTCATCGATGCAGCAAGGATTTATCTTAAATTTACTAACTTCTTCATCCTAGATGTCTCATTGAGTCGTTATGTTGACTGCATACCATTCATGACATCTATGGGAAAATAAGTGTAACAAAGGAGAGGCTACGGCCCAACATTGGGCTGCATATGTAGCTTTGTGTTACTTATATGAAAATGTGTTGCAGATTTTGTGAACATCCTGTTGCCAGAAATGAATGCTATTCTTCACAAAATGGTAGATCAAGAGGTACAACTGTACGATGCTGACAAAACAGGAATGGCTGACTTTGCTTTTGGTAACTTGTGCTGGACTTTGTAATCAGATTTCTGTAAAAGCAGTGCTTGAATGGGTTGGGATGCATCCCGGTACTTTTTTAAAAGTATTCCATCGCTTCCAACACCATTCCAAAATGTACTGATCATTTATACATGTGTTGGTTTATTTGTGTCAAAGGCAATAATGTTAACTCTAGACCACAATGGTTGTAACATGTACAGGGTGGTAGTCAAGAGTAGAAGTAAATCCAATCTCATATATAGTCCTACTAGATGGTCAGAAATTTGAGAAAGTTGATGGTATTATATACTTGGGTTCTCTAATTACAAAAAAAATGAATCAACTTGAAGAGTTATTACAAATCAATGGTAAAGAGAAAAATGTTTGCCTGAACCAGGAATCGAACCCCGAATCTTTAGCTTTCCGTGCTAATGCTCTGTCCACTGAGCTAATCCAGGCTTCATTCCCATCCAAGCGAGAATCCTTCCTTTACCTTTACTCTACTAGCCCCACATTCAATTGCAATGAATCATCATTCACAAATACACAATGAATGGCTTCTACCTGAAGAAGACATGAAGGGACTCCACACAGCTATAGCATTATTTATTAAATTAATATTGAGAAACTAAAGCTATTACTATGATAGAAATAAGTAAATTAATGAACACAATTAAATTATTATAAATCAATGGTAAAGAGAAAAATTTTTGCCTGAACCAGGAATCGAACTCCGAACCTTTAGCTTTCCGTGCTAATGCTCTGTCCACTGAGCTAATTCAGGCTTCATTCCCATCCAAGCAGAAATGCTTCCTTTATTTTACTTTGTTGTAGCATAAATAACTTTATGTGCAGGAGGAGCCATAGTGTCTGCGTGCAGCACAGAACCAGGACAAGACACTGCATGTGTAGCTTCTTTCAATACAATCTCTCACTCACCACAATGCATTATAAAGGTCAGTAACACATGACAGAGAGATGAGGAGGACGTTGTGAAACCTGCTAAATAAATACATTACATTGAACTTTCTTTTAGGAATAAATCACTATGAGGTTTAATTTATATTATTTTAAGTCTGATCATCTTACTTACCTCAATATTAATGTTGATTTGTTCTTGGACATGTTTCAAAACAATTCTGTTTTATTGTCAGCTTGTCCAGACTGGTTGATTTATGTTGCACACCCTGGATGTCGATGTCAGCTCCATCCTGTGGTTGGCCAAAGAACCTCCAAACAAGGTCACGCTCCATCGGTATTTCAAAATTCATAATTCTGTTTTTGTTCTTCCGAATATAGATTTTTTTCCCAAATATTAAATTAGCACCGAAAAATAACTACAGTCTAAATAAACTAATAAAAACCAACAAAAATGAAAAAAACTGATAATAATAAAAAGTCAGGAATATATCAAATTGAATGCATGGGTTGTAAAAAGATATATATATATATATATATATATATATATATATGAACCTAAAAATTAGAACCAAAGAACACATAAGAAACATTAAAAATGGGGAAATAGAAAAATCTGCAGTTGCTGCTCATGTTTGGTCTGAAAAACATAATATAAATCCAAACACTAAATTATTAAAACAGTTAGAAAATACAAAAGAGCTGACTATTTGGGAAAAAATTTATATTCAGAAGAACAGAAACAGAGTTATGAATTTTGATATTCCGATGGAGGGTGACCTTGTTTGGAGGTTCTTTGGCCAACCACAGGATGGAGCTGACATCGACATCCAGGTGGTGCAACACAATGCAACATAAATAAAACCAGTCTGGGAAAGCTGACGATAAAACAGAATTGTTTTGAAACATGTCCAAGAACAAATCAACATTAATATTGAGGTAAGTAAGATGATCAGACTGAAAATAATATAATTAAAATAATCTCAAAATATAACTTCCTAAAATTAAATATTAATTTATGATGTTTCATACCTCTCCAGTCTTCTAAGTAGACTGTGATTTCAAAGACTTTGCAGCTTCATCTGCAGTACTTTCTTCTCGACTGATGTTATGTCGATCAGAAGAAGTGGTTGAGATGGAAGAAGTACCATAGTTCTTCAGGTCAACATAACATCAGTTGACAAGAAAGTACTCAAGATGAAGCCACCAAGGCTTTGAAATCTCAATCTACTTAGAAGACTGATATGATGAGAGGTATGAAATATTTTAATTTAATCATAAATAAATTATATATTCAACTAAACCTTCTGGCGGCTCTATGGCCCTGGGGTCGACTCAGCCTCTAGCAGAAATGAGTACCAGACACTTGTTCTGGGAGTAAAAACGGCCGTCAAGCAGGGTTGACATCAAGTGCCGATTGTCCAGAAAAAGTGGGAGCCTTAACCTCCTACTACCCTAAGGGCCTCCTGAGGCTTGTAGTGGGATTACTTTACTTTGGGGCACGCCGTAGCGTAGTGGTTAAGGCACTGCGCTACAAGACGGAAGGTCGAGGGTTCGACTCCCGTTGGGGTCAGGATTTTTAAACTGACCCAAACCTTCTGGCGGCACTATGGCCCTGGGGTCGACTCAGCCTCTAACGGAAATGAGTACCAGAAGCTTGTTCTGGAGGTAAAGGCGGCCGTCACGCAGGGCTGACAACCCGGCTGACATAAAGTGCTGATTGTCTAGAAAAAGTGGGAGCCTTAACCTCCTACTACCCCAAGGGCCTCCTGAGGCCTGTAGTGGGATCACTTCAGGAATCAACACTGAGGTATTAATTATTTAAGTAAAATTGTATCAAATCACCTCAAATTCTTCTTCTTATACCAGTTTGGGTTCCCTACTCAGTACGTTCTTCAGCCTACCAACAGAGGGAGCAGAAGGCAACTCTTCAAGACGGTCGTGAAAGTACTGACAATGGAAACAAATAAGGTTCTGAAACCAGTCTAAGAACAAGAAGAAGAAGAATATGAGGAAAGGTGATACAATTTTACTTAAATTAATGGAATATTTTAGTAAAGAAGCCAGATATTATTCCAGAAATTCCACATAAAACTGCAGTAGCAAAATTTAGACTGCTTACAGAACATTACTATTTGGCCAAACATTTATATAAAATAGGAATCTATACGAATCCAAATTGTCCTCTATGCAACAAAGATGAAGAAATGAACGAAGAACATCTACAAACCTGTGAAGTATTACCTGTTGGATCCACCATAGAGAAATATTGGAGAGCAAGAATGCTAATGGCTTCGTTGCCAAGGCCCAGCATTTGAAAACAACAACTTAAATGAATAGTATAGCAAACTCTACTAATTTTGTGATACTAAGATTTTAGACTATTATACCTTTATATTATGAAAATTTCTGGATAGAGTCTTAGGAACATTAAAGTTAAGGATATATGATTGAAATATATATATATATATATATATATATATATATATATGCTGAGTTGTCGAATATATGAAGGAGTTAGGACAATAACATGATAAGCCATGTATTGTTCTTTCTGAGATATAAGGACTTTAATGTTTCAAAAGATTATAAATACCAATTGTACAGTATTGTTAATACATTGTGTGTCTATATGTTTTAACTTACGAATGGTTTTATTGATATTTCAATACATTTATTTGCTATCATTGTAATAAATGACATTTCTTAACAGAATGTGGCTTATCATGTTATTGCCCTAAGCCCTTCATATATTTTACTAGCTGGCCCGGTAAACGTATCACCTTTAAATATTTTTACGTTAATTTTTCTGATGTTTTAATAGTTATCTGCTATTCGGGGCAGAAACAAATCCAACAAATCAAAGATCATAAAAATCGGTCCAGCCATTCTTGAGTTATAAATAGTGTAACTAATCCGACTTTGTTATATATATATATATATATATATATATATATATAGAAGTCCCGGCCACGCATTGCTGTGGATAAGGTATACGTTAAATTATGTTGTAGTAAACTAAGTGAGAAATCTAAATCAGACATTTTTTTTTTGTTTTACACAATTTTTTAGTTCTGGTACGTTAACTACACCCGGTATAAATATGGGTGGTGGTTTATGTGGAAGTGGTTTTGTTGATTGAGATGAATTTATGTTGTCTGCATTCTCAGTATCATCCATAAGTGTATCATAAGAATTATATACATTTATTGATGGGATATTTTGAGGAGGCTTGCTGATTTCATTATACTTTCGTTTTTTTCTACGAACTTGTTGGCAGTTTGGATTCTCATCATCATCAAGAAGTCTCTATATAGTAATATCATCTTGTTTTTCATTTAATAGAGGCATGAAGATTGTTTCTGTAATATTAGGCATATTATTATAACTAACAGACTTACTTACAGTTCTGTTATTCCGTTCCTTAGGACCTTCATATGTTTTTTAAATTGACATTCTTCTTAAATGTAAGATTTATGTCACATAGGCCTATACCAATTTGCAGAAATTCACTTGATATCTTATCATTCATGGTCTCTAGAACTGATTTGCCATATTGTTCAATGTCCCTTCTCGGTCCAGTTAAATTTAAATTAAGTTGCTGTCTTTCAGCCAGATTACTTAAAACTAATACTTACACATGAAATTAATATTATTATTATCAATATATTGAAAATAAAATAAAACACAAACACACTTAAATTATGAAATAATCAATATTTGTAATTCAATTTAAATTCGCGGTTGCAACAAAAAACACAGCCACCTGGTTAAATAATAAACCAATTACCTTATATGGCCATCTGTTAGAATCGTATGGAACTCACAGGTAATTATAACTCTTTGTTAAATAATAAACAAATAATTTGCAATAAAAATAATGCGACTATAAATTTAGTTATAAACTTCCCTAAGTCTCAAGTTGGATCAAACTGCACACAGTGTGCAAAATCTTATTAAAATCGGTTCAATAGTTTAGGATTCCATCGTGGACAAACAATGTGACACATAATTTTTATATATTAAGATTTTACACCAATATGACACAAATTATATATCTATTTTTTCTGGAGGTTTGAAGAACTCGGGTAATTTCATGATAGTCATCATCATCCTCTCATTGTGTCCTCCTTTCGGAAGGTCGATTCCAAATACGCCTCCAACCATCTCTATCTTCGCATGCTTTGCTTCTTTTTAGTTCTTAGCAGTCGTATCCTCTCTCGTGTACACTTTTCTTCACTTGGTTAATCCATCTTACTCGTGGTCTACCTCCTTGTATCTTAAGATTTAACAGTCTTTGTGGTAGTCTTTCCTTTTATATTCTTTTTAAATGTCCAAACCATTTTAGTCTACCTTTTTCTATGTCTGTCGTTAATTTTTTTACACTTAATGTCTTCCTGATTTTGTCATTCCTTATTCTATCTCTCCTTGTTTTATGTACCATTCCTCGTAAGAATTTCATTTCTGTAGCTTGGATAGTATTAGAGTGAATTCATAACAAACTTTTTTAATCACTCTCCATGTTACATCCAATGCATTTGAAACCCCATTTATAAACAGTGAACCCTTGGAACCACAGATCACATTGTATCTACACCAACACAGACAAGTGTTAAATGTAACAACTGCTAACATGAATGAAAACACCTCCTCTACAAGTTAACATAAAATACACCCAAGAAACGCTGTTATCACAAATATGAAAACACAGCAGAAAGTAGACTTTCTGCCATCTACGAGACAGAAAAAGGATATGTTTTTTTCTTGTCAGTACAACTTTGTTACAAACTAAAAAAAAAAAAAATGAAATTATCCGTGTCACAAAATTAACCAATTTTGCCATATGTATAGGGAAGTTCAGGTAACGTGGACCCTTCTGTTTGAGTGGACCCTGTTAACATCTTCTTTAATTGGTGCTGCCTGCGAACAGAAAATATTTTAACTTCTTCCCCTCATCAACTTTGATGGGTTCAAGGCCAGTTTCTGTTATTCTTTGTGTGAAGAAGCGTTTATTTGTGATATTTATGAAAATGACCAGTTTAAAAGTTTTTCAAGCTAAGAATCAATTCTTAATTTCTGCTATTGAATATTATAAATGTTGAAAAACTCCAAAATATATTATATTATGTAGATGCTGTTTTAATATACTGACAGGTTTGGTTTGATATTATGTGACATGGTAGCTGTATAAAATAATTAAATATAACAAAGGAATATTTAAATTAATATTGGGAAGTAAACATTATGAGGTTATTAAGTTATGTAGATAGGAAATAACACTATGAGGTTTTTTGGACGTCAGTTGTGAACGTGACACAGCATTGAGAATGTCACAAAAGATGTGAAGAAACCCTGGGTCTGCTATGAATTATGAAGTATGAGGTGAGTGAAATAATAAAAAATAAACAATATTATGAGGTTATATCATTCCACACGTAAGCCATGACTGAAGAGGGACAAGATATTGTCTGAAACCGCCGGTATCAAAGAAATATATGAGGTGAGTTGTTAAAAATATGTTCTCCACTCACTATTAATTAATAACAAAGGAATTTGGTTAATGTGGAACTCCATGAGGACCTGGGTCCACTTTACACAAATACATATATTTTATCAATGAGGATGCTATCTGCAAAAAACCATTCACTTAATTAATTTCATTTTAATATCCTTGTAATTTTACTAAACCCAAAGACTGTCACTTTCTACAGTTGAATGACGTGTGAATGTTATAATCAACAATAATTTTTCAAAACATTAAATAAATATCAACACTTTTTAATTATGATCAGTCATAAATATTTTCAGATTAATCTGTGCCTGTCTGTATAAATTGAAGGGCTCTGCTGTAAAACACGGCACCTGACAAATTCTTGAAAATTGAGTTGTAGGTTAAAGTGTAAAATGTGACCTCGTGAAAGCATTTGGTGAATGTAGTTTTATTTACCGTGACAATACATCTGCTATCTATTGTAAAGTGATCCCACTACAGGCCTCAGGACGCCCTTGGGGTAGTAAGACTCCCACTTTATCTGGACAATCGGCACTAGATGTCAGCTGGGTTGTCAACCCTGCATGACGGCCGCCTTTACCCCGAACAAGCATCTGGTACTCATTTCCATTGGAGGCTGAGTCGACCTCAGGGCCACAGTGCCGCCAGAAGGTTTGGGTCAGTTTTAAAATCCTGACCCCACCAAGACTCGAACCTTCGGACTTGTAGCACAGTGCTGCTATCTATTGACGGATGTAAAAACTATGTACACCAAATGCTTCAAGATGTCACACATTACAGTTTGCAAGTTACAACTCAATTTTCAAGAATTTGTCAGTTACCATGTTTCACAGCTGAGCCCTTCAATTAACATAGTAAATAAACTTAAAAGTAGACTAAAAGCTACAGTGGACTCTGGGGTCCACTTTATCCGAATATGAAGGTTAAAGTGGACCTTTCTTGTCTTCTTCTTCTTCTTCTTCCTTCCAAGTATTAAGCCAAGGCCTGTTACGATCCTATAGAAAATTTTCCCTCCAGCGTTTCATAGGACGGCCCAGAGATCTTCGTCCTCTTGGTATATAATTATAAACAGCTTTGGGGATCCGATTTGAACTCATTCTTTCAAGATGGTGTTTCCATTTAGTTGGTACTGTTTAATATATTCCAAAATTACCTTTCTTGTAATGTAAGAAATTTAATAAATTATGAAGATGTTTCCATATTTGAATAAAATAACAATGTTATTTCATAGTTACAACACTAATGATAATCACTGTAATTAAACAAAATTCAAATTCCTTAATTAAAAGAAGAAAAACAACAAATTCAAAACACGAGTCCACATTACACGAAGTTCCTCTATAACTCTTGCATCATTATTATTTTTCCTAGTATATAAAATGGAATAGGACACGGTGGACTAGTGGTTATGCTCCTTGCCTCTGGTCCCAAGGGTTGCAGGTTCAAACCCGGCCGGGGTTGATGGATTTTTTAGGATGGAAAAATCCAAGGAGTAAGTCCTCCGGGAGGGATTTTAAGCCATGGGTCCTGAGTCTGAAGATTTTCAGGCTCATAAAAATCCTTAAGCCTGAATGAAAAGGCCTCTAAGCAAAATTTACCGAATTTTCCCGTCCTAGTACTACCTTGGTTTCCTAGATGTCAGTATGAGGCAGAATGCTTACCACGGACCACTCAAAATGACATCTATACAAAAACAAGTGTAACTAAATTCTTCCCTGTAGGGGGAGAGCACCTAAATCTCTGTAAAGGGAAAATATGGGCTTACAATAGAATACAATATAAGATGTGTGTTGCAGTCGAGAGTGATGCCGGGGGAATGCTGGTTGTTTGATGGCTGCACTGCTTGTGTTCTGATACAACTGGTGACACCTGTGCAGGTGACCACTGTGTCTCTAGAACACATCCCAGCGTGTGTCTCACCGACTGGACAAACATCCAACGCTCCTAGAGACTTCACAGTCTGGGTAAATCACATTTCACTACTTCTTAATTCAAAAAGTAAACAAAGGGCTCAGCAAGTCCTTTCTAGACAATTGACACAAGATGTGTGATGGCCAACTTTAACTCAATATTCATTTTCATTAGAGGTTGAGTTGACCCCCAAAAGATTTTATACTCCAAGCACGAAAGGCATAGAAGACCCTAGGCCTACCAGTCGGCTGCTGGCCTCACTTCTACATGTGTTAATCACAGAGGTAGATGATTATCTAGCCAGTGTAGAGGTGACATGTGGTCAGCATGTTGAATCACCCAGCCGTTATAGCTGGTCTTCTCAACCTGGAGTCACTACTTATTGTAGCTACCCAAATGCCGCATGATGTCGGGTGGGAACCGGTCCCATACTGGCCAAAATACCATCAGAAAATTTCTTCCCCCGTGGAGACTCGAACCAGAGCAAGTCCTGTAGCTCTGCACCAAGGCTTCTTGCTTTAACCACTTGGCTATGGTGCAGGACCCCAAAAGAAATCTTGATCCAATCCGAATTGAACCCCTGACCTTCCGATTTGTAACTTATTTCCTTAACTAATTATGCTACAGCATCCCCCTTTTTAATTCAAAACAAAGTTGAATTAAGGGCACCTGGAATGTCCTATACTTATAATGTTAAATGTAAGGAACATTTTCTCCTGAACTATTTCCTATCAAGTTGAAATGTTTACAGTGGAAAGGTTAATATATTTAGAGTCTTCTACCATAACGATTTATATAGATATGCATTTATATCAAAAATATATTTTTTTCCTTTAAAAAAATTTTCTTTCAGTTTTTTACACTGTATTTTGCAACCTAAATTCTTTAATTACTGAGCTATCACAACATCAATATGGTAACAATTGTATATGAGGACTATATTGAAGCCCTGGTCTCTAGCTTTAATAGTTTAGAAGAAAATGTTCTTTATATATTGAAAAAATGAATGCTAACTATGGGAGAGAGTTGACGCCCACATTTTAAAGGGACGGGGAATACAGGCAAGATAATTATACCATATTAAAGAGGAATCTTTCCAGTGTTTTAATTGATAAAAATATGAAAATGCATTTTTTCATCACATCTGGCCTTCCGGGTCCCGTTAACCTTGTTCCAAAAATTATTATTAATTATTATTAGGCTATTATTATTATTATTTGTAGTTAAATATGGGAAATAACATTACAAGGTTCTTAATTCAATAAATAAATGAGTCACTTCTTATCTAAATCCAGTAGACATAATATTGGCCTGAAGATAAGAGGGACTCCTCTTGAAAACTACAGTTCCCCTGTTAAAAAAAAAAAAAACATCAAGTATGAGGGTAAAATAAGAATTGACTTATTCATTCATTCATTGTATTATTATTATTATTATTATGTCTGCTTTGCTAAGCTCTGGTGGTAGTATGCCTGCCTCCTGACAAATGGGTCAGGTTGATTACAAATTTTGATTGTAAAATTCCAAATTTTCAATTTATGTACCAGTTCAGCAGACCATTATATACTTGTATTGTGTAGAATGAGGAGTGAAAGATGAAAGGAAGAGAGCAGGTAAAACTTGATGCTGGCACGTCCTATTAACATTCCCATCCGATTGACCTTTCAGGAGTAGTCCCATCATCAGCGGGAGAAACAGGAGCTGTCTGTATCTACTGACCCTGAATGTACACTTCTAATATTTGATTGGATGTACTGGACATCCTTTAAAATTGCTCCTTCTGCTGATGATGGGACTAGTCCCGAAAGGTCTATAGTGAATTAATATGTTTATGTAGACAGACTTACACGTTAACAATTTTTTGTGACTAAATCCTCAACAAAGTTTTAACATAAATTTTATTAATGTTTTTCTAAATAATTTTTATGTGTGTTAACTTACTATGTAAATATCAATAAAACTAAATATATGGTCACACGTAGAAATACATTATATAATGGAAATGGACAGTTAATGACGAATGAGGGAAATTTTGAGGAAGTGGCTGAATTCAAATACCTAGGAACAATAATCACAAACAGGAATGAGATGCACAAAGAAATTAAACATAGGCTCAATTCTGGAAATGCGTGCTATTATGCATTGCAGAGACTCTTGATGTCCCAACTCCTTTCAAAAAACGTTAAACTGAAAATATATAAAACTATTATTCTACCAGTTATATTATATGGGTGCGAAACATGGACTCTTACTTTAAGGGAGGAAAGGAGATTACAGGTATTTGAGAATAACGTTCTTAGGAAAATTTTTGGACCAAAGAGAGATGAACAGACAGGTGAATGGAGAAGACTACATAATAATGAACTACATGGTCTTTATAGGAAGCCAGATATAATAAGAACAGTCAAGTCTCATAGACTGCGATGGACAGGACATGTTGCACGTATGGGGAATGAAAGACTTGCATGGAGGCTTCTTGTAGGAAAGCCAGTGGGAAAACACCCAGTTGGTAGACCAAGAATGAGGTGGGAGAACAACATTAACTATGACTTGAGGGAAGTAGATTACACAGGAAATAATTGGAAAGCATTAGCTCAGGATAGGGATGTATGGAGAGCTTATGTCCGCGTGGCCATGAACCTATGGGTTCAATAGTGCCAGTGAGTAAGTAAGTAAGTAAGTTAGTTAACTTACTATGTTAGCTTGGTTTCATGAACCAATGTCATCTGTTATTATCTATGTCCATAGGCTTATCCATCCTACGACTCATCGGAAGGAATTTTTCTTGGACATTACTCATATAACAACAGTGGCAGCCGCATACAGTTCTTCAACATACAAGTACGTACATGTTGTTGGTACTGGAGATTATTTGATCTCCATCATTTTCCTCTGGCTTCTTGCATTTCCTATGTTCATTATGTCTTCATCACATGAACTATACAGTCTGCAGATCAGAAGAAAGTGATCACCAGGAATGTCTTACGCAGCCTATTACATCATGAGGCATTGTACTATACCTCTTCTGAGGTAAGTTCCAGTTGTACTGTAAATAAACCAAATATGTGACTGCATTTTAATTGGTCAAATAATGGTTTCAGCTTTAAGTGTATAAAAAAATATAGTTTTTACACGCTTTATATTATCTTTACCTGTATCTATCTATCTATCTATCTATGTGACGGAATCTTTCAACGCGATTTTCACCCACTTAAAATCATTGGATCGACTTGAAACTTTGTATACTTGTAAAGGACCTGTGACAATACAATAATTTCATGTTTTTGTTTCTAAAATCCTGGCCAGAATCGTCAGAAAATAAAAAAAAAGTGTTTGTGTAATTATGTAACGGAATCTTTCAACACGATTTTCACCCACTTAAAACTTTGTATACTTGTAAAGGACCCATGACAATACAATAATTTCATATTTTGTTTCTAAAATTCTGGCCAGAATCATCAGAAAATCAAAAAAAATGAAAACTGGTATAATAGGTTGCGGACTTGTCAACTTTTTAGTCAATCGTTGTAAGAGCTCAGTTGGTAGAGCGGTGGACTGTAGTGTTATACAATTTCAGTAATCCATAGGTTGCTGGTTCAAATCTGGCTGGGAGGATTTTTTTTTTAGAAGAGTATTACTTTTTGCTCATACTACAATAGTATCGAATTTAAAGATATTTACATTTTTATCTTATTCTGTAAAATATTAAAACTAAAAAATAAATAATAGTTTCAAAAAACTAAAACAACACACTTTATTAGAAAACCGAACTAAAAAATGAAAAATAATTTTAATTTCCAACACAGTTCGAATAAAATTAAAGTGGTCAACAAAAAAATCATCTCCAACACATATAGAATAAAACTAGAGTTATCTACAAAAAGAAAATAATTTTACCATCAAATGCGTGGGGTCCTCTATATTAATTAATACATTTGATAATAAACAGACATTGCTAAAAGTAAAGTCTCTAAAATCATTAAAAGCACCCCACGCTTTTGATGGTAAAATTATTTTTTTTTTTGATAACTCTAGTTTTATTCTATATGTGTTGGAGATGATTTTTTTGTTGACCACTTTAATTTTATCCCAAGCGTGTTGAAAATTAAAATTATTTTTAATTTTTTAGTTCGGTTTTCTAATAAAGCATGTTGTTTTAGTTTTTTAAAACTATTATTTATTTATCTAACATTTCAAATAAAGGAAATAAAAATATATATTATCTAGTACATGTCTATATAAGTTATGTGGGAGAATGTTAAAATATATAATTACAATTTTAATACATTAAATAAATATTTCATTAATAAGAATCAAATGAATTGTGAATTCTTCTTATCTCATACATCTATGTTTTTAACACAGAACTGCAGTATCTGGAAACATCACTTTAACTTACCTGATATATTTTCAAAGTTCTATAGAACAACAGTACGCATGCACCAGAGTTTATAGAGCCAACAATAACTCACTATCGAACCATATATAGATTATCATCCTTGCCTAGTGGATTATCGTTGCTCACCACATTACAATTATTATCAAAATCGTACTAAAGTTTATACAGCTTTCACTAGATGGCAGCACGTTGCTGTGAAATTTGAATGACCAATCTTTGTAATAAGTCCTTCACCATAGCCGAGTGGTTAAGGCAGGAAGCCTTGGCGCAGAGCTACAAGACTTGCACTGGTTCAAGTCTCCATGGGGGAAGAAATTTTCTCATGGTATTTCAGCCAGTATGGGACTGGTTCCCATCCAGCATCGTGAGGCATTTGGGTAGCTACAATAAGTAGTGGTTCCAGGTTGAGAAAACCAGCTATAACGGCTGGGGGACTTGATATGCTGACCATATGTCACCCCTACACTGGCTGGATGATCATCTACCTCTGTGATTGACACATGTGGATGTGAGGCCAGCAGCCGACTGGTAGGCTAAGGGCCTTCTAGGCCTGTGACACCATATAATTATTAATCTTTGTAATAAATCCCCAAATCTATTTTAAAGAAATATAATAATATTCAAATTCTCAAATGTTTATTAAAAATGGATGTACACTAACTTATCTCTTCTCAATGTCATTGCAACCAGCGATAACCCAAACCAGCGAGAAGAGAGAAACTCATAGACTAAGTAATATACTCTGTGGAGAAAATAGCAGTCAGCATCACAATATTGTCTAACAGTGTCTTAATGATGGTGTTTTGCATATTTAAGTAAATACTTCAAAATTGTTAAAAAAAGTTTAAAATATTAAATAACTAGCATACCCGGCAGACGTTGTCCTGCCCGAACGTTCAATTCTCAATATGTTACTTTTTTACCATAAAATTCAGCAATTAGGACTTTTTGTCTTCATGAACATTAGAATTGTGCCCTCCTTTGCAGATAAGTTAAGAACCATCATATAACAATTATATTAGAGTGAAAAAAAAGAGATAAATTGATGAGAGTGAGTCAAAACAGTTTTTTTTTTTTTTTCCTCCAGCTTGATTTCATTTCTGACCCACTGTGCATCAGTTCCATACTGGCCGAAATTCCATGAGAAAAATTTCTACCCCCATAGAGACTCGAACCAGTGTAAGTCCCATAGTTCTGCGCCAAGATTTCTTGCCTTAACCACTCGGCTATGGCGCGAGATTCATGGTAGCAATGAAAGACAAAAATGGTTTTGTGAGTTATCCGTAAGAGAGAAGGGACTCTTGGTATCAATGAAAGACAAAAATGGTTTTTGTGAGTTATCCGTAAGAGATAAACATATGCTGTTGCGAACTTTTTTGTAGAGCTTTTTGATATATTCAATTCTGTGTACATTAATTTTGTGTATTTCTTATGGTTTAGGCAGCATAAGCCATTAAAGCGTGCAAAGAGCTACTTTTTTCACGTTTTCCACTACAAAGGGCGATTTTTAAGGGTGTAGGAGTTGAGTATCACAACTCTCTTATAGCCTATGTTCACCCCGGGAATCTCCTGAACATTTTGCAAAAACCCCATCACAATCGGATCAACAAACAAACAAACATACAAACAAACATTAATTTTTACATATAAGATGTTAGTAAATACAGAAGAAGAGCTACAGTTTACAACAATAAACTGAAAAATCAAGCGCTAGTAGAAGTGCAGTTGAGCCCATCATTCCTATCTTCAACGCATGGCAACATCTGACGATGGGAATGATGTTTCTCGATATTGTAGTTCTGTGTTAAAAAAACATTGATATATGAGGTAAGAAGAATTCACAATTTGTTTGATTCTTATTAAGAAAACCTCATAATGTAAAAGCTCCCAAATTTATTACATGAAAACATTTCACTGTTATATCCTTTCACATGCACAATACAGAATACATTGGAATATCAATTGTTTCAAAACAGCTGCTTCTATACAATTTTTAGAGCACAAAAAGGAAAACTTTTGAAAATCGGAGAGAAACAAATTACTTTCAATGTTTTCAAACTGTTTAGTGAAAAATATCCTGCATTAGCCACTGAGGATGTGGTGAAAACAATAACAAAATTTACAGGTGAGTCAGCATGGAGCATATATTCTGCTCATAATGAAATTGTAAATAAAGGAAATTTATTGACATCATGGAAAAAAAAGTAAATGATTAGATAAGCCCATATATAATTGAGGGGAGAACATATTTTTAATAACTCACCTCGTACAAATTCAAATTTATTTGATTTAAGACCATTGGTTTCGAATGAATTTTTCGTTTATCTTCAGTTTATTTTCATGACTCCAACTGTTGAAATTCTATGTTTGTTGATTTCACTATGGTAACCTCTAATGCTGCCATGTTTGGTTGGCTTTATAAATTTTGAAATCAAATTTTTTTCTATAGGAATATCAAAATTCATTGATCGATATTTATTCTTTCTTCCCAACATTAATTTCAATACCATATATAATGGTTTTGTTATAAATAAATAAAGAAAGAATGAGTTCAAATCGGATCCCCAAAGCTGTTTATAATTATATACCAAGAGGACGAAGATCTCTGGGCCCTCCTATGAAACGCTGGAGGGAAAATTTTCTATAGGATCATAACAGGCCTTGGCCTAATACTTGGAAGGAAGAAAAAGATATAAATAAATAAGAAATGGAAGTTCCTAATTATTGACGATTTTATTATTAATTTAACACTTCTCATATAAAGATAAATTATATTTGAAGAGAAAAATTTTTGCCTAGACCGGGACTCGAACCCGGGACCCTTGGCTTTCCGGGCCAAGTGCTCTACCAACTGAGCTACTGAGGCGAGTTACGATCTAGATGCAAATTTTTCCCTTATGTACATTGTAATTCCCTCGCGCCAAATGCTTGAAACCATAGCTTCTATCTTTGCAAATGGCGGCTTCTTAGTTAAGAAGACATTTATTGGGAATTTAACACTACTTTATAAAGTAGGGAATTACAATGTACATAAGGGAAAAATTTGCGTCTAGATCGTAACTCGCCTCGGTAGCTCAGTTGGTAGAGCACTTGGCCCGGAAAGCCAAGGGTCCCGGGTTCAAGTCCCGGTCTAGGCGAAAATTTTTCTCTTCAAATATAATTCCTAATTATTGTTACCATCTTACCTCGAGTTCAGTCATATTTCCTGTAAAATATGATATTGCCTAGGAACAATGTTTATATTGATGACAGTTCAGTCATATGGTGGGTAAAAGTAGCACCACAGTTGCATCAATAGACAGGGTGAGCTGAGTAATATCTTATACACAAGTTTGTTTACAGTACAACTGGAATTGGTGTACTTGAACCTTTCAGTGTGTGAGTGTCTGAGTCTCATGGACAATCCTCCGCAGGATGTGCCCACACTTGCAGACTGTACGTAGGTGCAAGCAGACAGTTTGAATTACATGCTTGGCAATGTCACTGTTGTCTTCGTGAAGACATTGAGTCTGTCCTCGACATTTGCTCAACTGCAGCATGGTGTTTGTGCAATTCTAGTTGTCCTAATAAATAAGGTGAAACTGGTACATCTTACCTCATACATACTTCATGTTTTGATATGTTGTCCATACAATGATCAGCTTGTCCACATTGGACAAATTCCCAGGGAAATAGACTGGATTAACAAGTTCTTCGGACAGCCAAAAGATGGAGTGAGAGTTGACATCCAGGGCCAACAACATAAAATTCAAAAGTCTAGATAAGCTGATGATGGTATAATAAAAAAATGTTGTCTGTTCATTCTTACCTCTTAAGGTTGTTTTTGTCGAACATATGTTTCAGAGCTTCTTAGCCGCATTGTCAGCGATTACAGACTGCATTTTCTCATGTTGTCGGCCCTGATTCTTGATTCCTGCTTCTTTGCCTCCGGTAAACACAAAATTATTAAAACAGTTAGAAAACAAAAATGAACTCACCATATGGGAAAAAATCTATATACAGAAGAACAAGGAAAGAATTACAAACTTTGAAATTCCCGCAGAAAGGAACCTCATTAGTAAATTCATTGGACCAGAGGCAAGGAGAGCAGGAATCAAGAATCAGGGCCGACAACATGAGAAAATTCAGTCTGTAATCTGACGATGGGGCTAAGAAGTTCTGAAACATATGTTCGACAAAAACAACTCTAAGAGGTAAGAAATGAACAGACAAAATGTTTTGATTATTAAACAAAGCTCTTAATGTTACTTCCTATTGTATTTTAAAATTAAATTCTGATCGTGGTATATTGAAATAGAACACAACAATTTATGAGGTAAGATGACTCTGAGTTCACCGTATTTATTAAATAGAATAAGTGAGCAAAATCTGAAGGAAATCCATTAAAAACAATGGAGTTATCACTTCTTTTTATTATAAAAAGTGCATCTGCTACAGTGTAAGCCCCCTTGAACAAATAGGAATTCCATGTGGAATAACAGAGAATAAAGTGAAAATGTGTGTGAGAACATGCTACAGGTTTGAACCAAAGAGAGGGAAGAGACTATATTAATCAATTTCAAAATCCCTGAGGAGGTTCATATACTCGCCACTAGAGGGACAGCAGGTCAACAGAACAGTCAAAATCTATATTTGAAGAGATAAATTATATGTTCAGACCGGGGCTTGAACCCATGACCTTTGGTTTTCTAGACCAAGTGCTCTACCGACTGAGCTACTAGAGCAAGTTCTGATCTAAACGCAAATTTTTCTCTACATACATTGTAATTCCCGCACACCAAAAGCATGAAACCTTTTGCTTCTATCTTTGCAAATGGTGACTTCTTTATTAGGAAGACATTTATTTGGGAATTTTACATTACATTATAAAGCCAGTACGACTTCTTTCAATGTTTTTATTATTCATTTCATACATCTCAATGATGGATAAATCATATAACCAAAGGTCTCGTGTTCAAACCCCAGTCTGAGCATATAGTTTTTCTCTTCAAATATGATTTATCCATCATTGAGATGTATGAAATGAATAATAAAAACACTGAGTCAAAATCTAGTTGTGAATGGGGGCAACTTGTCGAGGTTCAACATCTTCATATTTATACAACCACTACTACCAGTCAAATCATTTTTGAAGAGAAAAATATACGCCCAGATTGGGGTTTGAATCCAGGACCATTAGCTTTATATGCTACTGAGTTATCCAAAGTCTTCAATCTTTCTTGTAAACCCATGTTTTCCCTTAACAAAGATTTAGGCGCTCTCCCTCTACAGGAAAGAATTTGAACCATACTAATTTAGTTGCACTTGTTTTCGTATAGATGTCATTTGAGTGGTCCGTGGTCAGCGTTCTGCCTCATACTGACATCTGGGAAACCAAGGTAGTACTATGACGGGAAAATTTGGTAGATTTTGCTTAGAGGCCTTTTCATTCAGGCTTAAGGATCTTTTACGAGCCTGAAAATCTTCAGACTCGGGACCCACGGCTTAAAGTCCCTCCCGGAGGACTTGCTCCTTGGATTTTTCCATCCTAAAAGAATCCATCGACCCTGACCGGGTTTGAAGCTGTGACCCTCGGGAACAGAGGCAAGGAGCATAACCACTAGTCCACCACGGCCGATCAAATTCTTCTTTTATACATTTTAATTCCCAAGAGCAGAAACGCTTGCAAACCATTGTTCAACACATGAATGGTGGCTTCTTATTTAAGAAGATTTTTAATGGGAATTTGGGGCACGCCATAGCCTAGTGGTTAAGGCACTGCACTAAAAGCTGGAAGGTCCAGGGTTCGAGTCCCGGTGGGGTCAGGATTTTTACACTGACCCAAAGCTTCTGGTGGCATTATGACCCTAGGTTCGACTGAGCCTCTAAGGGAAATGAGTACCAGATGATTGTTCTGGGGGTAAAGGCGGCCGTCATGCAGGGCTGACAAGTGCCGATTGTCCAAAAAAAGTGTGAGCCTTAACCTCCTACTACCCCAAGGACCTCCTGAAGCCTGTAGTGGGATCACTTTACCTTCTTTTAATAGGAATTAATATTGGATAGCCCAGTGGCAGAGCATTAGTGGTTCTGGCTTCAAACCCCAGTCTAAACATATAATTTTGTCTTGAAATATAATTTGACTTTCATAGAGAAATGTTAAATTGACTATTTAACTCATGCCGCAAATGGGAGTCTATGACCAATCACCATTCAATGATTTTTTATTTACAACCAATCACAGTCGTGTTTCGCCTAGAATTTACCAACTAAAGTTTATCATAATAAAGAAAGCATCTACTTTTTAACATTCTGAATAGGTCTTAGCATTATTATCAGTGACTGACTCTCCATGAAATATGGCTACCAGATTGTATATATAGTGCATGAATGTCAACACATAGCGCATGCAGGAGTTAATATAAAAACATTTGTAGCCATTGATTATACCACCAAAAAAAGAAACCACTGTTTGCACTTTCTTAAATGTATTTTTTCCCAAGTAATAACATTCCAGAAAAATATAATTGTCATATTTACATCATAGGACATCAGAAATGAATATACAGTTTGACGTGTTTCATTTTTTTCTCCACTAGAGTGCATTTTTACAATATTGCATTCCTTTGGCAATAAATAATATTATCTGGTTGCAGTGATGAACAAAAGAAGCAGATGAAGCGTACCAATCGTTTCTCATTTTGTTTTCAAACATCGCCGTTTACATTAAATATTTTAAAATAACTATATTTAAATAATGATTTGTGAGTAAACAGCTTAATTTTATTCGTTAAATAGTCCTAACAAATGCCACTCTTGATTTCCAAATTCTCTAGATAAATTGGAAATCACTCGTGGCATTACTTATGATCATAAAAACATAGAACAATTAACAGTGTCTCTTTATTTAAACAGGAATGTTTGAGAAGAACTGTCCAGTTCATACAGTTCCGATTCCTTACAAACAATGGCGGTATTTACACTTGTGTCTACCGCACCAGAGTACATGGCAAAATACCGTACTCAAATTATACAACGTTAATGTTATCAAAATAAAATTTTTGATTATTCACAACTTCTTTTTATTTCATTATTTATATTTGCAAAATTTGGTCTCTTGCTTTATTTCTTTTTGCTCCGTAGTTCGAGAGCCTTGAAGGCTCTTGATCTACCAACCACATATTCACTTGTTAATCACATCCAGCCAGAGCAGTGGTGATATATGGTCAGCATGCTGGGTCACCCAGCCATTATACCTACACCCTGTCCGCTCGTAAAGTTATCCTCATCAAAACAAAACCATGTGACCTGCTCACTTTTCATTGGTTATGGATAGCGACCTACGTTGTAGAAGCAATATCCTTCCGCCATTTGCGCCACAATTACTGTCACTTTTGACAGATAGATGACGACACAGCAACAGAAGACTCGATACTTTCAGCCATTTTGTTTCATGAGAATCAACTGAAGCATGACTCAAATGCATTACCCATATGTAATAAATTATTTTAACCTTTAATATGCTGCGTTTTAAATTGTACGTCCAGTCTGCCCGCAGACCCAGCGTATGGGTTCTGAGCAGGCGGACCTGTTTGGTTGCTTGAAATTATACTGGATAATACTACTTTTGTAACATACCTTTTTTCAGGGTTATCAGATGCTTGGCAACGTGATGTGAAGATAGCATTTTTTTATTAAATGTTTGTTTTTGTGTGATAAGCCTCGAAACAATCACCAATTCACAAACCGACATCATACTTTTACACTTCACTTGCATACGTTTTCTGATTCCTCCTTCCCGAACACACACGACAAATTAGTCTTTGTAAAGCTACCGACCAATATTGACTAAATTAACTTCAAGTCACGAAATGTCTGTACTCAATATACTAAGTCTACCAACCAGGGAGTCATCTATAGGGTGTTCTACCAGCGTGTTCCAAAAAGTCTGTGACAAGTCTAAGTCGGAAGTCTCTATGTGTTGTTTTGGCCCAATGTTGACTAAAGTTGACTTCAAATCACGGAATGTCTGTACTCAATATACTAGGTCTATCCAGGGAGTCGTCTACAGGGTGTTCTATCAGCCTGTTGCAAAACGTCCCTGACAAGTCAAGTCAGAAGTCTCTATCTGTTGTTTTGGCACCAATGAAGTCGGAAGAAGAAAACTGTATAGAATGGTCAAGTCTAACAAACGAAAAAAATAATTTTTTGGTTGAGTAAACAAGTTATAACAGCTTGGGGACTCGACATGCTGACCACATGTCACCCATGCACTGGCTCGATGATCATCTACCTTTGTGATTGACACATGTGTGTGAGGCCAGCAGCTGCATGGTAGGCTAAGGGCCTTCTAGGCCTGTCACACCATGGAATTATTATTATTTTCAGATTATTAGGAATCCCTTTTCTCTTAGGTCTTACTATCCCACAACACGTCATTTCACATTAGAATAATTACTCCAAGAAAAAGGTACATTTCTTATTCTGTCACGTCAGGGGGAAGAGTACAGTTTTCTTCGCTGTCAATTCTAGTTTCACGAACCCAAGACCTGACAAAAGCCAGGTGTCTCACATCTATAAGTGTCAGTTGATTGTAGCTTGTGATTGTCATTGATATTGTTTTCGTCATGTCACAATCTGAGAATGTCTTGTATTTCAGCAGAACGTAGTGATTTTGTACTAGACAAAACGTAAACTTCACTCTGAGTCACAAAACTGTGAATGAATAAGGGCTGTGGGTGGAATGTGACCTGATTTTTTTTTCAAAACTTTCCTGCTTAGGGGGAAAACTGACCGGATGCAACATAATAAACAAAAGAATGAACGATAATAAACAAAAGAATGAACGAGGGTTAGAAATATACCTAAATCTATATATAGTTTTTCACTTCTAACCTGATTCACAACACTCTAAAGTCATTAAAGTTATTTGGTAACTATCGTGAATTTAAAAATTCTCTCTATGGTATAAAATATAACTACGGGTTTTTGCCATGAATACCACTGATTTTACAATAATATTTAACACTTTAAACGTTGTTTGATGTTTGTGACCCCAACAGATTTTAAAATATGAGTTAATAAAATCAGCAAAGTTATAGTCAAAAGAAAAGGAGTTTAAAAGCTAGGTGGAATTTAAACCCGGGGCAGCCTGCCGCTACCTGGCCATTTAAACTTGGGCGCTTAAAGGTTAAATTGTAATTATTGATTAGATATATTTTAGAATATTTTGTATGTTTTGAATATTATTATTTTCATTCACGAAGAATAACAAGTATTGTATTGACGTAGACTTTCACGGCCGGAGTTGCTTTGATGATCTTGAAGATTTTCGGGCTGTAGGCCGTGGTCGTGAGGCTTGTAGTTCCCCGACGTTTCGCCAGAGACTGCATCTGGCATCCTCAAGGGTTGTCTTGAGACTGGCAATTCTGTCCACTGTCTGTCCTATTTATACGTTCACCGCGATGTGTTCATAAGTTATATCTGCCTTCTGATTGGTCAGCGGTAGGAACTTCCATTGCTCCGATGAGATTGCTGTTTGATGGTCTAGTCGACTGTACTTGTAGAGGTTTGCATTCTGCAACTAGACCATCAAACAGCATCTCATTGGAGCAATGGAAGTCCCTACCACTGAGCAATCAGAAGGCAGATATAACTTACGAACACATCGCGGTGAACGTATAAATAGGACAGACAGAATTGCTAGTCTCAAGACAACCCTTCAGGATGCCAGCTGCAGTTTCTGGCGAAACGTCCACGACATACAGCCCAAAAATCTTCAAGATCATCAAAAAAATAACAAGTATATTCAGAGGACATATTTTTAATTTAATGAAGGGAACTAATTTTTTGCGTACTTATTGCTTCTACAACATACATCAGTCCATAACCAATGAAAAGCGAACTGGTCACATGGTTTTGTTTTGATGAGGACCACTTTAGAGTGGACAGGGTATAGTTTTGACATATTGTTTAGTTGTTTCTTGACTCACCTCATACTTCTTCAAGTCAAGAAACAACTAAACAATATTAAAACAAACCTCATAGTGTTATTTCCTACCTACATAACTTAATATAGTTTTGACAACCTGGAGCTGCTACTTATTGTAGCTACCCAAATGCCTCACAATGCTGGGTAGCACTGTTCCCATACTGGCCGAAATTCCATGAGAAAATTTCTTCCCCATAGGGATTCAAACCAGTACAAGCCCTGTAGCAAGGCATCATGCCTTAAACTGCTTGGCTACAGTGCAGGATGGTTTCTTACTTTAAGAGAAAATATGAGTATATGAGAATAAAAAACAATCCATGGCACGACAGTCGGCCATGATGGACTAGTGGTTATGCTCCTTGCCTCTAGTTTCGAGGGTCGCGGGTTCAAACCCGGCTGGGGTAGATGCATTTGTTCTGGATGAAAAAATCCAAGGAGCAAGTCCTGCAGGAGGAATTTTAAGCCATGGGTCCAGAGTCTGAAGATTTTCAGGCTTATAAAAGATCCTTAAGCCTGAATAAAGAGGTCTCTAAGCAAAATTTACTGATATCATCTTAGTAATATCTTGGTTGCTTGTTAGATGTCTCATTGAGTTGATGTGTTGACAGTAATGCCATTCATGACATATATGGGCAAATAAGGTAACTAAAACCAGGAACAGATAATGGGAAGGAGCAAGTAAATTAGAATAGTAAGTAATTATCAAATTCCTGCCATTTTAAAATAAATAAATTCTTTTAACCAAAATCAAAGTGAGAGATAACTCTATGGGGTATTTACAATTTATGAATGAGTTGGAAAAATGTTTTCACATCATAAAGTTGCATGTTTTCACGATACCGGTTCCAAAAGTAAATTTTACTTCCATCTTCAGTTTGGAGTTTGACTGAAGATGGAAGTAAAATTCACTTTTGAAACTGGTATCGCGAAAACTGCAACTTTATGATGTGAGGTATTAAAAATATTTTCTCCAACTCAATTATAAATAAATTCCATTGATATTTGAAGAGAAAAATATACGCTCAGACTGGGCTTGAACCCTGTGGCTTCCTATGCCAATGTTCTACCGACTGAGCTACCTGAGCACTCCAATCTAAATACAAATTTTTCTCTTATACATTGTTAATTGAGCGTATATTTTTCTCTTCAAATATAATTTGACCTTCAGTGACAAGTATTAAATTAATAATAGAAACATTAAAATTGTATTGATATTTATTTTATAGTGTAATTTTAACTATTTTACTGTTATATTTTTAAATTAACATTTTCCAGAATTGGACATGGTTTTATTTTAGAAAGAAAAATTTCAACTATTCCTAAATTTTAAAAGAAAAAACTGAGATATATGCAAGTAAATGCACAAGTTGGCATTAGTAGCTTACAACAGGTATTATATATTGAATTAGACATTTTTAACCCAACTATGTATTTCTCACCTGACTAGTTTCAAAGGCCATGGCCTTCATCATCATCAGCTGAACTCTGTCTGTTTGAAATTGAGATGACACAGCCATGTGGAGGTTGAATGCTGGTGTTAATGACTCATAAAATAAAATAAGTTAAAATGCTGGTGAAATTAAATTTTTCTTACCTCTCCTCATATAAATCTTCTAAGTAGATCGCGATTTCGAGACCACAACTGTCTCATCCTCAGCACTTTCTTGGCGACTGATGTCATGTCGATCTTCTTCTTCCTTCTGTTGGTGGACCGACGAACCTCTGGATCAGGTCAAAATTTGCGGGAATTTCGAAGTTCATAAGTTTTCCATTGTTTTCGAAATTCCCGCAAATTTTGACCTGATCCAGAGGTTCATCGGTCCACCAACAGAGGGAAGAAGAAGAGTTTCTTCCGATCGACATAACATCAGTTGCCAAGAAAGTGCTGAGGATGAGACAGTTGTAGTCTCGAAATCGCGATCTACTTAAAAGATATAAATGAGAGGTAAGAAACATTTAATTTCACCATAAATTAAACCTCATAGTGATTAATTCCTATAAAAGTTAAAATGTACCTTCTTAGGTCAGAGCCGTCGTCCTCAACTTATATTTCAAACAATCAGAGTGCAGCTAGTGATGGCCTTTGAAACTGATCAGGTGAGAAATAAATATTTTAGTGAGATGAGGTGTAAAAATTTTGGATTCAATTATATGCTGTATTTACTTGCATAATTCCCTGAAACTATGGACGTTTCAAGAAAAATATGTTTAAAGTTTTTTTTTTTTTTACATTTAAAAAACTAGCACCAAACTAACAATACTCAGTAATGCATCAACAATCGAAGAGCGGGAACATTTGGTACTTAGCTGCATGATGCAAAATTTAGATTAGCATTTATGAAGATCTGGTTTCATAGCAGTTTGTTGCAAAACATAGAATCTCTGATAGGGCTGATGGTGTTTACATTTTCTTTAATAATACGATTATATTTAAAGATTTGGCACTAAAAGTGTGCGTACACTTACTTCATGAGCCAGTGCAACAGACGACATCAAAATATAATTTTTTTTTAAACTGCACTTAGCTGATTGATGCATAACATCATCCAAATGTTCTATAACAGAAAGTACAAAGACAAGCTGGCCTTGTATATATATGCCCCTGAAACTTTTCTCGCATAAATCGTGCATCCACCTTTTAGATAAAAAAAAAATTATGGTAAAAAAGTGCATGAAATATGCGAGTAAAAACACACAGTGATGTTTCCCATTACAATTTTATATTTTAATGAATAGATTCCAGTTCAGGTGGGATGGGTATTTTCTTCAAAATGGCAAACTTCTTGAGAGCGTCGTACTTAGCGTAGAGGGCTTCTATCTCGTCCTTCATTCTGTTGTTGTCATCCTGCATCGTCTCCATGTCCCGGTACTCCTGCGTCTTCTCTGTCTCCAGTTCATCCTTCTGCTCGATCCTCTTTATGCGACAACTGAAACAACACTCTTTATATTATTCCCTCCTTGCGTGACATCATTTTCAACACATTTCCAGTTATATTTGAAGAGAAACATTTTCACCTAGACCGAGACTCGAACCCGGGACCTTTGGCTTGGCGGGCCAAATGCTCTACCAACTGAGCTACCGAGGAGATCTAGATGCAAATTTTTCTCTTATATACGTTGTAATTCCCTCGCGCCAATTACAACGTATATAAGAGAAAAATTTGCATCTAGATCGCGACTCACCTCGGTAGCTCAGTTGGTAGAGCATTTGGTCTGGCATGCCAAAGGTCCCGGGTTCGAGTCTCGGTCTAGGCAAAAAATTTTCTCTTCAAATATAATTTATCCTACAGTGAGAAGTGTTAAATTAATAATTAAAAAAATCAATAGAAGGCCTACTGGCTTTATAAAGTAGTGCTAAATTCCCAATAAATGTCTTCTTAACTAAGAAGCCGCCATTTGCAAAGATAGAAGCAAAGGTTTCAAAGCATTTGGCACGAGGGAATTACAACGTATATAAGAGAAAAATTTGCATCTAGATCACAACTCGCCTCAGTAGCTCAGTTGGTAGAGCATTTAGCCTGGCAACCCAAAGGTCCCGGGTTCGAGTCTCGGTCTAGGCAACAATTTTTCTCTTCAAATATAATTTATCCTTCAGTGAGAAAGTGTTAAATCAATAACAAAAAAAAAAAATTACAGTTATCCATTTTGTATGGTTCTTTACGTTACATATTTTTTGGTCGATGTGACTAATTTCTTATACTTGCCAATATTGTTGTTACTGGAAGTAAGTCAACGTTCCCACATCTAACCTGGTTGCTATGCAAACAAAAGAAATCGCAATGCTGATATGGACTCAAAAAGCACACGTTCGGTAAGTAAAATAAAATATTTCTTGAATGTTTTGTATACTAACTCGTACCTTTCTTTAGACTTTTCCGGAATGAATGCAGAACATCCCACTCTCCAGGCTTCTTCAATTTCTCTATCATCTACCATGACTCCTTCCATAAACAGATTCTAATCACGGTACTACATATAAAAATGTCTCTACAGCCAACAATCCTTGCTTATAATAATACAAATGAAAAGCTACATAGCAACGATCACTAAATGTTTCTTTGTCATAGAAGTCATTTACATCCAACCAATACTTTGATTCATTTATTACCATATTTAATAAAAATTAGTCACATCAACCAAAAAATAGTATGCAATACACATGAGGTAAGCAAGTAACAGGTCTCGAAAATTGAAAACTTTTTTTCTCAATCAGTAACAAGTGCTTACCTCACTTGTATCGCAATATACTATACAATGACCAATACAATTTTGTGTGTTTTTCTTTTATTTATTTAATTTTTTAAATCCCACTACAGGCCTTAGGAGGCCCTTAGGGTAGTAGGAGGTTACCACTTCTTTTAGACAATCGGCACTTGATGTCAGCCAGGATATCAATCAGCCCAGCATAACAGCCCCTTTACGCCAAGAACAAGTGTCGAGTACTCATTTGAATTAGAGGCTGGGTCAATCTCAGGGCTATAGTGCCGCCAGAAGTTTTTGGATCAGATTAAAAATCCTGACCCCCCCTGGACTCAAACCCTCGACCTTCCAACTTGTAGCATACTGCCTTAACCACTATGCTACAGCGTATCCTCGTTTTTCTTTTATTAACAATTTGAAATTAACAAAATCAAAATTCCAATTTTATGATTAAAAAATATTTGAACAAGGAATCATATACAGGGCAAGTCAAAATGTTGTGCAGGTTTTCAGAAATTTATTATGTGAAATGTAATGAACATATAATATCGTGAGACATATTGTATGAAAGGTAAACTCTCAAAGTTTAGTTGTCCACTTCTAAAGTTCCGCGTTCACCCGCAAGATGTCAACAGCAGAGCAGTAAAGGAAAATGGCGTTGACTGGGGATCAGAAGTCTTTCTGTGTGCTTGATTACCATGTAAACAACTCTGTGACTAGTGTTCAACGACATTTCCGTACCAGATACGATAAAGACCCGCCGGATGGGAGATCCATTCGTAAGTGGTACACACAATTTAGGGATTCAGGCTGTATCTGTAAACGAAAATCGACTGGCCGTCCGTCGACGAGTGAAGAGACAGTCGAACGCGTTCGCACATGCTTCGTGCGGAGTCCACAGAAATCCACCTACCGGGGAGCGACA
Organism: Diploptera punctata; assembly: GCA_030220185.1. Taxonomy (NCBI): domain Eukaryota; kingdom Metazoa; phylum Arthropoda; class Insecta; order Blattodea; family Blaberidae; genus Diploptera; species Diploptera punctata. The sequence goes on along the minus strand of JASPKZ010004554.1, from coordinate 882,725 downwards.
GAACTTCAACTACCACAAAAAACTGTATGGCGGATTCTCCGGAAACGTTTACAGATGAAACCCTACCACTTGCAACTGGTTCAAGCCTTAAAACCCGCCGATTATGCTTTGCGAGCGTCCTTCTGTGTTGATTTTCTCGCATTAATGGAAGAGAATGAGTTCCATGAGAGGGTAGTTTACAGTGATGAAGCGACTTTCCACCTTTCAGGAAAAGTGAATAGACACAATGTAAGGATTTGGGGAACTGGTAACCCCCATGCAACTCTGGAACATCAACGCGATTCTCCGAAAGTGAATGTCTTTTGTGCCATTTCCCATGCAAAGGTTTATGGGCCCTTTTTCTTTCATGAACGTACTGTGAATGGACATGTTTTCCTTGATATGCTACAACAATGGCTCCTTCCGCAGCTTGAAGCGGATAGTCCAGATTTCATTCTGCAGTTGGATGGTGCCCCTCCACATTACCATGGCAGTGTTCGAGACCATTTGAATACGGCTTTACCACAACGCTGGATAGGCCGTGCATCTCAGGGTGATCAACAACTCATTCAATGGCCACCTCGTTCACCCGATCTAACCCCGTGTGATTTCTTCATGTGGGGTCTTGTAAAGGATCATGTTTACGTACCACCACTTCCAACAACACTGCATGAACTGCGTGCCCGCATCACAGCAGCCATTGCTGATAACGACCGCGGACTGCTACAGAAAGTTTGGCAGGAGATTGAATATCGGCTTGACATCTGTCGTGTAACAAAAGGCGCTCACATAGAACATCTGTGAATATTTAAAAAAAAAACTTTGAGAGTTTACCTTTCATACAATATGTCTCACAATATTATATGTTCATTACATTTCACATAATAAATTTCTGAAAACCTGCACAACATTTTGACTTGCCCTGTATATCACACCATTCAATTAAATCTTTTTGTTTATTCAATGTTTTATTTTGTTTTTTTTTTCTAATTACCATAAAAGATTGATCGCAGAAATGGCCTTTATAAAAATGAGCAAAGTAAAGCATTGAATAAATTTCACTCCAAGCGCGACAGACCTAGAAGGCCCTTGGCCTACCAGCCGGCTGTTGGCCTCACATCCACATGTATATCACACCATTCAATTAAATCTTTTTGTTTATTCAATGTTTTATTTTGTTTTCTTTTTCTAATTACCATAAAAGATTGATCGCAGAAATGGCCTTTATAAAAAATGAGCAAAGTAAAGCATTGAATAAATTTCACTCCAAGCGCGACAGACCTAGAAGGCCCTTGGCCTACCAGCCGGCTGTTGGCCTCACATCCACATGTATTAATCACAGAGGTAGACGATCATCCAGCCAGTAAAGGTGTGACATGTGGTCAGCATGTCGGATCCCCCAGCCGTTATAGCTAGTTTTCTCAACCTGGAGTCACTACTTATTGTAGCTACCAAATGCCTCATGATGCTGGGTGGACACTGGTCCCATACTGGCCGAAATTCCATGAGAAAATTTCTTCCCCCGTGGGGACTCAAACCAGTGCAAATCCTGTAGCTCTGCGCCAAGGCATCTTGCCTTAACCACTCAGCTATGGCGCGGGACGAATAAACAAAAAGATTTTGTTAATTTAAATTTGTTTAAAAATAGTCTTGGTAATGGTATGTATGTATACTGCAGCTACTGATTCTCCAGGCTTGACTTTTCATAACAGTGTTGCCGATATGGATATTCAGTGGGAGTGGCCGTTTTATGTATGCGGTTAGAAGACATACAGCTGACAACATCTCAGCAATTTCAAATCATACTAGCGCGCTATAGCTGTGTCAAGAGCAGTGATTGGCTGTGGCAGACATCTACTCCCACTACAACCATATCCTTATTGGCAGTAGAGGGCGAATTCTCCCTTTACCACTCGTATAACCTAAACTTCAGAGCCAAGGTATGGCGGCTCGGGTATAGTATAAACAACCATACAAATTGGATAACTGGAAATGTCAAATGTCTTGAAAATAATCTCACACAAGGAGATTGAAACAAACGTCAACAAATTATTGAATAAATTGAGTATTTGACTCAGACAAATTAATGATTGTTATTATTACTGTTTATACCTCATAGTTTTCTCTTTTGCATGGAACATGTTTCAAAAGACATTTTCTTCATTCTCAGCCAAAAACTGAGTGTTGAGGTCACCTTGTATATGCATAAGAATGCATGCTGATGCATAGAACCAGAGATCCAGAGTTCAAGCATTAATTTTTCTTTTCAAAATAATATTGTCCAGTATTAATATAACATACCTGGCTGCATATCCTCTGTTCTTCAATGTGCGTCTTCGTTGTTTCATTCGAACAATTTCATCTCGAGTCAATCCTCTCATCTTCAGCTGGCGATTCAGATCTCGCACAGATATTGTCACCAGCTCATCATCGCTGATGTCAAGAACAGGCCCTGGTGACAGTGGCGCCTTTTGCAAATAAACATCATTTCATAGATTCATAATTTATAAAATAATCGATAATCAATTATGAAAATGCATGCTATTATGTATTGCAGAGACTTTTGATGTCCCAACTCCTTTCAAAAAACGTTAAACTGAAAATATATAAAACTGTTATTCTGCCAGTTATATTATATGGGTGTGAAACATGGACTCTTACTTTAAGGGAGAAAGGGAGATTGCATGTATTTGAGAATAAAGTTATTAGGAAGGTTTTTGGACCAAAGAGAGATGAACAGTCAGACGAATGGAGAAGACTACATAACAATGAACTATATGGTCTCTATAGGAAGCCAGATATAATAAGAACAGTTAAGTCTCGTAGACTGCGATGGGCAGGACATGTTGCGCATATGGGAAATGAAAGACATGCATGCAAGCTTCTTGTAGGAAAGCCAGAGGAAAAACACCCTGTTGGTAGACCAAGAATGAGGTGGGAGAATAACATTAACTATGATTTGTGGAAAATAGATTATACGGGAAATGATTGGAAAGCATTAGCTCAGGATAGGGATATATGGAGAGTTTATGTCCTGTGGGTTCGATAGTGCCAGTAAGTAAGTAAGTTGGTTGGTTGGTTGGTATCTAATGTCGAGCACTTGATAATGAAATCATTCGCTCTCTTGCACTCCAATATTTAGCAGAAAGACTGGTCTCTTCTACAAAAGCTGGACAACGGAGGAGATGGTTTCTTTCCATATCTTCATTTAAATTGCAAAAAGGGCATTTAGGTGAATCTGTTATGCCAATTCTGTGTAGGTGTTTATTCAAGCAGTCATGTCCCGTTAGCAGTCTGAATGTTGCTACTGCAGATTTTCTTTGTAATGTAGTAATGTCATAAGCTTGTAGATTTTCCCATTCCTTTCCAGATGTTTTGGTGGTGTATTCTTCTCTAGTAAGTAAGTAAGTAATGTCCAGGATGTGTCTACATAAATTGAAATAAAACTCAAAAATGCAGAAATTATTGTAGTGGTCCTGAGGGTCATGGATTCAAACTCAGCTCGGGTCGATGGATTTTTTACATTGGAAAAATCCAAAGAGCAAATCCTTTGGGACAGTTTTTAAGCCGTGGGTCCCGAGTCTCAAGATTTTCAGGCTTGTAAAAGATCCTTAAGCCTGAATAAAAAGGCCTTTAAGCAAAATTTACCAAATTTTTCTATCCTAGTGCTAACTTGGTTTCCTATATGTCTCTATGAGGAGGTACACTGACCCTGGGCCACTCAATGACATCTATCCGAAAACAAGTGCAACTAAATTGAATTTGGAGAGTGTCTAAGTCTCGTTTAGAGACACAAGGGCTTACAATAAAAAAAAAGTATGTAAATAATTTAAAAAAAGAGGGATGCACTCGCCCAGTACATCATCATCATCCTTCACGGATTAGGTCTTTGCCTGTTCCGATCTCACATCTGTTCAGCCCAGCGCTTTCTTGGTCTTCCCACAGGATTATACATCAGTGCCATCTTTGGTACCCTATCTTTGCAGATGTTTCTGTCTTCTTCTATACTAGCATAGTTGATTAAGGTAATATATTACAAGCTTGAAGGTCAGGGGTTCGAGTTCCAGTGAAGTCAGGAATAATTTTAAAAGCTCACCCAAACTTTCTGATGGCACAATGGCCCTGGGGTCAACTCAGCCTCTAACAGATACGAGTACTAAATTCTTGATCTGGGGATAAAGACGACTTCCCTGCAGGGCTGACATCTCAAATTATTGTACCAGATGTGAAAAATAACTGAGGAATATATATACATGAATTTTTCTAAGTTCTAATAGAATCGTAGTCATATGAATGTTATATGGTATTCTACAATCTATCTACAACATTCAGCCTTAGCCTCCTCTTTGTCAGGGGTTACAAGACCAAGTTAATTTAGTTATGCTTATTTCCCTACAGATGTCACGAATGGCATGCAGTCAACATATCAACCCAATGAGACATCTAGCAGGCAAACTAAGGTATTACTAGGATGAAAAAGATCCATAAATTTTGCTTAGAGGCCTTTTCATTAGGCTTAAGGATCTTTTACGAGTCTGAAAATCTTCAGACTCAAGACCCAAAGCTTAAAGTCCCTTCCCAGGGGATTTGCTCCTGGGATTTTTCCATCCTAAAACAAATCTATTGACTCTGGCTAGGTTTGAACTTGTGACCTTGGGACCCAGAGGCAAGGAACATAACCACTAGTGCAGCGCAGCCACCACATGGTGAGTCATTATTAACTATGCCTACTTCAGAGATAATGACGAACTGTTGAGATATATCCTCATAAAGGTAAGCCAGATGAACTGTTTCATTTTTTTGCTGTACGTATCTCGCTAAATTTTTTGTACATAGCTGTGGATTTCTCAGGAATCAAGACTGAAGTTTTCGTTAGGTCACAGAATTTTTAAAATAGTCCTAACAACTTTTATATATAAACGAAAATGCGCACAAGTTGTGCATTAGAGTTTTATTAGTTCACTTTGCTTTTGCAATCATTATGAATCTGTGCAGGTCTCAATTAATGATTTGGGTCGTTTTTTACATGCCGTGACGTGGTAACGATCGCAAGATAGTTCACAAAACTCGCACATGCATGCTGCGCCTGGGTCGTGGTAGGTCTTCATTTTACACACTTTGTGATGGTATCCATGTACTGCTAGGGAATTTACAAAATGGCGAAGATCTTGGTTTGTAGCCATCCACGTTCGATTTACCATTGCTTCTGTTGCGTAAAATTCTATCCAAATTTCTTTTTTCTTAGCTTGGAGCTCTGCTAGGAGATCTTGGTAGGCTGCGGTGGATGGTAAGAGTATCAGCATTCGCAATTGTTCTATGAAGAAGGTCTCTCCTGAGAGTTCATATGCCAGTCGGGAGCGTGTAAATTTGGATATACATAGTATTCTCTTTAGATAGACTGACTTAATTTTCTCTATGTTCTTAAGGTCGTTCTTTGTGAGGTAAGGCCATATGAGTTCCAAACCATAGCTCACGATCGGGATTATCTTTGTGTCAAAGATCTGCATTGCCGTAGTCATAGATAATTTTCTTAGGAATTGGATATCATTCATAGCAATTATTGACGCTGTCACTCTGTCTTCTACATGCTTTTTGAAAGTAGTTCCCTAAACAACTTTTATCAAAGCTCAGAAGGCCAGCAAAATTGTCTCCAACTCAACTTCTAGTTCAGTTTCCTTTCACTCTATCAAAAGAATCTTCTTCTTCTTCCTCTATGCATGAAAGCTGGCAGCTTGTTGCGTGTTCATTCACTACAGGTCCGGGGTATGGTGACGTCCTTTCATCGTAGTTGTGGTCTTCCTAATGGCCTTTTCTGCTGAGGTGTCCAGTCACATACTTTCTTCACTAATCTACTGTTTTCCATTCTATCTATGTGATCGTTCCAGTTTACTCTTCTATCATTTATCCAGAGGTTTATAGGTTCAATTTCACATTCTTCTCTAATAACAGAGCTGCAAATTTTCTCTCTCAGAGATTTTCCTTGAAACTTTCATTTCAGTTTGTTTTATTGATTTGTTTTGTTTTCTGAGTTTCTGTTCGACATTCACAACCATATGTTAGAACTGATCTTATGAAAGATTTGTATATTCTTACTTTTGTATCTATTCTTAAATTTTTATTTTTACAAACAGAATTATATCAAATAAACATATCAATAAACTTAGAGAAGAATACACAACCAAAACATGTGGAAAGGAATGGGAAAATAAACTTACAACATTACTACATTACAAAGAAAATCTGCAGTGACAACATTCAGACTACTAACAGGATATGACTGTCTAAAAAACACCTAGAGACACAGATTTGGCATAGCTATGTTCTTTTTACAATTCAAATGAAGATATGGAATGAAACCACCTCCTCCATTGTTCAGTTTTTGCAGAAGAGACCAACCTTCCTGCTAAATATTGCAGTGCAAGAGAGTGAATGATTTCATTGTCAAGTGCTCGACATTAGATCAAAATTGTCTACTAATGTTATAAAAATTGTTTGAAAAAGTTAAAAATATTAAATAATGTTAGTAAATACAGAAGATGAGCTATAGTTTACAACAATATACCTGAAAAATCAAGCGCTAGTAGAAGTGCAGTTGAGCCGAATTTTTTATGAAATGTTAAAATAGTAGGATTCGAGTTCTATAGAAAGATAAAAAGTAGTGCAATCGTTTCATATGAACATGGGGAAAAAGTCGGTTTTATGTCTCTCAGGAATTCTTCTAAGTTCCACAGAATCGCAGCGCGCATGCGCGAGTTGCTGTAATGGTTAATATAGACTCCGGTAGTCGGCGTCACCAACTTTGGGGAATAAATTTCCAAATGCAAAAAAAAAAAAATGGACGTTAACTAACTTGCCATTTTCTAACTAAAGAAAACAATTTACATGCATATTATTTCTTCCCAAATGCTTAAAAATGGACGTAAACCAACTTCCCATTTCCTAACGTAACAAAGCAATTTACATGTGTACTATTTAATGAACTATAAACTAATTTTACGTACACTAACACTAAATATAGTTTTAAATTATTTTCAAATGGTGGCAACGTTGGAACAACATGGGAAAGTAGCAAGGAAGTGATGTATCCACGATCACGTTTTACGTAAATATATAAATATAAAATATTGTGAAGAAAGCTTGAAGATCATTGCAAAATGTTTAAAACAGTACAAAACGTGTTTACAAGTGTTTAGTGCATCAGTGGCATAAGAATGTAAGTGTAGAAATGTGAGAGACATAAAACCGACCACATCCGAACATGGCATAGCATAGTGTGAATTAAATTATAGTTGAGCCAATTTTATTTTTTGTAGGTTAGGAAGGGATAAAGTAATGTACAACATATTAGTTTATAGTTTGTTGAATAATATGTATGTAATTTATTACCTTAGGTTAAAATAAGCAAATCTTAAAAACATGTTTGGTAATTTATTGCAAAAGTTGGTCATATTGGTTTTTTAACCTAACAGATAATGTGCTACCATCTATTGGCAACATACTCAAACGATGTTGTTGCAACATGCCTCAGAAGAACTGAAAATATTAAATTTTGTAATATTAGTTAATATAATAGAGATTAGTATTGCATAAAATTGTGTGTATAATCGTTATTATAAGCACTCGTGGAAATTAGCGCGTTCGAACATTCAAGTCATAATTGCCAAGATTATACAGCACACTTGTTACAAAATTAACTATTATGAAAGCATATTTATTATGAAGGAATCTTAAATAACGTGTCGCTAAATCTCAAAACTTGTCTAGTTTTTATGCTATATACATATAATTACAAAATTGGGTATTGTTTTGTCCGAAGATCCGGAAGTAGGCCTACTCTATAAACAAATCATAAAAACCAAAATCCGAAATATTTGTAATATACAATTAATAAATATAATTCTTACCTGACTTGCACTTTTTCTATCACTTTTCTTCATATCTGGAGCCATTTGCAAGTTTTTCACTTTTAAAATACTCTTTTTGAAGATTCTGACGTTTGTCTTGTAATAAAATAAAAAATTTGCTTAGTCATTGCAACACGCAAAATGCTCCACATTCACTCCTCAGTCTCTTCCGCAAACAAAATTAATAACATTCGATTTAAAAATGTGTTGCTTGTCAAACAATTAAAGTTTTTCATTGACTTAAAAAGTAAAAAAATACGCATTTTTAATATAAACACAATTCAATAAGAATCTGAATTGGATTGATTCGTGAACGAATCGCTTATTATATTCATTTGAATCAAAGATCTGACGAATCACCAGAATTTCCGTACAGATGAAAACCATCCGTCAACTCATACATTCAAGAATCACAAATTACCTACAATATTATACATTAATTTTTTCTAGAAACGCCATAAACTCGCTAAAAATAAGCTGTGACTACTAATTAAACAAATACATTTTAAGTCATTAATTTTACTCAACCAAACAAAAATATATTGTTTCTTAACGAGTCGCTAGAAACACGTAATGTTTCGCCATTGGTTGTCATATTCGAATCATATGTATTGTGACGTCAGTTGGCAGAACATTTGAATATGAAACATTCTCAAAGAAAATCAAAATTCAATGTATTGCAAATATAAAATGAAGTAAAATTATCATGTACAGGTAGACTGATTTAAACTTTATGAACATCGCAGTTATACTAATTGTTAAAATAAATGACTTAATTAACATAAATTACAATGTCTGAAAAAGACAAGGAAGAATTTCGTAATGCGGTTCGAGAGGTAGCTCATCTATGTGTCAGGCTGGATTCACCATATGGTAATCTTTCTTTTCTAAATTAATGGTTCTAACTGAAATATTATCCGTATTAAATGCTTTGCCTAGTTCCAATGTCTAAATTTCAGATAGAGTTAGATGTTGCCAATGGCTTCGGAAACTGGTTGCAATGGAAGATGAAACCTTTGAGTTAGCAAAGATTCGAAATGAATATGTGCAACTTTTACGTGTTATGGTGCAACATGGCTATCTACGCTCACCTTTTATACAACCACCACCAGAAATTGAGTTACCATCCCTGGCAGAATGTGTGGTGAGTGTTCCATACATCCATATCCCAAGCTATTTTTTAAAATAATTTCCTATATAATTCACCTCGTTCAAATGTGATTGTTATTTTACCATCTCATTCCTGATGTACCTATTGGATGCATTCCCCTTAGATTTTCTCTTTAATGACACATTTGTGCCACATGTCCTGTCCATTGGGATCTGTAAGAGTTAACTGTTGTTATTATATTTAGTTTTCCTCTTTGTTATGTAGTTTCATCCACATCTCTAACAGTTTTTTCTCAATTACAATCTTTTCTCCTGTCTTAAAGTACAAATCCAAGTTTCAGATTCAAATTGTACAACTGGAAGGATAACAGTTTTATATATTTTTGTTTCTAAAATAAAACTATGTCCAATTCTAGAAAGTGTTAATTTAAAATATATTTTAAAAAACTTGTATACATATTTAGTTTAACATTTTTTGGTGAAGTTTGGAAGGCAACAGTCCCTATAATTCATAATAGAATGCATTTCCAGAGTTGGGCCTATGTTTAATTTTTTTCCACACTTCATTCCTGTTGTATTTATTATTTTTAGGTATTTAAATTCTGCTCCTAGTAATATACTACTGATATAAAACTAGGAAGGAATTCTCAAAAAACCAGGAGAATCCAAAATAAAAAATTTGCTCTAGCAACCACCATATTTGATTTGTTGCAATGTATCTATTCCATACAATTTAACTCTTAAATTAGCAATGTATCTTATAAGTTACTTTGGTTTAATTTATTTAATATTTTTAATAGAATAATGGAAAAATGAATCATCAGAAATTATTTAAATTTAAGTGAAATTATACAATAACTTATGCATGGTTTGTTTTCACTGTAGTCTCAAAGATTTAAATTATATTTGACAAGGAAAATATACACCTAGACTGGGGTTCAATCCCAGCACCTCTAGCTTTATATGCTAATGTTCTGCCATTGAGCTGTCCCAGGTCTCCTACCTAAATGCAAATTTTTCTCTTATACATTTCAATTTCCAAGAGCACCAAAGGCTACAAACCATTGTTCAACATGCAAATGGTGGCTTCTTATTTAACAATTTCAATCAGAGCTTGGATTTAACTTTTATAGGAAAAAATCACTATGAGGTTTAATTAAAATGTTTTATACCTCACCTCATGTGCTGCCTTCTAATTATACCAGTTTCAAAGCTTAGGCAGTTTCATCTTCATTGATTTCTTGTCAACTGATGTTATGTCGATTGGGAGAACTGCTTCTTCCTCCTTCTGTTTGGTGGACCGATGGACCTTCTGATCAAATCAAAATCTCCGGGAATCTCAAAATTCATAAGTTTTTAATATAATAAATTTGGGAATTTTTACAATATGAGGTTTTCTTATGAGAATCAAAGAAATCGTGAATTCTTCTTACCTCATACATCTATGTTTTTTTAACACAGAACTGCAGTATCGGAAAAAACATCTTTTCCATCCTCAGCTGTTTTCACAAGTGTCAATTTTTTTTTTTGCCGGTAATTTTCCAAACTGCCATATGGTATACTTTTGAAGAAGTAATCCAATATATAAAAATGAGTGTTTGTTTGTTTCTATTTTACGCGTGGCCATACCATTGATCCAATTGAGATGGGTTTTTTGCAAAATGTTCAGGAAATTTCCAGGACGAACATAGGCTATAAGAGAGTTGTGATATTCAATTCCTACACCTTTTGTACCGAAATCAAGTTTTCGATACAGGGATTACGTCATACTGCGCAACCTATACGTCATCACGTCTCCATTTCTTCTGTGATCTTAGTGAACAGTGCCAAATTCTCTCCTACCTACCCCCTCCTTTCCTATCACGCGCCATGTGCTATCGTGCATACTCCCCTCTCATATAGAGCTGTGCTTTCTAACATCAAATCATCATCTGTTTATCCATCGTAGGAGTCTGGTCGATATAGCTCAGAGGAGCTTCTTTGGTTTATTAGTCCTTTAGGCCAGGGTGGGGCCACAAGGACTGTGTACCCCAGCCCTTGGCTGGACTAGTGTGATTGTATTATCGTACGTATGTTTGTTAATATTGTTTTTTTGTATTGATGATCGATGATAGTATTATTATTTCTGTTGTTAACTTATTTTCTATGTCAAACTATTATCTTTTATTTATTTCATTGTTATATCTGACTATTTCTTGACTCGCATTAACCTTTAGTTATTTAATTTTAAATCTTTCTCCCTATTGATTTAGTAGCTAGTCTATGTCAGAGATGAAGGTAAAATTCCAAAGTTTACTCAAACGTATGTGAGTTCCTCTTTCCTTAAAGCTTCCACGATTATAGTCTGCGTAGCTTACAACATATTACATGTTTAACAATTAATTAAGGAAAGTTGAATTAATCTTTGTCTTTTATGGGCCCGGGCAAAGATATCTTAATTTGAGCAATCTATGTTTGCAACTCAAAGTATTTATCAACAACATTGGTATGATTCAGCACCAACACGCAGAGCAAATTCTGGTAGTAGATCGCGTGGTTAAGGGTTCAAGTCCCAGTGCACTTTAAAAAGACACAATATAACAGTTATGGTTGATTTCATTCTCACTGTGGTCCGCCACATTTAAATAATTGACACAAGTTATTAGTGTCTCTAAGTCATTTATTTTCTTCATGGTCCATGACTCTCAATAATACACTAAAATTTTTCTCAGTCCCACCAACATTTGATCTACTGTGACTTGATCACCGACCAGAGGCCACCCCCTCACTCCAAGCGACTCTACCTGCCAGCCGAGGATCAGGACCCTCGGTGAAAATGATCGAGCCTGGCTGACTGATGAAGTGGATGGGTGACCGCTCATGGCTAAGGGTTAGGTCCCCTACAGTGTATACCATCCCCGTTAACTCATATAAATAACATCCCTAACCCAATCAGTTAAGTCTCGTAGACTGCGATGGGCAGGACATGTTGCACGTATGGGGAATGAAAGACTTGCATGGAAGCTTCTTGTAGGAAAGCCAGAGGGAAAATGCCCAGTTGGTAGGCCAAGAATGAGGTGGGAGAATAACATTAACTATGATTTGAGGGAAGTAGATTATACAGGGAATGATTGGAAAGCATTAACACAGGATAGGGATGTATGGAGAGCTTATGTCCGTGCGGCCATGAACCTACAGGTTCGATAGTGCCAGTGAGTAAGTAAGTAAGTAACCCAATAATAAATAAAATGCAACATTAAATTAAATAGAAATAACAAAATTACACACAATCATTAAATCATTGCTGCATGGAGACCAAGATAGTTCCTTTAGGCAAACACCAATTACATCACAGCTGCTCACCGCTCTGAAATACACTAATAAACATCCAGTCGACACTGCCATGGTCAGCAACACATATCCACATTTTCAACATTAAACCTTTCGGCCCACTTTTCAAAATTAGCGGGGCTAAAAGGTGACAGCCTTGGAACCCGCGGGTGTCTAATAAAATCTATTGGTCACCCAAAAGGGATGTCCTAGCCGCCCTCAACACTCCCACAGATAGACAGATATGTCTTGCCAATTTAAGGGTTAAATGACCTGAACTGTACTATACTAAACCAATCTGACCAAAACTAACATAACCTAACCTAACCACATTTAACCTAACATAACCTCACTTAGCCTAACCTAACCTCACTTAACCTTACCTAACCACACTTAACCTAAACTGACCTCATCTAATATAACCTAACCTAACTCAAGTGGCCCAACCTAAGCCAAGTTGCACCCGATGGTCTGACCTAACCTAAGAGGTCCCTGACGGCCTAACATAACCCAAAGTAGTCACCGAAGGCCTAACCTAACCCAAGTGGCCTCAAGGGCCTAACCTAACCAAAGTGGCCCCAATGGTCTAAGATAACCTAAAGTGGCCCCCGAGGGCCTAACCTATCCCAAGTGGCACCCAAGGGCCTAACATAACCAAAAGTGGTTTCAAAGGGCTAGCCTAACACCAAGTGGCCCCGGAGGGCCTATCTTAACCAAAGTGGCCCACGAGGGCCTACCTTACTCAAGTGGCCCTCAAGGGCCTACCTTAACCCAAGTGGCCCCCGAGGGCCTACCTTCACTCAAGTGGCCCTCGAGGGCCTACCTTAACCCAAGTGGCCTACCTTAACTCAAGTGGCCCTCAAGGACCTATCTTAACCCAAGTGGCCCCCGAGGGCCTAATTCACCCAAGTGGCCTCCGAGGGCCTAACATGAACCAAAGTGGCCCCCGAAGGCCTAACCTAACCCCACGTGGTCTTCAAAGGCCTAACCTAACACCAAGTGGCACCCGAGGGCCTAATCTAACCCAATGTGGCCCTCGAGGTCCTAACACAACCCAAAGAGGTCCTGAAGGCCTAACCTAACACCCAGAGGCCCGCGAGGGCCCAAATCTAACCCAAGTGGCCCCCGAGGGCCTATCCTAAACCAAAGTGGCCCCAGAAGGCCAAACCTAAACCAAAGTGGCCCGAGGGTGAAACCTAGTCCGAAGTACCCCGCGAGGGCCTAACCTGCCCGAAGTACCCCGCGAGGACCTAACCTGCCCAAAGTTGCCCCGAGGTTTAACACAATCCCAACTGGCCTCCCAGGGCCTAACCCAACCGCAAGTGGCCTCCAAAGCCTAAATTAATCCCAAGTGGTCCCTGAGGGCCTGTCATAACCCAAATTGGTCCAGAGGGCCTAACCAAAACCAAATGTCCCCCGAGGGCCTGTCATAACCCAAAATGGTCCAGAGGGCCTAACCTAACACCAAATGGCCCCTGAGGGCCTAACCTAACCCCAAGTGGCTCCTGATGGTCTAACCTAACCTAAGTGCCCCGAGGGTCAAACCTAACCCAATGTGGCCTCTGAGGTACTAACCTTACCCATAGTGGCTCCGAAGGCATAACCTGACTGAAGTTGTTCCCGATGACCTAACCTGACTCAAAGTGGCCTCCAATATCCATCCTTAACTGACAGAACTGGCCTGAATCGATTGAACCGGCATAATAATGGAAGAAAGGGGGGAAAAAATGTACATTACACATACTTTAGGTAGTTTTGAACGTGATGCAGCAATCTTACATTTGCGTCGATAGTAAGCCTGCTATTAACCACTGAGCTAAAGGCACATACATGTTGCCAGTTACAATCTCATGTCATATTATTTCCATTTTAATTTGAAATATTCAGTGGCTGCCAACCATTTTACAAATTGAATCATAACTTCGATATATTATTCATAGACCATTTGTTCATTATCTCAAATTGCTTATATAATACCCCTGTATACACATTAAATTTATGCGGTAAATTCATATACACTCTGTATATGGGTATATGCTAGTTATTCATAAGTTTTTTTTTTCTTTTTAATGTGGATTTTTGTTTTCCAATCCACATTAAAAAAACAAGGAACACTTATGAATATTTAATTTTAGGAAGTGGTGTTTTGAGATCATTTTAATTAAATTATTTTCAGTCTGATCATCTTACCTCAATACTAATGTTGATTTGTTCTTGGACACATTTCAAAACAACATTAATATTGAGGTAAGATGATCAGACTGAAAATAATTTAACACTTATGAATTTTGAAATTCCTGGGGATTTTAATTTTATCCGGAGGATCATTGATCCACCAACAGAGATGGGAAGAAGTAGTGCTCCTGGATGACATAACATCAGACAACAAGAAATTACTGAAGATGAAACTGCCTAAGCTTTGAAACAGGTATATTTAGAAGACTGGATATGAGGTGAGGTATAAACCTTAAATTAAACATCATAGGGATTTTTCCTATAAAAGTTCAATAGTTGGATGGTATCAATGAGGTACAAGGCAGTCTCTTTCAACTTTCTGACCAGATCATCTTGATGATCTATCATTCCTAGAAGTTACAGTATAAGATGATACGGTTCATAACTGGCTAAAGTCTGGTATCACATGTTAAATAATAGGTGTATAATTTTATTTTACAGAGAAAAATTACGTTCGAACCAAATTGTATAAGTAGAAAGAAATTTGACGTTCCTATCGGAAGTTCGAATGGTGTAACGGTTACTGTACTGACGTACAGAGTCAGAGGTCCAGGGTTCAAATTTAATTTTTCTTTCTAAAATAAAACTATATCTAATTCTGAAACATGTTAATTTAAAATATAACATGAAAATAGGTGTATAAGCTTACTAAATAATTAAATTGATCAGATGGTAGATTGACAACTATCCAATCAGCTTTAACTTCGTCCAGCCATTTGGGGCCCATCACAAGTATAAATACCGGGTTCCAGCAGTCTACCCCTTATACACTCTTGAGCTGCTGACCAGGGAACAACACCCAGAAGCAGTTGTCACTGAAGATGCCCTCTTTAGCCGAGGGAGAAACGCTAGTTATGGACCAAGGCCTTATCCTGTAATACTATGACAACCAAAATCAGAATTGGTATAACTATTGAGGAGGAGGGAGAAACCCAGGGAACAGTGGATGGATGAAGTGAGAAGAAACATGATCAGCAGAGACCTCAAAGAAGAAGATGCTGAGGATAGAAATCTGTGGTGGAGCAAAATATATTTGGGCTGAAGGATAAGTGCTGTAATTTAGAGAAAATCTTTCATAAAAATTATTATTATTATTATTAATATCCCAGTTGAATACAGAAATGAGTTATTAAATATATTTTAATGGAAAATATTAAATTTAATTTCAGGCAAATGATTTGGCAAGGAGAAGTCCGATATTCCCTAACACAGGACCCATAGCACCAGTTGTAATGCACAGTTCACCTGACGGCCGGGCGTACATAGCGGCTAAAAGAATTCCTGGTGGAGGAGTGTTCTGTTACTTGGCTGTCACACCTGACGGATTCGAATAAAATCATGTATTCCCTGCTTTATTTCTAAATAAACTTAATGTAATTCAATCAAATTATTTTAAATATTGTTCCACCTATGAGTAGTAGTATTCAAATGTTGTGAAGCTCTTGATTTGTCATCATTCGCTTCCCAATAATATTCAGCTATTTGGAATTGTGTTCCAACTATTTTCTGAAGATCAGCGCAGAACATCAAGTGATCCTTGTTCATTATCGTATTTGTGTCCTTGCATACTGTGCAGTGTGGAGAGTCTAGTAGCTTAAGTGCTGCCAAGCAATCATGACCAGTTTCAAGACGAAATAATGCAACTACAATTGATCGGGGGCTGTTTGGTATTGTATCTGGTTCTAGTAATGTCTTCCATATCTTGGTTTCACATTGGATTTTGTTTTGTTCGGCTATATGGGATTTTATTTTCATTTTGGTGTAGAGTTTGTAAGATAGGTAATTGATCTTACTCTGTTGGATGAGTGCAAGCATATCAGCCTTCTCATTACCTTCCATGCCACAATGTGCTGGAATCCATTGTAGAACAACATTTCCGTTTAGATTTTTCAACATCCTGATGCAATTTTTGGCTTCTATTATTCTATGGTCTTGGATGGTCTGGTTGTGTGTTAGTGCCATTATGGCTGAGCTAGTGTCAGAAATTATTACAGCATTTTGGAAGGAATTGATATGTTGTAGGGCTGTAAGTATTGCTTGTCATAATGTGTTGTATATTTCCCAAGAGAGATGTAAAATGAGAAGAGTTTACACGTTCTTCCTGCTTCTCTATTCATTAGCGACCCATCTGTATAGACATGGAGCCACATTTGTTCTGGATATCTAATGTTGATTGTTCCACCTACGATATTCCTATTTTCTTCTTCTATACACAGCATTTAGAAACAAAATGTAATCTTATATAAAACTCTGATATCTATTTATAGTGTTCTGTCCGAGGGCGGTCTTTGACAGCAATCATAGCATTTTCACGCTATGCATAACAGTTTTGATAGGGAATTATAGGTGTGGTAGCTTCCCATTGCTTTCCACACTGGTAAATGATAATGATAAGGATGATGATGGGCGGTTGATTTTTGGGGACAGTTGCTCCTAGGCTTCCTGACATTTTTCTTACAGGTGAGGAAAAACCCTGGAAAAAACCTCACCCAGGTGCCTATCTCGACCAGGCATCAAACCCGAGCCCTCTGCATGCTACCTCGAGACCACAGCGGTATTGAGTGAAATATTGACCTTGTGCAGGACTGATATATCAAGACTTGAGTTCATTTGAAAAGAAGATATTAAGAAAAATACATGGCCCAGAAGAATGACATATAACTGTGAGCTGTACAAGTCTCCTCACTAAAGTTTCAAGATTGTGATGGGCAGGATGCATACAAACAATGAGATGCCATAGAAAATCATGGAATGTAAATTTAAAGGAAATAGGAATGTGGGAAGACATTGGAAATCTTCTACAAGATCATCATATCATCAGCAGATATTCAAACCTATAGCTTTTCTGAGCTAAGTTCCAGTGTAATGTAAACAAAACAGATGTTAGACTGCATTTTCATTGGTTGAATAAAAGTTTTCTGGTTCTGAGGGTCGCGGGTTCAAATCTGGCCGCAGTCGATGGATTTTTTTAGGATGGAAAAATCCAAGGAGCAAGTCCTCCAGGAGGGACTTTAAGCCATGGGTCCCAAGTCTGAAGATTTTCAGGCTCGTAAAATATCCTTAAGCCTGAACAAAGAGGCCTCTAAGCAAAAATTACCGACCGATCTCAAACATCCTAGTAATACCTTAGTTTATGGTAAAATTAAATGATTTTTACCTCTCCTCATATAAGTCTTCTAAGTAGATAGCGATTTCGAGACCATAACGGTATCATCTTCAGTACTTTTTTTGGTTACTGATGTTATGTCGATCGGAAGAAACTCTTCTTCTTCCTGTAAAAGTTAAAAATATCTTAGTTGCCTGTTAGATGTCTCTTTGAGTCGGTGTGTTGACCGTGTGCCACTTATGCCATCTTTGGACAAATAAGGTTACTAAAAATGAACTTGGTCTATAAACTCTTTTGACAAGAGAGGCCATGGCTCAACAATAGGTGTGGAAGTTAGGAAATAAAAAAATGTATTATCTAGCACATGTCTATATAAGTTATATGGGAGAATGTTAAAATATAAAATTACAATTTTAATACAGCAAACTCCTGATTATCCGTGCACGTATTATCCAGTTTGCAGATTATCCGTGCATGACTTTTCTTACTGTAATTTTTTTTTAAATTTTTGTATTGTTATGAAAAAAAAAATTTTAAATGTGCTACTGTGAACTTCACTTAGAAACTAGCACAATAGAGTAACCTTCACTCACAACCCCCTGTCCTGACGCGTTTAACGGTACCAACCAACATTCTGAGAATACAATACAATTTCGAAAATTTCCGTTGTGTGAGTCATTGAAAGTTTGTTGTTGCAATTTGAAACCACGGATATGCTGTGGCAGTGAGTTTATCGTTGGTTAGTACTGTGGTCATCGGTGGTTACTAGTGTGGTCATCGTTGATTATTTGTCATCGCTGGTTATAAGTGTTGACATTGGTGGTTACTAGTGTAGTTGTCGCTGGTTACAACGGCCATTTTGAGTAACTGTTGTAACCAGAGTCGTCATGACAGGAAATAGTCCCACTTTTTTTCTTCATATTTACGAGTAAAATAAAATAATGATAATTATGACTCACACCTAAATACATTTAATTGAACATTTTATGAATATTTGTTGCATTTAAGTTGTGTTAAAAGTGGGTAAATAATATATTTCTGATCAACTTCCACGGCGCCGAATAACTTAATTGGATTATCCGTGTTTTCAATTTTCCGTGCATATCTTGGTCCCAATTAACACAGATAATTGGGAGTTTGCTGTTCATTAAAATTTCAGTAGTTTAGAATGTTCACTTCCATATAATTATAAAAATCGCAAAGGAAATTATTTGAAAAGCGGAGGGAAACAAATTATTTTGAATGTTTCCAACCCGTTTAGTGAAATATATCCCACATTAGCCATCAAGGATGTGGTCAAAATAACAGCAGAATTTACAGGTGAGTCAGCATGGAGCATAAATTCTACTTGTAATGAAACTGTAAATAAAGTATATCTATTGACATCATGGAAAAAGCGTAAACGTCTGATTAGGTTGGCCCATATATAATTTTTTGTAATAAATAAATAAGAAATGGAGGAAATTCCTAATTATTGGTACCATCTTACCTTGAAAATTAAGTCTTATTTTCCGTTAAGTATGATATTGCCTAAGAAAGTTTGTATCAATGACAGTTCCGTACACAATTCAGTCATGTGGTGGGTAAAAGTAGCACCACGGTTCTCCCAATAGATGGAAAAATTGTCGGCGAAGAAATACAGAAATACCTCATGCAAATTTGTTTACAGTACAACTGGAACTTAGCTCGGAATTGGTGTACAATGACAAACAATATCAGGATATGTTGAAGAGCCGCCTGTCACCCCCTTTGTTGTTGGTAGACTGAGAAACCTCAAAATCAAATCGTTTTCCACACAAATTTAAAAATTCATATTATTCATTTTTAAACATCTTAATGATGGACAAATTATATTTGAAAAGAAAAATATACACCTAGACTGGTGTTTGAACCCAGGACCTTTGACTCTCTATGTCAATGCTCTTCCAAGGCCTCCAATCTAAACGCGTATTTTTCTCTTCTATGCCTAGGTAGCTCACTCGGAAGAGCATTGACATAGAGTCAAAAGTCCTGGGTTTAAAGCCCAATCTAGGTGTATATTTTTCTTTTCAAATAGAATGTAAAAGTTATTTAATTTCTTCTTTTCGTTTTTTGAGTGTAGAATTTTTTCCCAAACAGTCAGTTCTTTGTTTTTCTATTTGTTTTAATAATTTAGCATTTCTCTCAATAAGATGTTTTCTGACCAAGCATGAGTTGCCATTGCAGACTTTTCCACTTCCCATTCTTGACATTCCTGAGATGTTCTTCCAATCTGGTTTTCATATTTCTCTTTGTTTTTCCTGTGTAGACTTTATCACATTCTCCGCATTTAATCTGACTATTTAACTCATGCATCTTCCTGTTCATAATGAGAGGTATGTCCACAAATTAACTTCTTTGACAAGGATATCAATTGAACAATATGGTACAGCAAGGAAAGCCCAAGGAAAACAACTTCAAAAATTACTATAATGAATTTTGGATTATTGTTAATAGTTATTTCTCATGAAATCATCTGTTATAATATTATAATGATATTGTGAAAAGGTCCCCTCCATGGTATCTTTACCTTGTCGTGGTGGAGTGGCTTGCATGCTTAAATGATCCTGAGAGCTATGCCGGCGGTAGCATTGCTGCCGATAGGGTTACCCATGCTGGACTGGTCGAAGGTGATAAGCCAGACGAAAAAAGTACCTTGGTCGAAAGAGTGACGATCTTTCACCGTAAAAATAGAACCGTCAAGAAATGCGGACATGGGTTCAACTGGGGTAAAATTTTCCGGAGGTCAAATAGTCCCCCATTCGGTTCTCCGGGCGGGGACTACTTCAGGGAACCCATGCCAAAGGCTCAAACACAGGGACATGTTCCTAGGAACATGGAATGTTAGGACTTTATACAATAGCGGGGCACTAGAGATATTAACGCGGGAACTAGATAAATCGCCCTTGGATATAGTCGCTTTACAGGAAGTTAGGTGGCCAGGAGAAGGTAGTCAGGAATCAGGAAGCTTTGCATTATACTACGGGGGTGCAGAAAGACCTGCATTTGGAACGGGTTTTTTAGTCAGAAGGAGGATCCTATCCGCTATCCGAGATATTAAGTTTGTTAGTGATAGGATATCATACATAATTCTAAAGGGTAAACAACATGATTTTATAATTGTAAATGTACATGCCCCCACAGAAGATAAAGATGACAAGATCAAGGATGAGTTCTATGAAGAATTAGAATGCTTATTTGATAGCCTTTCACGATATCATATGAAAATTGTCTTAGGAGATTTTAATGCAAAAGTGGGGCGGGAAGATATATTCAAACCAACAATAGGCAAATTCAGTCTTCATGAAGATAGTAACGACAACGGGGTTAGATTAGTCACATTTGCCACATCAAAGAATCTCATTGTTAAGAGCACAACATTTCAGCATAAGGATATTCATAAATACACCTGGACGTCCCCAGATGGAGAAACTCGGAACCAGATAGATCATGTATTAGTGGATAAACGCTGGCACAGTAGCATCATCGATGTTAGATCAGTTAGAGGGACAGACTGCAATTCGGATCATCATCTGGTCAGAGTGAAAATCAGACAACGGCTATCGCTTATGAGAGGAACAAACGCTAAAGATGATTCTGTAAAATTTGAATTAAAAAACTTGAAAAATGATGAAATGCGGCAAGAATACCAAATCAAAATTGCTAATAGATTTGAAGTACTGGAATCTTCCGATGACAATGTGGCAAACGAAGAAGAAACTGATATAAATAAAGAATGGGAGGCTATAAGAGATACTATTAAATTGTCAGCATCAGAAAGCATTGGTTGTTTAAAAAAGAGGCAAAACAAGAAATGGTTTGATGAGGAATGTGCCGACATTGTAAAGAAAAGAAAGCTAGCAAAAATGAAATGGTTACACGAGCCAAATGAGGTAAATTTAGAGCAATTGGGTAGTATTAGACGGGAAACCACCAAGTTACTAAAGAGTAAAAAGAGGGAATATTTGAGAGAGAAGATTAATGATCTTGAAATGAATGCAAAAAATAGGAACATTAGAGAATTATATCAGGGAATTAGTATAGAGAAGAAAGGGTTTCAGGCTAGAACAAACATAATTCGGAATGAAAATGGGGATATGATTGCAGATTCCAGGAGTATATTAAATAGATGGAAAAGTTACTTTAATCAGCTATTAAATGTACATACAGAACAGGACATTGAGGAGGATAATTTACAGACAGCAGAAATGCTAGTCGCAGAGCCAAGTGCATTAGAGGTTGAAATGGCGATTGAAAAATTGAAGATGTATAAAGCATCAGGTTCAGATGAGATCCCAGCAGAACTGATAAAATCAGGGGGAGAAAAATTGATGGACAAGATACGCTGGTTGCTTAGTATGATTTGGGAAAAAGAAGCTCTTCCAGATGAATGGAAGGAATCAATTATCGTACCAATTTATAAGAAAGGAGATAAAACTGATTGCAACAACTACAGGGGCATCTCATTACTTTCAACTTCGTACAAAATTCTAACAAATATATTAGTAAGCAGACTTACTCCCTATATTGATGACATTCTAGGAGATCATCAATGTGCATTTAGAAGAAACAGGTCTACAACAGATCAGATTTTTAGTATAAGACAGATTTTAGAAAAGAAATGGGAATATAATGGTACTGTACATCAACTATATGTAGACTTCAAAAAAGCATATGATTCAATTAAGAGGGAGAAGTTATATAGTATCCTGCTGGAGTTCGGAATTCCTAAAAAGTTAGTTAGACTTATACGAATGTGTCTAAATGGCACAAAGAGTAGGGTGCGTGTAGGCAAACAGTTTTCGGACACTTTTGAAATCCAGAATGGGTTGAAGCAAGGAGATGCACTATCTCCTCTACTATTTAATTTTGTACTAGAGCATGCCATTAAATCTTTAGAGAATGAGGAAGGCTTACAACTCAATGGTATTAATAAGCTGTTAGTTTATGCTGATGATGTAGTATTGTTGGCCGATAGCGAGGAGATACTAAAGGACAACACGCACACACTATTGAGTAACACTAAGAAATTAGGACTGGAAGTAAATATCAATAAAACTAAATATATGGTCACACGTAGAAATTCATTATATAATGGAAATGGACAGCTAATGACAAATGAGGGAAATTTTGAGGAAGTGGCTGAATTCAAATACCTAGGAACAATAATCACAAATAGGAATGAGATGCACAAAGAAATTAAACATAGGCTCAATTCTGGAAATGCATGCTATTATGCATTGCAGAGACTCTTGATGTCCCAACTCCTTTCAAAAAACGTTAAACTGAAAATATATAAAACTATTATTCTACCAGTTATATTATATGGGTGCGAAACATGGACTCTTACTTTAAGGGAGGAAAGGAGATTACAAGTATTTGAGAATAAAGTACTTAGGAAAATTTTTGGACCAAAGAGAGATGAACAGACAGGTGAATGGAGAAGACTACATAACAATGAACTACATGGTCTTTATAGGAAGCCAGATATAATAAGAACAGTTAAGTCTCGTAGACTGCGATGGGCAGGACATGTTGCACGTATGGGGAATGAAAGACTTGCATGGAAGCTTCTTGTAGGAAAGCCAGAGGGAAAACGCCCAGTTGGTAGACCAAGAATGAGGTGGGAGAATAACATTAACTATGATTTGAGGGAAGTAGATTATACAGGGAATGATTGGAAAGCATTAGCTCAGGATAGGGATGTATGGAGAGCTTATGTCCGTGCGGCCATGAACCTACGGGTTCGATAGTGCCAGTGAGTAAGTAAGTAAGTATAAGCAGTAAACAATGTTATTTAACATTTTCCAATACTGTTATTTTAACACAGTTCCAATAATGGATCATATTATAATCATCTGTTATTGATTTTTCCAAGCCCAAAGAGATTTAACAGTTAAGATATGCTATATATAACTATACAGCTGGCTTAGAAATCACCCAGAAGTAAGATTGGAATATATAACCTCACATTTGGTAAATAATAAACATTATAATTATTTTTAGCTTCTGATGTATTATTTGCTAAATAGTCACTCCAAATCCAACACGAAGTTGAGTTTTTCATTAGACAAAATCACTTGTGACTCAGAAAAACACAACCTCTTGTTAGATTACTGTTTGATAAATTCCTCATTTGTTTTCTTGTTCTACTTTCTCATTACTAATGATAGTCAAGTTGTTTTTCGGTGGCAATCTTATGTTTTTTAAACTTGTTGTGCTTCAATGTCTACCAAGAGAGGACGGCTCTCCAAGATGACAAAACAATGGTTGTGAAATACTGACAATGGAACAAAAGTAGTTCTGAAACTAGTTTAACAAGAAGAAAAAATATGATGTGAAGTTTATATAATAAATTTGGGAATTTTTAACATGATGTGGTTTAATTCATAAGAATTAAATGAATCGTGATTTCTTCTTACCTCATACTTCTATGTTTTTTTTAACACAGCACTGCAGTATCAGCGACCATCGTCACCATCCTCAGCTGTTTTCACGAGTCAATTTTTTCTTTTGCTGGTAATTATCCAAACTGCCATCTGGTGTTCTTTTGAAGGAATCATTTTCTAAACTGCCATCTGTTGTATTTTTGAAGAACTTTGTAATCAAGCTTGGTTCGTCTGCAATCTCGAAGTTCATGGTCCTAGTATGGTTTTTTTGGATACATATTTTTTCCCAAACTGTTAAATCCAAAGGTTTGGATAGATGTTTCAAAAGTTTTGCTTCTTTTTCAATTCTCTGATGCTCTAATAAACAATGTGCTGCTATTAGAAGTATGAGGTAAGAAGAAATCACAATTCATTTAATTCTTATGATGTGAAGTGATAAAATTGTACATAAATAAATAATTTCTCATAGGATAAATTATATTTGACTGGGGTTCACATTTCAGTCTGATTTTTCTCTTCAAATATAATTTATCCTTGAGTGAGAAGTGTTATTTTATAATAATAAAAACATTAAATATCTGATAGTTTTAATTCCTAAAAAATAAGTAATATCAGGCGAAATTCAAACCTAGTTAACATGTTATTGGGATGCAACAACCTGAGATTGAAGGAAACTGAATCATCACATAATGTGGAATTAAATATATTTAACAATTGCACTAGATTACAGAGTTATATAAGAGCAAGTGTAGATATTGTATGCTTTATCAGTAGGGCCTAGATTTGTATGCGAAATCCACATTTTGTTTTACGCATTAAAAAGTATGTGGAAATGATTTACATATTGTTTATTTTTTATTTCAATCACCTCATACTTCGTAACTCCTAGCATACCCAGGGTTTCGTCATATCCTTTGTGACATTCTCAATGCTGTGTCACGTTCACAACTGACGTCCGGCTGCCTTCTATCCTATAGACTGACTTCCGCGCCATCTGATGGCTGACCAACGAACTTCCAAATCAGTCCTCTCTCCTTACAACCGGGTATTTCAAAATTCATAGTTGTATTTTCATTCTTGCATATGTAAATTTTTTCCCAAATTGTGAGTTCCTTCGGTTTTTCCAATTGTTTAAGTAATTTTGTTTTGGTTTCTATTCTATGTTTTTCTGACCAGGCGTGTGCAGCTATTGCAGATTTTTCGGTTTCTCCATTTTTAACATTTCTGAGGTGTTCCTTTAATCTTGTATTTAGATTCCTTTTTGTTTTTCCTATGTATATCTTTTCACAATCTTTACAATTAATTTGATAAATTCCAGATTTTTTGCAGTCTTCAATCTTTTCATTTCTGTTGGTTTTTATTAAATTACCTAAGCTGTAATCATTTTTCGGTGCTAATTTAATGTTGAATTTGTTGAAGATTTTTTGAAACTTGTCAAATACTACAGGATGGTATGTGAACTTCTTGAATATTTTACCAATATTTTTATCTGTGTGAAGAGTACTTTCATTAATCATATTTTGTTCTTTAAATTTATTTATTTTCTTGTGTATCATCTTCTCTTGAAAACCATTACATATGCAAGAATGAAAATACAACTATGAATTTTGAAATACCCGGTTGTAAGGAGAGAGGACTGATTTGGAAGTTCGTCGGTCAGCCATCAGATGGCGCGGAGGTCAGTCTGCAGGATAGAAGGCAGCCGGACGTCAGTTGTGAACGTGACACAGCATTGAGAATGTCACAAAGGATGTGACGAAACCCTGGGTATGCTAGGAGTTATGAAGTATGAGGTGAGTGAAATAAAAATAAACAATATTAAAAAACCTCATAGTGTTATTTCCTATCTACATAACTTAATGATTTACATGTTAAGTGGCCCCTTCACAGACAATTTGAGTGGTATATGATAATGCATAGAGATGCATATTCCGGAGGAAAACACTTATTTTAGATTTTTAATGCATGTTTTACTCCTAAATGTGATATTAAATTATAATTTTCCATTCAGGTAATTACTGGTAATCAATTAATTATTAAGATAAGGATTTCAACAGTACAATTAATTTCAAAATCATTAGCAAGTTACAATATGAGGTTTAATTTAATATTTGAGTTTGTATTCTTTAACATTCTTATCTCATGTTTATTCTGTTGGACAATCGTTTCAAAGCTATTGCTTCATCTTCAGCTTGTTCACAAACTGGTTTTTTCTTTTCTTCAAGTTGTCAGCCCTGGATCTGTGTTCCAAAAAACTTGTTAATGAGGCTCCTTTCTCCCAGAATTTCAAAGTTCATAATTTTCTCCTTGTTCTTCTGTATGTATATCTTTTCCCATATTGTGAGTTCATTGGTATTTTCTAACTGTTTTAATAATTTTGTATTTATATCTACTTTGTGTTTCTCTGTCCAAACATGAGCTGCTACTGCAGATTTTTCCACTTCTTTTGTGCATTTCTTATGTGTTCTTTAGTTCTAATGTTTAAATTTCTCTTTGTTTTTCCTATGTATACGTTATCACAATCTGCACATTTTATTTGATATATTCCTGATTTTTATTATCTGCAAAAAATTTTTTTGGGAAATTCAACATCAAATTAGCTGCAAAGAATGATTATAGTTTAAAAAAATTTATAAAAACCAACAAAAATGAAAAAAATTGAAGATAAATAAAAATCCTGGCTACAATAGAATTTGTTAAATTAGCAAAATGCTCTCTGGTGTAAGACAAAAAACTGTAACCGAAGAGCAATTCACTGAAGAAGAACTGTGGTGTTTTTTCACATGCACCTGTGACATCACGTGATGTAGAAAGGATATTTTCATTGTATAAAACCTTCTTCATTGACAGACGAAGGAGCTTCACTAATGAAAACCTTCCTTATCTGCTGTAACAGCCAGGAATAAGAAAGATTACCCACAATGCAAATAATACATTTGATTTATTACAATCTATTTTTGCATATTTTCTAAATTTTTATGCATATTTAGTATTTTGCATACAAATCCAGGCTCTATTTATCACATTCTTTCAAGCATCTTCAATTGTAAGTAACTTTACTTACAGATTGTACAGTGTAAAGCTTTATGTAAATGTAAATAAAATACAAGTATGATTTGGATACTTTACACCTCACCTCACGGGGGGCCAATTCCACACAAGTATATTCCTAATGAGATGAGATGAAGCACAACTCATTTTAATTTTATTAATTTGAAAGTCTCATAATATTAATTGCCTTCATAAGTTTTATTAACAAGAAGATGACATAGTAAATTAACTTTTTTTTTTTCCAGAATTGGACATCATTTTTAATTTGGAAAGAAAATATTAATTAAAACCAACAAAGATGAAAAGATTAATGAAGGCAAATAAATCAGGGATTATATTTTAAGAGAAAGATTTTCGCCCAGACCGAGACACGAACCCGGGACCTTTGGCTTTCCGGGCCAAATGCTCTACCAACTGAGCTACCGAGGCAAGTTGCGATCTAGACGCAAATTTTTCTCTTTATACATTGTAATTCCCTTGCACCAAATGCTTTGAAACCGTTGCTTCTATCTTTGCATATGGCGGCCTCTTAGTTAAGAAGACAATAATTGGAGGGTCTGATGCCAAAGTGAACCAACTACGTTTTTAATATTTTTCACAATTCAACTTTAAAGTATATTTTGAAATATAAAAATGAATAATGGCATGATCTGTTTTTTCCTTATTGATCTCCATCTAACATATTATTCTTATCGTTTTTGTGTGCAGTTGAATATTGGAGCACTATTGGCCTCTCATTGGCACTTGTTTGTTTATATGACTTTCGGACTTGGTTCACTATGACAAATGAAAAGAACGAAAATACAACATATCATTATGAGACTGGTTCTGTATTTTGAGACATACATATAGATAAATGCACATACACAATTAAATAAGTTTTGAAATACTTGAGGTAACTCAAAATAAATTGGGGGGGGGGGCTCATTCTATCACAGGACACAATGAACGAAACACTGATAATCTGAAAATATCTTTTACATTAGGCCTACTCACAATCAAGTTGTACATCTTCATCTGCTCCGTATTCTTCAATGTTATTTTCTTCACTGCAAATGTTGTTATAGAAACCATGGTACATAGGAAGGATGAGAGAAAGCATGCTTAACAAATCGTTCTTCTTAGCTGTTGTGATTGGCTTTCCACTTTGAAATTTTAAGTCTAGTACAATATTATATAGTTGAGCAGGGCGACCCTTTGAGTCCTTTGCATAAACTCACTTTGCTATATTCTTTGTCCTCATTATGGGTATACTTATATTCCATTAGATTGGGGGTTTCTTCAGACACTCTTAAGCTTCTTATCTTAAGCCAAGATACTGTCTGTCCATCAACTTTCTTTCTGTTAGTAAGCATTCCAGTAACATTCTCAGAGCTATGAAAGTTTTCAGTGTTCATACAGTTCACATCAAAAGCTGCTTTTTTGGTTCTGCATGCTTTTATCACATTTGCAAAATCATCTGGATGAAAAACGTGTGAATGATACTTCATAGCATTCTCTATATGGCTGAAATCAGTATCATTAGGCACGTAGCTATGGCCTGGTATAGCAAATTTCTGAACAATCTCTCTGATATTATTTGTTGGGTCTTGAACAAGACACATCAAGAGGCCTAGTCAGCTCAATGTTTCTGTTTTGACCCCCACAGGAATCTGACCACAGAATAACTTTACTTTTCATAGGATTATTTTGCATATATTTAAGTAGTCATGAACCTATTTCATCGGGTCCTCGCCCAGCTACAGCTACATGCCACAAATTCATGGTACCTTTGGCAGTTCCTAGGTCATGAATGCCTAAATTGAAGCAGGAGAGCTGTCTCTTGTAATATACCACTCCTGTAGGTATCTTTGGTAGAGAAAAAGTTTTTTGAAGATCGAAAGACAAAACAGTACATTCACCTTTCTTTGCCATTTCTTTATCTTTCTTCATTGTATCCCTTGCAAGCTCGACTTTCCTGTGATGAAGT
Source organism: Diploptera punctata (assembly GCA_030220185.1). Classification (NCBI taxonomy): domain Eukaryota; kingdom Metazoa; phylum Arthropoda; class Insecta; order Blattodea; family Blaberidae; genus Diploptera; species Diploptera punctata. Next base: position 853,655 of record JASPKZ010004554.1, on the reverse strand, counting down.
TCTTTCTCAGTCTTGACTTCCGCAATGGCCCTTTTATTTTCTGCAGTTTCTGGTTGTGATTCCAAGTACTTTAATTTGACATTAAATCCATCGCAGGTTTTGCAGGTGTCTTTGTGGGGAGGTTTAAATCCTAGATTGAAATCTTTGTAGACAATTTTTTCATACACAGGTTGACAGACGATTTCTGAAGATAAGTTTTGTTGCAGCATTTTTTCCTTGTACAATCTATACATTAGGCTTACATTCAAACCTTCTTTCAAAAATTTTTTATCCGGACTATCCTTTCTACAGTAGTGACTGTCGTAACACGGGAATGAATTTGTGTGTTCCCTCACATGAAGTAATCTCTCTTCTGGTAGTTTGTTGTGAGGCACATGTTTACCTCTCTTGTCTTCTAAGTCACCTTTTGATACTTTTGAAAGAGTTCAGTGTACTTTTGCGCTGTCAATATTTAAGGTTTGAAGAAATATTCCTTTACATACTTTGATATCTCCCATTGAAGTTGGCATGAAATATTGTCGTGAGAATTGCCTCTTGAAACCGTCCCCTTCTTGCACTCTCCTATCAGATATAGGTAGAGATTTAACTGATCTCCCTATAATCGCATTTTGAGTTTCAAAATTCCCTTCTTTGTAAAACATATCATAGAATTTTTGTCGATCCTGAACACTAATTTTTTCTGAGCATTTGTTTTTTACAATTGCATATATAATCTTTAAATGGCTTTCCCATGTTTCTCTTTCTTGCCGTTGTAATGTAGGGTTTCCCACTGTTCCTTTTTTGTTTTCTAATATTCTTTTTCCATTGATCTGGTTGTGCTTTAATAAGTTTTCTTTTCTTTAATTTTTTCTTTCAGTATTCTCATCTGAAATGTAAACAACAAATCTATCATAGTCTTAAGCAAACATTAATATATTACATCTGCACATCCTGACTGTAAAAACTTAGGATTTTGTAACAACTTAGTTTACGTAAAAACTTAGTACTGTATTGTGTATAGGAAACTGTTAAGGATTTTTTCTGCCAGAGTGAACCAACTACATCCACTCTGCTTTCTGGGGTTGGTACTTTGTATTAAAAATGAAATACCTCAATACAAAACAGGCGTGGAGTCAAAGACTGTAATAGTTTGAAGTTAAGTTAACAGAGGGAGCCACATGCTTACAAAATGTAGTTAGTTCACTCTAGCATACAAAAAAAAAGTACTAATATGATTAACTTTTATACGAGAGAAAAAATGCATTGTTGCATTACTAATGGAAGATGAAGTGGAATACATACCTCCACTGCTTCAAGCACTACTTTCTGGAACATATTCATCACTAGAACCTCCTTCAAAGTCTGTATCACTATTGTTTTCACATAATAATATCCTCTTGGCGGGAACTATGTCAGATGACGATGCCACTTTTTTTTCAGACTTGGTTCGTTTTGCCAACTTAAAACCATTTGACTACTTCATTTGCAAGAATGCCAACTCAACATTTTCACACTGCTCCAATGAGGTTATTATGTAGTTGCTTCTGGCATATGATAGATGTCACATTTTACAACATACATCAACAGGAAACAGAAAACCTCAAATTTTGTAGTTGGTTCACTCTGGCATCAGACCCTCCAATTGGGAATTTAACATACTTTATAAAGCTAGTAGGGCTTCTTTTGATGTTTTTATTATTAATTTAACACTTCTCACCGAAGGACAAATTATATTTGAAGAGAAAAATTTTCGCCTAGACCGAGACCAGAACTTGGGATTTTATCAAATTGATTGTACAGATTGTGAAAAAATATACACAGGAAAAACAAAAAGGAGCTTAAATACAAGATTGAATAAAAAACCTTAGGAATGTTAAAATTGGACAAAATCTGTAATATATGTACACGCATGGTCAGAAAAACACAGAATTAAAACAAAAAAGCCAAATTACTGGAACAGTTAGATAAATATAAGCAACTCATAGTTTGGGGAAAAAATTATATTCACAAAAATAGAAAGAAAATAATAATCTCCGAAATTGCCAGAGAAGAAAATTTGATTTTGAATTTCATTGGTTAGCCAACAGAGGGAGCAGAAATCAACCTACAACTGCCTGTTCAACACTTAGAAAGTACTGAGTGCTAAAACCATGATCTGCAATAAAACTACAAATATGAGGCGAGTCACAAATAATCTATAAACCTCATAGTGTGTCTCCCTTTAAATATTAAATTAAGGACCTCATTACAGCAAACTTTCGATTATCCGTGTTAATTGGGACTGAGATATGCACAGAAAATTGAAAAACACGGATAATCCAATTAAATTATTCGGCGCCGTGGAAGTTGATCAGAAATGTTTTTACCCACATTAACAGTATTTAAATGCAACAAACATTCATAGAATGTTGTATTAAATGTATTTAGGTGCTAGTCATAATTTTTATTTTACTCATAAACTTGAAAAAAAAAAATGGGACTACATCTGTATTTCCTGTTATGACCACTCTTGGTTACGATACTTATTCAAAATGGCCACCGTGACCAGCGACAACTACACTAGTAACCACCAATGACAAATAATCAGTGATTCCCACACTAGTGGGGTTATCACTGACTAGTAACCAGCGATAAACCCACTGCCACAGCATATCCGTGGTTTCAATCTGTAACAACAAACTTTCAGTGACTCACGCAATGAAAATTTCCAAAATTGTATTGTATTCTCAGAATGTTGGTTGGTACCGTTACATGCAACAGGACAGGGGGTTGTGAGTGAAGGTTACTCTGTTGTGCTAGTTTCTAAGTGCAGTTCACAGTAGCACATTTAAAAATAAATAATTTTATATAACATTACAAAATACAGCATTTTTAAAAAAAAATACGGTAAAATAGTCATGCCTGGATAATCTGCAAACCGGATAATACATGCACGGATAATTGGGAGTTTGCTGTATGTTAAAAGTTGTGATACATTATATAATTTTATTTAAAACTATAAAGTTTGTTATTACAACATACTGTTATTAGGTGAGCTGTTAAGTTTCACATTTGAAGAGAAAAGTTATACGCTCAGACTGCGGTTTGAACCCAGAACCCTTGGTTTTCTAGACCAACTGAGCTACCTGAGAAACTCCAATCTAAACGCAAATTTCTTTCTTATAAACTGTTAATTCCCAAGTGCCGAAGGCTACGAGCATTTGCTCCATCATGCAAATGGCGGCTTCTTATTTAAGAAGACATTTATTGGGAATTTAAACACTACTTTATAAAGCCAGTAGGGCTTCTTTTGATTGGAGTTTCTCAGTGGTAGAGTTTTGGCCTACAAAGCCAAAGGTCCTGGGTTCAAATCCTAGTCTGAGCGTATAATTTTTCTCTTCAAATATAATTTATCCTTCAGTGACAACTGTAAAATTCACATTTTTACTTTATTATTGTAAACATTTAAACTCGCATAAAGATCAAATTTCAAAGAAAAAAATGTGACCACGGGAAAACATTTTACTCTTCACGCTTGGAGACTAGTTCATTTACAAATCCAGAATTGATCTGGATAAATCAAAAGTTCTACTTACTAAATGTAATGAAATCTGCGACAGTTGCTCACATTTGGATGTAAAATCATAGAATTAAAGAGAATGCAAACTACCGAAAAAAAATGAAAAGACCAACTGAACCACAGTGTGGGGGGGGGGGGAAATTAATGCTTGAACCATGGGTTTGGAGAACGAGAGGTCTATAGTTCAAGCTTTAATTTTTATTGAACTTTTATAGGAAGAAATCACTATGAGGTTTAATTTAAGATTAAATTACCTCAGTCTTCTAAGTATTCTTTTTGTTTTTAAAATAATAATGTCCCCTAAAAATAACTTCTTTTTCCAATAATTCATTGGCCAACATAGATAATTTTGTTTTTATTATTCTTCAGTTTGAAAAATTTCTAATTCTAAATGTTATCATGGAAATGCTGTAATTGTACATACTTGATATTCTATGGAAGAACAAATCTTTTTTCATTTTTGATTTTGTAAATCATATTACAATGACAAATTTCTGTCCAATTTTTTGTTTTAAAAATGGGATAGCAATGGAAAATGTTAAATTTAAAAATCTCATAAGAAAAAATCTATATTCAGAAGAAACAACCAATTTTTTAAATTCATTTCATTGTGAGATTCATCTACAGTTGGAATCTATTAACAGATTAAATCAGAAATAAACATTTAACTTTATAATTTGTTTTTTTTTTTTTTACTCAGACATGTTTCAGTAAACATCTTTGTCATTTTCAACTGGAAAACAAAATATGAGGTGAGGTGTATATTTGTGACTCAATCTTACCCCATAGTGTTACTTGGCTGTGAGGTAAGACACCCTGTATCAGGGTTACACTGTACAATCAAATATCAGTTTATAATAAATGCAATATTTTCTACCAACATTGAATATAATGAGAAGGAACGTAAATACAGAAGTTCATCATGACTAGTCGAAGGTGATCAACTCCGCAGTTTGTTGTTGTTGTTGCTGTGGTGGTGGCTGCGGTTCCTGTTGGGGACTGCCAGGAGCTGTACCAGGCGGTATCATGGCACCACCAGGAGGGTAATGCTGCGGTCCTTGTGCTACAATTGGATGACCCTGCGGTATCTGTTGTGGAGGAACCTGGTTCTGGGGTGGTTGGGATCCTGGAGGACCCTGAGGCATGGACATTCTTGGTGGACCCTGTAGAGTAGGTGGCTGACCTTGCATAGGCCGAGGAGGGACATGCATATGTCCAGGCATTGGCACGCCCATCATGGGTCCTGATATAGGAGCACGAGGAATCCCATGCACTGCACCTGGTGGAGGAAGAGGTCCTTGTTGCATCTGTGGAAGAGGTCCACCTGGTATTGGTGCCAGTCCCTGTGGCATGCCTGAAATGTAAACAGTAATAAGTGTGTCTCAATTGAGTATTTAAAATACATCCAAAAAACTGTTTTTTTTAACAGTAGAAAAGAAAAGAAATAAACCCAAAGATATAGCAGGATTTTAATATCATAATAAATATGAAAGTTAAAGTTAATAATTTTATATTTGAAGAGAAAAATTATACGCTCAGACCGGGACTTGAACCCGGGACCCTTGGTTTTCTAGTCCAAGTGCTCTACCATTTGAGCTACCTGAGCAAGTACCGATCTAAATGCAAATTTTTCTCTATATACGTTGTAATTCCGGCCCCAAATGCTTTGAAGCCTTTGCTTCTATCTTTGCAAATGGCGGCTCCTATATTAAGAAGACATATTTGGGAATTATACATTACATTATAAATGCCAGTACGGCTTTTTTCGATGTTTTTATTATTAATTTCATACATCTCAATGATGGATAAATCATATTTGAAGAGAAAAATTATACGCTCAGATCGGGACTTGAGCCCGGGACCCTTGGTTTTCTAGTCCAACTGCTCTACTATTTGAGCTACCTGAGCAAGTACCGATCTAAACGCAAATTTTTCTCTATATACGTTGTAACCAAGGGTCCCGGGTTCAAGTCCCGGTCTGAGCGTATAATTTTTCTCTTCAAATATGATTTATCCATCATTGAGATGTATGAAATTAATAATAAAAACATCAAAAAAAGCCGTACTGGCATTTATAATGTAATGTATAATTCCCAAATATGTATTCTTAATATAGGAGCCACCATTTGCAAAGATAGAAGCAAAGGCTTCAAAGCATTTGGGGCGGGAATTACAACGTATATAGAGAAAAATTTGCGTTTAGATCGGTACTTGCTCAGGTAGCTCAAATGGTAGAGCACTTGGACTAGAAAACCAAGGGTCCCGGGTTCAAGTCCCGGTCTGAGCGTATAATTTTTCTCTTCAAATATGATTTATCCATAATTGAGATGTATGAAATTAATAATAAAAACATTGTAATAATTTTATATTTTAAAATTCTTTTAATATTTAAATATAACTTAAATAAAGAAAAACATCTAAATAATTAATTGTTGTTTATTGTTGAATAAAAATGTCGGTAACAATTAAAGAAATTGTATTATATAACAGTCTTTCTAAATAATGCTTTTAAAATTGTGTCTTAAGTCATTGTTGTCTGAAATATAAAGCTTTCTGTTATAACTGGAATAAGAACACCTGCTTAACTTAATATTTTAAAATAAAAGTATACTAAATTCTGATTGGATGTTAAAAACAATTAACTTTTTGATTTAACCAATCAAATTTAAACCTGGTATTTAATGGACCATTAACCAATAGAATTTAAATATAAAATCATGTGATGTAATAATGTTCTTTAAAATTATAACAGAATTACACTAGCCAGTCAGCATATAACTTTCAACAAAGATAGAAGCAAATAGAGCTCACCTGATAAAATGTGATATTTAATACAAAAAGAATAGTTGACTCAAGAAAAGAAAATAATTTAATTTTAATTGACGGTGAAGAATAATACCACCTATATTTACTTGTTCTGCTGGGATATTAAATAGTAAATAAATTTACAACTATTTCTACAAGAATAAGTTATTAGTGATTTTTAAAGTGTTTTCTATCTTGTGTACCAACTTTGACCTTGAGAAGAGAATCCAGCTCTACCGGAAATCAAACCCAACCTGAACTAGTAATTCTTATTTATTATTTTTGGACACTATTCCTTCAAAATGTTACTACAACATCGGGCTTGAAGAGAGTTAGCTGCTTCAAAACATCGTCATAACATGGGAAAAGAATTACTTATTTAAAATTGCGCCCACAACGTGGAAAATAATGAAGAACTGACTAAAATACTTCTTCAAAATGACGCTTCCAACGCGGGCCAAATCATCATACAACCTGAATCACCATCATTCAACTAGATGCATCGCACATTCTGGAACTTCAAGAATCTAATACATCAAGGAACCAGAAACATCGTGGGAAAATCAAAACAGGTGCCTACACACGAGGTCGGAGTTAGTACACAGCGACGAATGTAAGTAAATATAAATTTTAATAGTGAAATAGTTAAAGTGCATTTATGTGATTTTAAGAAATAGGAAAATTTTATATAGAAATATCGAAATGGCAACGAATACAGAGGGAAATAATGTAAATAGTGACAGTAATATGCCGACAAGTGAATCTGTTAATACGGATAGTGATATTTTGACAATGATGAAAAACATGATTGTGGAGCTAAATTCAAATTTTAACCAGAAAATGGACGAACTAAAATGTGATAATTCTAAACTTAGTCAAAAAATGGATAGTAATAATGAAGAATTAAAAAGTGAAAATTCTAAAATTAATCAGAAAATGGAAGAATTAAATGATAAATTTGAAATATGTTGTTGTTGTTTTCAAATGCTGGGCCTTGGCACCGAAGCCATTAGCGTTCTTGCTCTCCAATATTTCTCTATTGTGGATCCAATTTGAAATATTTGGTGTTAGAGTAGAAGAAAGATTTGAACAATTAAAAATTGAATGCAATCTAAATCAAATCAGGGTAGAACAAAATATACTAGATTTGAAAGATAAACATGACAGTGAAATTAAACAAGTAGATGATAGAGTAAATGATGTAATAAATCCATCATGCAAATCGATGAAGCATGTAAAAATAGCTTCATAAATTTAGGAAGTACAGTTCAAAATTTAGGTAGTACAGTTGAAAATTTAGGAAGTACAATTGAAAATTTAGAAAGCAAGGTTGAAAAAGAAATAAATAATTCCAAAAGTGAGGTAGTAGGAAAACTAGAAGAAGTGGTTAATGAAAAGATGGGAAATTGGACTGAAAAATTTACAGATTTAGAAAATAAATATAAATTAATTGTGAATAAGAGTAAAGAGTCAACTAGTGTAAGTGAAAATAAGTTTGACAAATCAAAAGAATATAACATGGAGAGTCAATCTCAAAATTTTGTGCAAAATTCTAAAATTCCGGCTAATTTATTGTCAGAAATAAATTTACCATGTTTTTCAGATCACTCTAGCCAAAGTCCTCTTGATTTTATTACACAGTTTGAGGAATATTTTCAATTAAAATGTATTAGTGATAATTATAAAATGATGTTTGTGAAAAGGTCATTAAAAGATTCGGCGGAATCCTGGTTTAAAATAGCATGTCATGACTCGATGGATTATAATACATTTAAAAGTGCTTTTATGAATTACTATTGGGGTCATGAAAGACAAAATAAAGCCAGATTAGAGATTACCAGTGGTAAATATAACCCTAAAATAGATCATAGTTACCTTGGGTATTTTCTAGAAAAAGCAAGGATGGCTGCACTTGTACAACCACCTATTGATGAAAAATCTTTATTGTCTTTAATATCCCATCATTACCCAGATGAAATTAAATATCACTTGATTATTGCTAGACCTCAAAATATTTCAGACATGTTAGAGTTGTTATCCTTATTAGAAAATAAGAGAGAAGTTGAGATCAGAAATAAGGGAGCTAATTGGAATGGACGAGAAAATTCCAACAAAAATTTTCTTGGGGTAGGGGCAGAGAATAATGAAAAGAAAAATTATGATGATCATAATAAAGATGTGAAAAAACAATTTCATGATAATTATAATAGGAGTAGGAACGCCCAAGCAAATAGAGGCATACCAAATGGAAATAATTATAGGAATAGACCTTATAATGACAGAACGGTAAATAATTCTGGAAATTTTCAGAATAGAAATGATAGGAGAGAAATTAACTTTATAAACGTAGAAAGTTCTGGGGAAGGTAATGATAGAAATTGGGCATTACCCCATACAAGGAAACGTAGACGTAATAGTTATTCTAATAGATACTCTTACAATAACGAAAGAGAAGGATACTTTGGTAGGCAAGAATGTATAAATAATACAAGCACTCAAAGTGAAAATGGTTATAGACATAATGACACTGGAATAAATCCTAGTACAATTAATAATTCTGAGTTTGTGTTAAAAAATGGTAACAACAGAGTTGAAGCTGAGGGGAATAGAATACCTCAGAATTTAAATGCCAATTAGATACGTCAGGGACTCCGTTGCGTATCTCAACTTGTCTAAAATTAGGGGTCAACAATAGCTTCGATCGTGTAGATATTTTATCAAAATTTAAACCAACAGATATGGTTAGCATTAATAATGATAATGGTCCCCAGATGGAGAAACTCGGAACCAGATAGATCATGTATTAGTGGATAAACGCTGGCACAGTAGCATCATTGATGTTAGATCAGTTAGAGGGACAGACTGCAATTCAGATCATCATCTGGTCAGGGTGAAAATCAGACAACGGCTATCGCTTATGAGAGGAACAAACACTAAAGATGATTCAGTAAAATATGAATTAAAAAACTTGAAAAATGATGAAATGCAGCAAGAATACCAAATCAAAATTGCTAATAGATTTGAAGTACTGGAATCTTCAGATGACAATGTGGCAAACGAAGAAGAAACTGATATAAATAAAGAATGGGAGGCTATAAGAGATACTATTAAATTGTCAGCATCAGAAAGCATTGGTTGTTTAAAAAAGAGGCAAAACAAGAAATGGTTTGATGAGGAATGTGCCGACATTGTAAAGAAAAGAAAGCTAGCAAAAACGAAATGGTTACACGAGCCAAATGAGGTAAATTTAGAGCAATTGGGTAGTGTTAGACGGGAAACCACCAAGTTACTAAGAGTAAAAAGAGGGAATATTTGAGAGAGAAGATTAATGATCTTGAAATGAATGCAAAAAATAGGAACATTAGAGAATTATATCAGGGAATTAGTATTAGAGAAGAAAGGGTTTCAGGCTAGAACAAACATAATTCGGAATGAAAATGGGGATATGATTGCAGATTCCAAGAGTATATTAAATAGATGGAAAAGTTATTTTAATCAGCTATTAAATGTACATACAGAACAGGACATTGAGGAGGATAAGTTACAGACAGCAGAAATGCTAGTTGCAGAGCCAAGTGCATTAGAGGTTGAAATGGCAATTGAAAAATTGAAGATGTATAAAGCATCAGGTTCAGATGAGATCCCAGCAGAACTGATAAAATCAGGGGGAGAAAAATTGATGGACAAGATACGCTGGTTGCTTAGTATGATTTGGGAAAAAGAAGCTCTTCCAGATGAATGGAAGGAATCAATTATCGTACCAATTTATAAGAAAGGAGATAAAACTGATTGCAACAACTATAGGGGCATCTCATTACTTTCAACTTCGTACAAAATTCTAACAAATATATTAGTAAGCAGACTTACTCCCTATATTGATGACATTCTAGGAGATCATCAATGTGCATTTAGAAGAAAAGGTCTACAACAGATCAGATTTTTAGTATAAGACAGATTTTAGAAAAGAAAGGGAATATAATGGTACTGTACATCAACTGTATGTAGACTTCAAAAAAGCATATGATTCAATTAAGAGGGAGAAGTTATATAGTATCCTGCTGGAGTTTGGAATTCCTAAAAAGTTAGTTAGACTTATACGAATGTGTCTAAATGGCACAAAGAGTAGGGTACGTGTAGGCAAACAGTTTTCGGACACTTTTGAAATCCAGAATGGGTTGAAGCAAGGAGATGCACTATCTCCTCTACTATTTAATTTTGTACTAGAGCATGCCATTAAATCTTTAGAGAATGAGGAAGGCTTACAACTCAATGGTATTAATAAGCTGTTAGTTTATGCTGATGATGTAGTATTGTTGGCCGATAGCGAGGAGATACTAAAGGACAACACGCACACACTATTGAGTAACACTAAGAAATTAGGACTGGAAGTAAATATCAATAAAACTAAATATATGGTTACACGTAGAAATTCATTAAATAATGGAAATGGACAGCTAATGACAAATGAGGGAAATTTTGAGGAAGTGGCTGAATTCAAATACCTAGGAACAATAATCACAAGTAGGAATGAGATGCACAAAGAAATTAAACATAGGCTCAACTCTGGAAATGCATGCTATTATGCATTGCAGAGACTTTTGATGTCCCAACTCCTTTCAAAAAACGTTAAGCTGAAAATATATAAAACTATTATTCTACCAGTTATATTATATGGGTGCGAAACATGGACTCTTACTTTAAAGGAGGAAAGGAGATTACGAGTATTTGAGAATAAAGTTCTTAGGAAAATTTTTGGACCAAAGAGAGATGAACAGACAGGTGAATGGAGAAGACTACATAACAATGAACTACATGGTCTTTATAGGAAGCCAGATATAATAAGAACAGTTAAGTCCCGTAGACTGCGATGGGCAGGACATGTTGCACGTATGGGGAATGAAAGACATGCATGGAAACTTCTTGTAGGAAAGTTGAATGCAGGCTTTCACGGCCGGTAATCATGATGTTGAGTGATTCCGGGTTCTGTGGCCGTGGTCCATAGTTGGTGTTGATACCAGACGTTTCGCCCTCAACTGCGGAGGGCATCTTCAGTGGCGAGTGCTTCTAGGCGTGTTTCCTGGTCGGAAGCTCTACTTAGAGTGAACGCTGCGGGTGTTGTATTGATACTAGTGGTGGGAGCAGGGTGAGCGGGCGTGGCTCTTGCTGATTGGCTAATGGTCGTCTCCTTGTTGTCCCTAGTGTTGATGCATTTATTTTCTAGTGTACGGTACCAGGCCTTAGACAGTTTAATACCTTCCTCTTTTCTGTTAATATTTTCCTTATGCTTGTGTATTTCTATAGCCTCTCGATATATCTAGGGAAATAATAGGAAGTTGTGGCTAAAACTTGTGTATCATCGAATAGAATCTGGTGTCCATTCATAATGGCATGTTCTGCTACAGCCGATTTATCCATTTCTCCTTGTCTGCAGTTTCTTTTGTGTTCTGATAAACGGGTGGCTATACTTCTTTTTGTGGTCCCTATGTATGGTTTACCACACGAACAAGGAAGTCGATATACGCCGCAAGTGGAGAGAGGTGGCCGAGGATCCTTAGCTGAGCGAAGGCAGTCTTCTATTTTTCTTGTAGGTCTGTAAACTGTTTTTATGTTGTATTTTCGTAGGAGTTTTCCGATACGATCTGTGACTCTTTGTACATATGGTAAGTAGGCTATGCTGGTTGAGGGTGTGTTATCCATTCTGACGTGCTGTCTTCGTGGATGTATGGTTTGTCTTATTTCCTTGGATGTGTAGCCATTTTTCTGGAAACAATTGAACAGATGGTGTTGTTCTTGTTTAAGGTGTTGTGGTTGGCATAACTTAGTCGCTCTGTCGAACAGTGTCTTATGACACCTCGCTTTTGTCTTGGATGGTGGTTAGAGTCTTTGTGCAGATATCGGTCTGTGTGTGTAGGTTTTCTGTAAACTGTATGTTGAATTTCCCCATTGCCAGTCCTTATTATTTGAACATCCAGGAAAGGAAGTCTTCCATTATCTTCTTTTCCATAGTGAACTGTATTTTGTTGTGTCTGCTGTTAAGGTGTTGAAGGAACATTCCAATTCTTCACTGCCATGTCTCCATACTACGAATGTGTCATCAACATAGCGAAACCAATGTTCTGGAGACTTGGGAGCTGTTTTTAGTGCTTCTGTTTCGAATTTCTCCATGAAAAAATTCGCTACTACTGGGCTTAGAGGACTGCCCATGGCTACTCCGTCGGTCTGTTCATAGTAGCTGTTGTTCCATTGGAAGTAAGTAGTAGTTAGTACATGCCTGAATAAATTGGATATTTCTTCTGTGAAAATCTGTCTAATGTAGTCCATGGTCTCATTTACTGGCACCATGGTGAAAAGGGAAACCCATCGAAGCTAACCAGTATATCTTGAGATGTTACGTTTATATTCCGTAGTCTCTCAATGAAATGTGTCGAGTCTCTGATGTAGCTGTCCGTTTTTCCAAGGAGTGGTTTCAGAAGTCCTGTAAGATGCTTTGCCAGTAAGTAGGTCGGAGAACCGATGGCACTGACAATTGGCCGGAGTGGAATGTTGTTCATTCCACTCCGGCCAATTGTCAGTGCCATCGGTTCTCCGACCTACTTACTGGCAAAGCATCTTACAGGACTTCTGAAACCACTCCTTGGAAAAACGGACAGCTACATCAGAGACTCGACACATTTCATTGAGAGACTACGGAATATAAACGTAACATCTCAAGATATACTGGTTAGCTTCGATGTGGTTTCCCTTTTCACCATGGTGCCAGTAAATGAGACCATGGACTACATTAGACAGATTTTCACAGAAGAAATATCCAATTTATTCAGGCATGTACTAACTACTACTTACTTCCAATGGAACAACAGCTACTATGAACAGACCGACGGAGTAGCCATGGGCAGTCCTCTAAGCCCAGTAGTAGCTAATTTTTTCATGGAGAAATTCGAAACAGAAGCACTAAAAAAGCTCCCAAGTCTCCAGAACATTGGTTTCGCTATGTTGATGACACATTCGTAGTATGGAGACATGGCAGTGAAGAATTGGAACGTTTCCTTCAACACCTTAACAGCAGACACAACAAAATACAGTTCACTATGGAAAAAGAAGATAATGGAAGACTTCCTTTCCTGGATGTTCAAATAATAGGACTGGCAATGGGGAAATTCAACATACAGTTTACAGAAAACCTACACACACAGACCGATATCTGCACAAAGACTCTAACCACCATCCAAGACAAAAGCGAGGTGTCATTAAGACACTGTTCGACAGAGCGACTAAGTTATGCCAACCACAACACCTTAAACAAGAACAACACCATCTGTTCAATTGTTTCCAGAAAAATGGCTACACATCCAAGGAAATAAGACAAACCATACATCCACGAAGACAGCACGTCAGAATGGATAACACACCCTCAACCAGCATAGCCTACTTACCATATGTACAAAGAGTCACAGATCGTATCGGAAAACTCCTACGAAAATACAACATAAAACAGTTTACAGACCTACAAGAAAAATAGAAGACTGCCTTCGCTCAGCTAAGGATCCTCGGCCACCTCTCTCCACTTGCGGCGTATATCGACTTCCTTGTTCGTGTGGTAAACCATACATAGGGACCACAAAAAGAAGTATAGCCACCCGTTTATCAGAACACAAAGAAACTGCAGACAAGGAGAAATGGATAAATCGGCTGTAGCAGAACATGCCATTATGAATGGACACCAGATTCTATTCGATGATACACAAGTTTTAGCCACAACTTCCTATTATTTCCCTAGATTATATCGAGAGGCTATAGAAATACACAAGCATAAGGAAATATTAACAGAAAAGAGGAAGGTATTAAACTGTCTAAGGCCTGGTACCGTACACTAGAAAATAAATGCATCAACACTAGGGACAACAAGGAGACGACCATTAGCCAATCAGCAAGAGCCACGCCCGCTCACCCTGCTCCCACCACTAGTATCAATACAACACCCGCAGCGTTCACTCTAAGTAGAGCTTCCGACCAGGAAACACGCCTAGAAGCACTCGCCACTGAAGATGCCCTCCGCAGTTGAGGGCGAAACGTCTGGTATCAACACCAAACTATGGACCACGGCCACAGAACCCGGAATCACTCAACATTCTTGTAGGAAAGCCAGAGGGAAAACGCCCAGTTGGTAGACCAAGAATGAGGTGGGAGAACAACATTAACTATGATTTGAGGGAAGTAGATTATACAGGAAATGATTGGAAAGGATTAGCTCAGGATAGGGATGTATGGAGAGCTTATGTCCGCGCGGCCATGAACCTACGGGTTCGATAGTGCCAGTGAGTAAGTAAGTAAGTAATGGTAATAAAGGAAAAATTATTAATAATATAAACATTTCCAAGGAGAATGAAGAATTAGATAGAACATGTACTAAAGAAATGAATATTATTGGTCGTCCACCTAAGCTAAAATTAAATATTTGCGGATTGGAGGTTATTGGTATTGCAGACAGTGGATGTTCTAACACAATAATTGATCAGAAATTTTACAATACCTTAATTTCTAGAGGAAATAAGATCAATACAGTAAGAATTTGTGGGGTATACTGCACCCTAGCTATTGGAAAGAAGAAGTTACCTATTAGACTTCAATGTGTATTAGAAGTAAATATCTGTTCGACTAAATTTAAAGTTATTTGTTTAATATCACTTACTTATCATGTGATATGTTAATTGGATGCGACATGTTAGATCAGTATAGAGCTATCATTGATTTTGAGAATTATAATGTGTCTTTAAGTAACGAGACAAATAATAGAATTGTCGTGCCATTTGCCAGAGAATTTGAGGAGATTCAGAATATTAGTAGACAAGAAAATTTGATAAAAGATGAGCACATTTTCATTGAAAACATAAATGTAGAAGAATGTGATAGAAATAATGAAGATGGGGATATGACCCAAGAAACCATGAATGAAGATATTCATGTGTATAATAATGAATTCCTGTGTGATAATTCCACAGTTGAATATTTATTAAATAATATTGATAATTATAAGTGTTTAGATGTTGAATTGTATAGAAAACAAAGGAATTCCTCTTCTCATGTGCATGGTAGATGACGAGGAAGACGATTTTTGCCAACAGATAAGAGATAAGGTAGCCAATACACATGGAATTTCTGAACAACAGAAATATAGACTATATGATGTTTTGATGAAAAATAAAAATTCATTCTCAAAGAAGCCTGGATTGTGCAATTGTTTTGAATACTCGTTCAAGGTCATAGAACATGAACCGATTAAGATCAAAAGCAGACCGATTCCGCTGAGCATTAGAAAACAAGCAGACGACTTGATTCTAAATTTGTACCCCTAATTAAGAAGCTGAGATATGTAGCGTGAGATCCAATGAAAAAGAAGTTGAGATATGTAGTGTAAAACTAAAATCTGAGATATGTAGCGCGAGAGAAATAAAAAGTTGACATATGTAGCGTAAGATCTAATGAAAAAAAAATTGAAATATGTAATTTAAAAGACAAGTTGATATTTTCTATTAAGAAAAAAAAGTTAAAATATGTTGCTAAAAAGAAAATGTGAAATAAATCTAACAGATATATGTTGAATTAGAATATTGTGAGTTTTGACAGGAGGTGATGAATGTTAAATACGACATTAGACCACGGAATGTAACAGAGATAGGTTGAAGCAGAATATTGTGAAAAAAAAAGTAGGTGATAAGGTTCTACTTAGAACTGTACCTTGAACAATATGCAATTATAATAATTTGAAGATTGTATGTAAGATTGAAAAAAAATGTTGATTGTTGTAACAATATTTGTAATCTTATTTTGATATATTGTGTTCTATAATGAAAAATGTATGACATTGTGGTCAATGTAATTTTCTTCTTTTTCAGGAAAAATGAAAATATTTAAAGTGTTAATGTCATTGTATGTACATGTAAATGTATAACTATTCCAAGCAGATAAGTTAAAAAAAAAATTAATTAATTAGTTAAATTAATATTTCGTGGGGAATGATCATTTTTCTTTTGTTCTTCCAAGCGGAAACAAAACAAAAATCATCAGGGGCAATTTATAGCAGGATTTTAATATCATAATAAATATGAAAGTTAAAGTTAATAATTTTATATTTTAAAATTCTTTTAATATTTAAATATAACTTAAATAAAGAAAAACATCTAAATAATTAATTGTTGTTTATTGTTGAATAAAATTGTCGGTAACAATTAAAGAAATTGTATTATATAACAGTCTTTCTAAATAATGCTTTTAAAATTGTGTCTTAAGTCATTGTTGTCTGAAATATAAAGCTTTCTGTTATAACTGGAATAAGAACACCTGCTTAACTTAATATTTTAAAATAAAAGTATACTAAATTCTGATTGGATGTTAAAAACAATTAACTTTTTGATTTAACCAATCAAATTTAAACCTGGTATTTAATGGACCATTAACCAATAGAATTTAAATATAAAATCATGTGATGTAATAATGTTCTTTAAAATTATAACAGAATTACACTAGCCAGTCAGCATATAACTTTCAACAAAGATAGAAGCAAATAGAGCTCTCCTGATAAAATGTGATATTTAATACAAAAAGAATAGTTGACTCAAGAAAAGAAAATAATAATAATACCACCTATATTTACTTGTTCTGCTGGGATATTAAATAGTAAATAAATTTACAACTATTTCTACAAGAATAAGTTATTAGTGATTTTTAAAGTGTTTTCCTATCTTGTGTACCAACTTCAACCTTGAGAAGAGAATCCAGCTCTACCGAAAATCAAACCCAACCTGAACCAGTAATTCTTATTTATTATTTTGGGACACTATTCCTTCAAAATGTTACTACAACATCAGGCTTGAAGAGAGTTAGCTGCTTCAAAACATCGTCATAACATGGGAAAAGAATTACTTCTTTAAAATTGCGCCCACAACGTGGAAAATAATGAAGAACTGACTAAAATACTTCTTCAAATAAAACTCAGATTTTGTGATTTTGTCTAATACCACCAGGTTGTCTTTTATGTCATTTCTGGCTTTCTCCCCTGGCATTGGCAGAATTGTAATTCATTTCTTAGGTTGGGGCACCTGGAAGGCGGAGTTACATTACTCTGATGATGTGATGGGTGATAAATGATAATGAAGCGCCAGGAGAGTTCTTAACCTAAACTTAACCTAAATTCCAGACCATGGACCTCAGGAATAATTCCCTTTAAGGAAAAATTGCTATGGTCTGACTGGGAATCAAACCCAGGACCTCATGAGCTGTAGTCAGGAACGGTGACCACTAGCCCATGAGGTAGACGATATAGATTGTGTATAAGTAACAAGGTAAGATATTTGAACCGAGACTATGTGGCTTAATAAAGAAGCCGCCATTTGCAAAAATCGTAGCTACGGCTCGTAGCATTTGGGGTTAGGGAATTAACTATGTAGAAGAGAAAAATACACATTTAGATTGGAGGCCTAGGTAGCTCACTTGGATAGAGCATTGACATAGAGAGTCAAAGGCCCTGGGTTCAAACCCCAGTCTAGGCATATATTTTTCTTTTCAAATATAATTTGTCCATCATTAAGATGTTTAAAAACGAATAATATTAACATTGAAAGAAGCACTACTGGCTTTATAAGTAATGTTTAAATTCCCAATAAAATGTCTTCTTAATAAAGAAGCCGTCATTTGCAAAAATCATAGCAACAGATTGTAGCATTTGAGGTTAGGGAATTAACTATGTAGAAGAGAAAAATACACGTTTAGATTGGAGGCCTAGGTAGCTCACTTGGAAGAGCATTGACACAGAGAGTCAAAGGTCCTGGGTTCAAACCCCAGTCTAGGCGTATATTTTTCTTTTCAAATATAATTAGTACATTACTTATTTGCTAGCCACGTCCTCAACTAGAACTTACTTCCCTTGTTATGTATGTAACTATTAATATTAATTACTGATTTTCACACAGAAATTCACAAACAAATTACAAGATTTTTTTCATATATGGGAAATAACATTATGAGGTTCTTAATTCGTAAATTAATGAGTCATTTTTAACATCTTACCTCATATTTTATGTTTCTTCAAACACGGGAACTAGTTTTCAAGAGAAGGATCTCTCTCATTTTCAACCGACATTATGACTACCGGATTTTCGTTGGAATCTCCATCAATAACGTTGCCATCTCAAAATTCATCAAATCACCAGATCGCAACATTATTGATGGAGATTCCAATGAAAATCCGGTAGTCATAATGTCAGTTGAAAATGAGAGAGACCCTTCTCTTGAAACTAGCTCCCGTGTTAAAAAAACACAAAATATGAGGTAAGATGTAAAAAAAAAAAGACTCATTAATTTAAGAAATAACAAGATTCTTATATGATAACGAGCTACATTCCTCGTATATTAATTAATCTTGTTCCATTTTTGAAAAGGAATTGTTGAATCTACAATGAAAGAGAAGAATATGTCTCAACCAAAAGGAAATTGACATGTACAGATACATGTACAATATAAGTAAAACACATAAAGTGACAATATCAAGAAGAAAGGCAATTTGAATCATCCAGTAATCCATATAATAAGAGTGGCAATGCACTACTAGTGTTTCTTGTCTTAAATTGTATTTTAATGTACACAAGGGTCTGAATCTATTCAATTTTATTTCAACATCTTGTGATTTTCTGTGTCATGACAAGTTCTTGGGCGGAACAAGAGATGTTATGACAAGTGTACGTACTTGCTACAGAGTAAGCCGGCATGCCAGGATACTCCCTGTAGCCGGGCAGCACTACAGTGCTTGTGGTTGGACCCTGTACAGTGGTGAACTGACTGCCGTGCACAGGAGACCCCGGGATGTAGGAAGGAGGCATGCTGTAGGAACCCATGAGGTACTGTTGCTTCTGTTGTTCCTGCCGCATCTGCATCTCTCTCTCCTGCTCCTGTATTCTCTGCAGGGCGAGCTGCCGCTGGTACTGAAACAAAAACAATCAGTCATCTGATAACGAACATTTATAGGAAAAAATCACTATCAGGTTTAATTTGAGATAAATTAAAATGTTTCATACCTTTTCAAAAAGTTTAATATAAGATTGGCACTGAAGAACCAATACAGCCTGAATAGGATAATTAAAACCAATGAAAATGAAAAAAAGTTGAAGAAGAAATCATATCAGGAATTTATCAGATCAAATGCAGGGATTGTACAAAATTTACATAGGAAAAACAAAAAGAAATTTGAAAACAAGGGTGAAAGAACATCTTAGAAATGTCAAAAATGGTGAAGTGGAAAAGTCAGCAGTAACTGCTCATGCTTGGTCCGAAAAACATTTAATTGAATCAAAAGTCAGTCTAATTAAACAAATAGACAAACAAAAGGAACTCACAGCTTGGAAAAAAATCTACATTCAGAAAAACAAGAAAGAAAAACTTATGAACTTTGAAGTTCTCATGGATTCTGACCTGATCCGGAGGTTTTATTGGTTCACCAACAGAGGGAAGAAGAAGTGTTTCTTCTGATTGACATAACATCAGTTGATAAAATGGTACTGAGGATGGATTCATCATGAACCCAAAATTGCGATCTACTTAGAAGATTGTTTATGAGGAACACATATCATGAATATAAAAGTCACAAATCAATATCATCTCATAAAGCTCCATCTTTTCACAGTACCGCCTTCATCATCAGCCAAAACTCCAACAGTTGAAATTTTTCCATTACCATCATCTACCAAACTGCCATCTAGTGCCAATTTTATTAACTCAAATACTAAATTTTTCTTGCCAGGAACTTCAAAATTCATGGATCTAAACTTGTTCTTCTGATTTTCCAAACTATCAAATCCAAGCATTTTCCAAATGTTTCAAAAGTTTAGATTCTTTTTTCATTTTATGATAGTTTGGGAAAAGATATACATTTAAAATAACAAATTTAGATCCATGCATTTTGAAATTCTCATCGAGCAAGATTTGATCTCAAAGTTCATAAAATTAACACCACATGGCAAAAAAAAAAAAATATATATATAAACTCAATTATTAAATTAAACCTCATAATGTTACTTCCTAATGATTTTAAAACAAACCACATGGCAACTTTGAAGATGTATATGAAGACCGAAATTCTACAGTCGTAAAGATGAGAGGGACACCTCTTCAAACTGCAGTCCTGTGCTTGAAGATCACGGAGTATGAGGTGACATTTCATGACTCCCTATTTATTAGTTATTAACTGAAAACCTCATAATGTTATTTCCCATAATTAATTTATGAAATTATTTTATGTAATCAATGGTGAAGAGAACTTTTTTTGCCTAAACTGGGAATTGAACCCCAAACCTTGAACTTTCTGTGCTGATGCTCTGTCCACTGAGCTAATTCAGGCTACATTTTCAACCAAGCATAAATCCTTCCTTTACCTTACTCTACTGGCCCCACATTCAATTGCAATGAATCATCATTCACAAATACACAATGAATGGCTTCTACCTGAAGAAGACATGAAGGGACTCCACACAGCTATAGCATTATTTATTAAATTAATATTGAGAAGCTAAAGCTGTTACTATGATTGAAATAAGTAAATTAATTTATATTTGAAGAGAAAAATTTTCGCCTAGACCGATACTCGAACCCGGGACCTTTGGCTTTCCGGGTCAAATGCTCTACCAACTGAGCTACCGAGGCGAGTTGCGATCTAGATGCAAATTTTTCTCTTTATACATCTAGATTGCAACTCACCTCGGTAGCTCAGTAGGTAGAGCATTTGGCCCAGAAAGCCAAATGTCCCGGGTTCTAGTCTCAGTCTAGGCGAACATTTTTCTCTTCAAATATAATTTATTCTTCAGTGAGAAGTGTTAAATTAATAATAAAAACTTCAAGTAAATTAATGTACACAATTAAACTATTGTATTTGTTGAGTGGACAGAGCATTAGCATGAAAAGCTGAAGATTCAGGGTTCAATTCCCTGTTCAGGAAAATATTTTTCTTTTATTAAATAATGTAGGATTAATGTACATTAATTTACTTATTTCTATCACAATAACAGCTTTAGTTCATAATGTTAATGTGTACCTGTGCTGGCACATAACCCATTCCTGTTGAAAAGCAATCAAGGGGACCACCAGGCACATCCTTGTCAACATATGTACTGCAGAGGGATTTGCAATTTAACGCAAGAATCTGGTGCACAATCTAGCAATTAAAAATTGTACACCACAACCCCTCCTGGGACCAAGATTGAAAATTTGACTATTAAATTAATTTAATGTTGGAAGAAGGAACTCAAATAAAGCAAGTGAAAAAACTAAATATTTGGGAATAATTGTGGATAACATTGAAGGTATAGGCAAAGAGAATATAAAGCATAGAATTGAATTGAGAAGCAAAATAATATTGTCGTTAAATTCCATATGGTGGGATAAACATATTTGGAAAGACACCAAAAAAATGACACACGCCTGGTGAGAAAAACACAGAATAGAAACCAAAACAAAATTACTTAAACAATTGGAAAAACCGAAGGAACTCACAATTTGGGAAAAAATTTATACATATGCAAGAATAAAAACATAACTATGAATTTAGAAATACCCGGTGATAAGGAGAGGGGATTGATTTGGAAGTTCGTCGATTAGCCATCAGACGGCGCGGAGGTCAGTATACAGGAGAGAAGGCCGTTGGACGTCAGTTGTGAATGTGATACAGCATTGAGAATGTCACAAATGCAGTGATGAAACCCGAGTCTGCGAGGGAGTTAAGAAGTATGAGGTGAGTCAAAAACAACTCAACATTAACCAAAAAATATATTGGTAAAACATTGATGGAATCTGTTGTAATGTATGGAAGAGAGGTATGGACAATCAATAAGTACTACAAGAATAGACTATTAGGTCTAGAAAATTAATTATTTACGCAGAAGTGTCAGAAAATCCAAATTAGAACATGTCACAAATAAGGAAATTAGAAACATAATGGAAGTAGAAGAAGACATAATTGAAAGAATTGAGGAGAAGGAATTAAAATGGTTAGGGCATGTTTTAAGAACGGAAGGTGAGTGATGGCCGAAACTACTATATCAATGACAACCGACCAGAAAGAAAAAAAAAGAGGGAGACCAAAGTTAACATGGAAGGAAAACATGAGGATAGTAATGCAAGCACATTGAAGATGCCCAATATGATAGGCTTTGAAGGTTTGGCAGCAGCTGTAAAAACCCAAAGATAGACCTAGTGGTCTGTTACGGTCTCAATCCAACATTTGAAGGGTCTGCCCAAACATCTCTTGCCTGGTGGCTGGTAATTTAAGATTCTAATTTAATTAACAATTATAATTAAATTAATATTGAGAAGCTAAAGCTATGACAGAAATAAGTAAATTAATGAACACAATTAAATTATTGTAAATGATTGGTAAAGAGAAAAATTTCTGCCTAAACTGGGAATCAAACCCTGAACCTTTAGCTTTCCGTGCTAATGCTCTGTCCACTGAGCTAATTCAGGCTTCATTCCCATCCAAGCAGTTAGCATGGAAAGCTACAGGTTCGGGGTTCGATTCCCGGTTCAGGCAGAAATTTTTCTCTTTACCATTGATTTATAACAATTATAACTTTCAACCCCACTCACTGGGTATAAATCCGGGCCTGCTAGTCTGGCACTGCCACACTGCTAATTGGACATGCATGAGTGTTACCTGAAGATACTCCTGTTTCTTCTTGCGCATGATCTCAAGCTTGTGGGCCATCTGCAACTGTCTGATCCTCTCGGCCTCCTCTGCTTCACGACGCAGTTTGTCCCTGTGCTCCTCCCTCAGAGCATCCAGTGCAGCTCGTGCATCCTTCACCTGCGCCAACTTGTCTTGCAGACCCTCGTAGTAAACTGTAACATTTCAATCTCATTCAATTTACAATTTACACCAGCAGCAGCCAACAGTAGCTTTTAAAATCTGCTCCAGTAATACATATTCAGGAAGAAGGAACACACTTCAAACATTTATTTCTTCCAAACTACAAAAAATAGAAACACAATTCCAACATTCCTGCAAAGAGTAAAGTTTGAAGTTCTAATAACGGCCGCATTGGCGCTGTTGCTTGTTAGTATTAAAACAGCAACACAACAGGACATTGGATTGGAAGAAGAGCAGAAGATCAACTTCATTATTGGTGGCCTCCCAGGTCACCCAACCTAACCCTGTGTGATTTTTATCTGTGGGGTTACGTAAAAAAACCATGTTTTTATCCTCCCTATGTCAGACACTCTTGAAAATCTGCGACAATAAATTGATGAAACTCTAATTCGATAAGTTAAGGCCAGCTGATTTGTGTGTGGCAAGAAATGAGCCACCGTTTTGATATTTGTCGTGTAACATATGGTGCTCTTACTGAATGCATAAAAGTGAAATCTGAACTTTTCTGTTTTCAGGAACGTTGGAATTGTGTTTATATTTTTTGGTAAGTGAGACCGTAAAAGATAATGAATAATATACAGTGTGATGAGGAGGGATATAAAGGACAATGTGCTGATGTGATCGAGTGTCAAGATTATGTGTGTCGGATAGTCTGATGAAGCGGCATGATAAATAATTAGGCGATGATGTGTGAAGGATTTTATAGAGAAAGGATAGGGAATGGACAGTTCTACGATCTCTTAGACGAAGCAACGATAATTGCTCCAGGGACGGTGTAACATGGTCAAATTTGCGAATACCACAAATAAAACGTGTGCAAGAATTATGAACACGTTGAAGTCTTTGAGTGAAAATAATATTTAAGTCTGTAAAAAGAGTGTCACAATAATCAAAATGGGGTATTGCAAGTGTTTCTACTAACATTTTCCTTAGAGCGAATGGCAGACAATTTCTTATGCGATTTAATGAATGTATTATTGAGAAGACTGTTTTGCATGTATGGTTTATTTGTGTATTCCAATTTAAGTTGTTGTTAATAAATACTCCTAGAATTTTTACTGTCTCACTATAAGGGATTTGAACTCCATTTAGTGACACATGCGAGACTGTGTTTAGGTTAATTGTAGATAATAGTCTCTGATGACCCATAATGATCGATTGTGACTTTCTAGGATTTAATTGCAGTCCATATTTAACTGTCCAAGTCATTAGTGAGTCAAGATCCTTGTTTATTTTGGCAACAGCATCATTTAGAGAATATTTGTCTGTGTGGATGTAGATTTGCATGTCGTCTGCAAATAAATTATGTTTGCAATGCTTTAGGAAGTTAGATATGTCATTTATGTAGATTGAAAAAAGTAAAAAATGGCGGACGACAAGGTAACCCGTGTGGAAGCCGCTCTAAGAAGTATTGAGAATATCTTTAAGGTAGAATATGTTTATCACTCACCTCATATTGTTCTTCTTATTTGATTATAGACTAGTTTCGGAACATAGTTTCTGTTCCATCCTCAGTAACATCACGACCGTTGTTCTGTCGTCTTGAAGAGTTGTCCTTCTCTCCTTCCATTGGCTGACTGAAAAACCTCGAAACCAGGTCATTCTCACCGGGAATTTCAAAGTTCATTAATTTCTTCTTTTCGCTCTTTTGAATGTAGATCTTTTCCCAAACAGTAAGTTCTTTTGGTTTTTCTATTTGTTTTAATAATTTTGCTTCTTTCTCGATAAGATGTTTTTCAGACCATGCATGGGCAGCCACTGCAGATTTTTCTACTTCCCCTTTCTTGACATTCCTGAGATGTTCTTTAACTCTAGTTTTCAAATTTCTTTTAGTTTTTCCTATGTAGAATTTCTCACATTCTTAAATTATTAAAACAAATAGAAAAACCAAAAGAACTTACTGTTTGGGAAAAGATCTACATTCAAAAGAGCGAAAAGAAGAAATTAATGAACTTTGAAATTCCCGGTGAGAATGACCTGGTTTCGAGGTTTTTCAGTCAGCCAATGGAAGGAGAGAAGGACAACTCTTCAAGACGACAGAACAACGGTCGTGATGTTACTGAGGATGGAACAGAAACTATGTTCCGAAACTAGTCTATAATCAAATAAGAAGAACAATATGAGGTGAGTGATAAACATATTCTACCTTAATGAATATACCTCATAGTGAGAATTCCTAAAATAAGTAATTGAGAATATCGCTGAAATAGGTGGTTATCTGAAGAAAGAAGCAAAAGACGACATCCGCAAAGCAGTGAGTACCATTAGAGAATATTTAAATGAAACGAAAATTGAACCAAATGAGAAAAGGAACCAGTTAAAGGCACCCTCTTTGAATGGTGTTAATCAAATACAAATACACGCTACACAACATGAGGTAGACAGCATGTTGTTGGGACTAGTGGCGCCATCTACCGGCGAGGAAGTGCAACATCTTGTACTGATGTTAATATTATTCGTTTTTAAACACCTTAATGATGGAGAAATTATATTTGAAAAGAAAAATATACGCCTAGACTGGGGTTTGAACCCAGGACCTTTGACTTTCTATGTCAATGCTCAGATGGAAGAGCATTGACATAGAAAGTCAAAGGTCCTGGGTTCAAACCCCAGTCTAGGCGTATATTTTTCTTTTCAAATATAATCTTGTACTGATGCCTATGTCATCCATGGATCAGCTGACCAAAACAGTCAAGCATAGTGACGGAGGAGACCAGCTACTAGAGCCACCTAACGAGCAATCGGCCAACAGAGAAGCGTCATCAGAAGATCAACCGATCGAAGTAGAAGAAGACAGACAACTAAACACCCAACGACCTGAACCCCATCCCACCCAAATTAGAGAGAAATTTTCTGGAGAAAAAATAAGAGAGAATTATGGGAAAAATCAGCCTACAGATACAATCCATGATGGAAAGTATGCACAGGTTGGTTAGAGAAGAGATAAAAGATGTAACCCAGCAGACTACTTTACCGCAGGTAACAAGCACTCTGCCGGAAATGAACTCAATAAACAACCATGAAGAAAATACCAGCAATGAGGGGATTCATCACAGTAACCAAACGAAGGGCCCGACAGGAGCCAGACAGGAACATCAGAAGTGAAAACAGAAATCAAAATAATAGACAGCAGCTATGAACCGCCCAACTAGCACCACCTTCACTCCCACTCAAAAGTGGAACGGGAAACAATACAGGAGGAAGGCTCAAACCGGCAACTAGACTATTCTGGATGTACATTGGACATCTGGATGGGAACACTATGGAAGAAGACATTGTAGCCTATATGGCAGAAAAGGGAATAAACACACTAAAAGAATGTTTCGCCATCCGATCAAGAGGAAGAAATAAAGCATTTAAAATAGCAATTCCATACGAAGACAAAGAAAGAGTGGACAATGAAAATTTCTGGCCTGAAGGGGTTACTTTTCGCCCCTTTGAGTTTTAATATGAAATGTCAAAAATCAACAACTTCTGCTGATGCAACAAACAACCAAGACCGCATAATACACAACAGCAACAACAGTAATAACATTAAACATATCAAAACAATGATTTGGAACGTAGAAGGGCTTAAGTCAGTAATCGACATACCCCCCCCCCTACTCACTTTCCAAGAGAATGACGTACTACTCTTCACAGAAACATTCAGCTTAGAAGAAATATGCATAAATGGCTTCTACGGGATTCACTCCCCAGCAAAGAAAGGAGACAGAGGCCGCCCCTCAGGGGGATTGAGCTGCTTCATAAAGCCACACCTCCAACCCATCAGTTCAATAGCTCGTACAGTCAATACCCTAGTAGTAGTCACTGGGAAAATTAATATAGTAGGAGCATACTTCACGCCCAAGACCGAACCGGAAGGCATCATCGACAAACTAGGAAAAGCACTGGGAAACACAGAAAACGACAGGCCCATCTTGTTAGCAGGAGATTTAAACTGTCGCATAGACAAATGGGATGCAAGAACTCAAGCGGTCACGGATTTTCTCCTCGACCACGAGCTAAGACTGCTAAATAGAGAGGACTATACATACATAGCACCAAATGGAAGAAGCACAATCGATTTGGTATTCACAAATATACAAGACCAAGCACGGGTGAAAGTGGGAAAAGTAGCAACTAGAAAGCACCTTCCAGTCTTAACTGAGTTCCAAATAAGAACTGAAACACAGGAACAAGAAGATAAAAGCCTCCCATAAAAAGCTTCAAGGTACATAGACGAGGTAAGATGGCAAACAAATAAAGTGAAGCTGCCGTCAGTAATGCATATGGCGAGGCAGGGAAATCTGGACGGAGCAACAGAAACCTTAAATGACATAATTTTACACGCCACCACTCAACTGACTAGACATAAACGTACTGCAAAACCATGGTTCGATGAAGAGTGTTACAACATGAGACAACGAACACTACTCCTACTCCATACCGCCAGGGAATATGGAGGCTACACTCTAATGGAATATGCTGAAGAACGTAGGAAATATAAAAGACTACTGAAGGAAAAGAAGTTAAGAGTATGACACCTCCAAAGAACAGGAACTAATAGCCGAGGTAGAAATGAAACCTCACAAAATCTTAAGGTCATCAAAGAAACAGAATCAAGCCCTCTCGTAAGCATGAAGCTATGGGAAGATCACTTCAGTAACCTCCTGGGAGCAAAGGACAAAACGCCAAACTGCTTCACACCGCATGCTGCAAACATACATGACATGAGCCCAATTACAACAGAAGAAGTCAGCCAACTCATAAGAAAAAGAAAAATAACAAAGCCGGTCTGGACGGGATATTTCCTGAACATCTTAAGGAAACACTTCAAGACTTGTTAGAACCGCTAACCTGTCTGTTCAATGAATGCCTAAAAGATAATTCAATCCCACAACAATGGAGAAATTCGATTATAACTGTCATCTACAAAGGGAAAGGAAGGAAAGAAAACCCGAACTCCTACAGGGGAATTGCCCTGGAAAATGTTATGTTCAAACTCTTCTCGAAGAACCTGCTAAGACGTGTGGAACACAAACTACGTGCCAGTATACCTCAGAATCAATATGGCTTCACCCCAGGTAGATCTACACTGCATGCTGTCCAAGAACTCATACAAGAAGTAATAACGACCTTAGCACAACCAGCTACAACATTGTATGTGATATACATAGATTATTCCAAGGCATTCGACAGTATTGACAGGAAAATCCTCATCCAGAAACTACAGAACATACTAGGCAGCTCAAACAACGAATTAGGAACAATTAAATCAATCCTAACCACAAACTATGTGACAATCAGTGATGGTATATCGATGTCGAGAAGTGTCACCCAAACAAGGGGGGGGTCCTACAAGGAGACCCGATAAGTCCCGTATTCTTTAATGTAATGACGTCAGACATCGGAGAGACTATAGACACAAGAAATGTTAAGCTACTCATGTACGCAGACGACATGATCATCCTCTCTAGGAATCAAGGAGACCTCCAAACAGCCATGGAGAACATTAGGATATGGGCACTTGAAAACTCGATGGAAATAAACAGCGCCAAGACAAAGGCAATGAAATTCAGTAAAGGAGGAAGGCTGGCTAATAAGGACCATCTTATATGCGGAGGAGAAACCCTAGAATTTGTATCAAGCTACAAATACTTGGGGGTCACCTTACAAACAACTGGAACCGCTTTCTCACTTCATATACAGGATCGAGCAACAGCTGCAATGAAAGCCATGTACGATATCCCTAAACTCCAAAGACTATCCCTCTCAACTGCAATGAAACTCTTCAATCTTAAAGTAATGCCGGCCGCAACATACGGAATCCAGCTAATATGGAATTACTTGACGGTGAAAAATCTTAAGAAACTGGAGAACCTTTCATTTAATGTACACATTGTGTTTAATAAAGTCAAAAGAAAAAAAATAAAGGTTCAAGCACCAAACCCTGTGGAACCCCAGCTTTACAGAAGTACCAAGAAGAACATAATGCATGATTTCCTACAACAGATTGCTGGCGCTCATGAAGGTACGAATTGAACCATTGCGTGGCACTATCAGAGAGTAAGAGGTTTTTAAGTTTATGCAACAATAAGTCCAAGTCTACCATGTCAAATGCTTTACTAAAGTCCAGTAATGTAAGAATGGTAAGTTTTTGATTATCAGCAGCTTCGCGTATGTCTTCGCAAATATTTAGTAGAGCAGTATTTGTATTGTGTCCTGTCCCGAAGCCTGACTGAAATTTATCTAGAAGGTTGTGTTCATTTAGGTAGTCAGTCAGTTGTTTATGGACTAATCGTTCCAGAGCTTTTGAAAGGGTAGGTAAAATGCTAATGGGTCGAAAGTCATTCGGAGTTAAGGGCATTTTAACTTTAGGCAATGGGCATACGAGGGCTTGTTTCCACAATGAGGGATATGTAGAAGTTTGTAGTGAGGAGTTAAAAATATGAGTTATAGTAGGTAGTATAGCGTCAATTATTTTATTCAGTAAAGTAATATTTATACGGTCAGTTCCTTCTGCTTTGGTTATTATTCGCATGATGGCTTTCTTTACGTCATAATCTGTAACATATGAGAAGTGGAAATGTTCTCTGTCGGTTGATTCGTCAGTGATAATTCATTTATTGTTTGTTTTTTTATTCTTTGAAGTAGTAGTTATGCCTGTGAAGTGGTTATTGAGTGTGTCCAGGGAAACAGGTAATTTGTCTACCTGTGTGTCTTTTCTCCCAATTCCCATTCTATTCAAGTTTTTTTCAGATTTCTGAAGTATTGGTATCTGTTAGGCTGTATAAATGTCTAAGTTTGGAGTTTCTTATAGCTTGATTTGTCTTGTTACGTAACTGTTTATATAGATTGAGATTTGTGTCTGTTTTGTCGAGTCTATATTTCTTATGTGCTGCGTCTCTATCAGCCATCAAGTTACGAATTGAAAGAGTCATCCAGGGTGCAGGGCGTCGTTTCACGAGTTTAGTTTTTAGTGGGGTGTGTCTGTTGTATAATTGTAGTATAAAGTAATTTAGTGCTTCAACTTTTTCATCTACAGAATGCAGCATCCATATTGAATGCCACGGCATCTGCATAGCTTCTTCAATTAGGGCTCAATTATCTATATGTTTTAAGTCTCTATACGTAATAGTCTTTCGAGTCGGTTTAGGGCAGTGCAGTGAATATGCTAAGAATATAATATCATCTGCTGACATTCCCGGGGCTGGCAGTTGCCCATGAGTTAAGTACTCTGTCTAGATTATTAGTTGCAATTAAGTCAAGTAACGTCTCAGAGTGATGAGTGTGATGTGTAGGCCGTAGGGGTAGGAGAGTCATATCACAAGCCTGGAACGTAGCCATCAGTTGTTGTGTATGTCTGTTATCAGTGTCTAGTATATTTATATTAAAGTCGCCCATAACGATAACGTGTTCATATTGTATTCGCGCGTTTTGTAAAGTGGATTCTATTTCAGCTATAGCTTTTATTTTAGGAGGTTGGTATACTACACAAAGAAGACATTTTTTGAAACTGGCAAATATTTCTATGAACATAATTTCAGCAGATGGTTCGTTATTAGATAGATACACAATTTTAGGAGTAAGGTCCGTTCTAACGAAGGCTCCAATACCGCCCCCGCGACTGTAAACATGGTCGTGTCTAAGAAAAGTATAACCATCCATGTTAATTAAAGAAGAGGTAATGGTGGGATTTAGCCATGTTTCAGATATGAGAAGAGCATGGATATTCAAGGAGAAGAAAATTGCTCTGATTTCATCTATATGTGCAGTAATACTTTGAGCATTGAAATGGGCTACCTGCAAGGAAGTAGGGTATGGGGATAAAGCTGTTTCTGAAGCATTCCTTGAAGTAGTGGGGGGGAGAAGGGGTGTGGGAAGATTATTGTCCTGTAGCCTGTCAGAGATTGTCAAAAGAAAATCATTATTTAAACGAAAAATGGTCATAAAATATTTCAACAAAATTACGAACTATACTTGGTATCACGTCACTAAAAATATCTTAATTTTATATACTATTAATAAAATGTTAAAAGTGATAACTGTCGGTTATTCACTGGCCATGTTCGCACATATTATATATCTGACGCCCGGAAAATAATACATTTGTTGTCTCCTTCTTTAACATGGATTGCACCGTCAATTGTCCACACATTTGTTACACCATATTTGGAGATGCATTCTTTTAATAGTTTATACCTCATTTGAGTTAAGTCTTCCCTTATTGTAACACCACTGCCTTTCAGTTGTTTTTTGTTCTGGAAAACCTCTCTCCTTTTCCTATAACTTACGAATTTGACGATAACCGGCCGAGGCCGGTCCACCTTTCTCCCCACACGATGGCTCCTGTCAATATCACATGTTTCTATTTTAACACCTATTTTAGATGCCACATCAATAGCTATTTTGTCTGTGTCCTCAGCGTCCTCTGATAGATTAGTGATCTAATATTTAATTTTAGGAAGTTATATTTTGAGGTTATTTTAATTATATTATTTTTAGTCTGGACATCTTACCTCAATATTAATGTTGATTTGTTCTTGGACATGTTTCAAAACAATTCTGTTTTATCGTCAGCTTTCCCAGACTGGTTTTATTTATGCTGCATTATGCTGCACAACCTGGATGTCGATGTCAGCTCCATCCTGTGGTTGGCCAAAGAACCTCCAAACAAGGTCACCCTCCATCGGAATATCAAAATTCATAACTCTGTTTCTGTTCTTCTGAATATAAATTTTTTCCCAAATAGTCAGAGTTATGAATTTTGATATGTGAGTTAGATAATTTTTCCACTCTATAGAGATAGATCACTTCTGCACTCAATTCTGTATTAAATTGTTAATATTAAGTACATAACATGTTATTTTACTGTATATGTTTCCAATAGGATGAGAGATTAAAATGTACATGATATAATAAAGGTAATAACCTCAAAATGAACATGTTTTTTTATTAAATTAATATTAAGAAGCTAAAGCTGTTACTATGATTGAAAGAAGTATTTATTTAACTTTCACAGGGAAAGAACACTATGAGGTTTAATTTAATAATTAAATTAATGTTTTTATTACCTCACCTCATATCCTTTTTCTTCTATACTGCAGTTTCGGAGCTTATCTCCATCGTCAGTAGCCTCTGGTCGACCGGTGTTATGTCGTTTCTTGGCGGTTTCCTTCTTACTTCTATCGGTGAACCGATGAACCTCTGGATCAGGTCAAAATTTGCAGGAGTTTCAAAATTCATGAGTTTGTCTTTTTTGGATATGGATTTTTTCCCAGACTGTGAGTTCCTTTAGTTTATCTGTTTGTTTGATTAGGCTAGCTTCTGTATCAATTAAATGTTTTTCAGACCATTTAATTGATACAGATTTTGACAGGGAGATGACGACACAGCAACAGAAGACTCGATACTTTCCGCCATTTTGTTTCATGAGAATCGACTGAAGCATGACTCAAATGTATCACCCATATGTAATAAATTATTTTAAATTGTAATTATTGATTAGGTACATTTTAGAATATTTTCTATGTTTTGAATATTATTATTTTCATTCATGACATTCAAAGGATATATTTTTAATTTAATGAAGGAAACTACTTTTTCGCATACTTATTGCTTCTACACCGTACATCAGTGTCCATAACCAATGGAAAGCAAGCAGGTCACATGGTTTTGTTTTGATGAGGACCACTTTAAGAGCAAACAGGGTATAATTAAGCTATATTTCCAACTGTCAAATTTTTGCCTTCATCATCTTCTTCTAAACTGTCATCTAATGTTGATCTGATAAACTTTAAGATTAAATCTTGCTCACCGGGAATTTCAAAATTCGTGCATCTAAATTTGTTCTTCTGAATGTATATTTTTTACCAAACTGTTAATTCCAAGGGTTTCACCAACTGGATAGCAGTTTAGAAGATGAAGGTGAAGGCAAACATTTGACAATTGGAAATATGGTTGAAAATAGGGACGACTGTTTCTGAAACTGCAGTCGAGTGCTGTGAAAAATATATGAGGCGACCTTCTTGTAGATGACTGTCTGGATGACCACCTTCATGGAATGGGGATTGTCCCTAGAACTACGGGATGCTCCTTGTGTGGAGAAAATGTTCTTCTAAACAAGGAAAATTTGCTAAATTGCAGGCGACTTGACACCAAGAAAAAGGACAAGAAAGACATCGCAGGACTTTATTGGAAGCAAGAGGACTAATGGTGTAAACCAAGTTCCAACCATTTGAAAACAACAACAACTTTCTTGCAGTCATTGCAACTAATTTAATAAATTGCAGATTCCTCACTTATTAGTTAATAGAAGATTATCCAGACTAAATTTATTAATTGGAGCCAATGTAATAATGAATTTGTTAATTATATTTTTAATTTCGTGTGAAAAAAAAGTAAATATGTGTGATTGTTTACTGACCCCTGCTGTCGTCTTGCTGCTGGATGTACTTCAACAAGCGAGAGTGCATGGCTGTGATGTTCATGAACAGAGTCTGCACAGAACTGTCATTAGCAATGCTGCGGCCTCTGCTCGAGTTAGACTTCATGCGGTTCACAAATATCTCCACCTGCGTCTTCAACGTCGATACAAACTCATCCATCTCTGTGTCTGTTTCCCCATTCTCCTGCCGATGTTGCTGCTGTAACATTACACCACACATGTAAACTGAGCTAAGTTCCAGTTGTACTCTAAATCAAACTTTTACAGGAATAAATCACTATGAGGTTTAATTTAAGATTTTTTTTTTTTTTCCAAAGGCCCCAGGTTGTCTTATGACATTCCTGGTGTTCTCTCCTGGCATGGCGTACTTGTAACCCACTTCTGAAGTTGGGGCGCCAGGAAGGCAGCGTTACGTTGCCCTGATGATATGATGGGTGATGATGATGATAGTGGTGCACCAGGAGAGTCCCTAATACTAAGTTTAATCTAAGATGGATATGAATGACAATTGCGCTGGTCATATGATTTCGGGGACCATTTGGGCTTTAAAGTTGTTCTGACATTTGTCTTACAGGTGAGGAAAAACCCCGATAAAAACCTCACCCAGAAAAACTGTCCCGACCGGGGATCGAACCCGGGCCCGCTGCATGACAAGGCAGCACACTACCTCGAGACCACAGCGGTGGATGAATCTAATATAAAAATGACATAACAACAGTTGACCAGAGGCTACTGATGATGGAGATAAGCTCCGAAACTGCAGTCTAGAAGGAAAAGGATATGAGGTGAGGTAATAAAAACATTAATTTAATTCTTAAAACTCAGACTGTTCAACACCAATGTAAAATGAGTCTATGGTTGTGAAACATGGAAAGTTACCGAAGCAACAAATAAAAAGTTGCAGACCTTTGTAAACAGATGTCTGAGGCGTATTTTAAATATAAGATGGCTGAAAATAATATCAAATGAAGAACTGTGGAGAAAAATCAATCAATCTCCAATATGTCACCAAATAAAACAAAGAAAGTGGTATTGGATAGGCCACACTTTGAGAAAACCAGACGGAGCCATCAAGAAGACTGCACTAGATTATAACCCACAAGGAGTAAGAAAAAGCGGACGACCTATGAAAACTTGGAAGTGATCAGTAGATGAGGAAGCAAAGGAAAGAGGGAAAAGCTGGAAACAAGTGAAATGACTGGCTGGAAGCAGAGTACACTGGAGCAACTTTACTACTGCCTTATGTTCCACTACAGGAACTATAGGAAATAATAAGAAGAAGAAGAGCTACTGACGATATAATAGCTATTGTAAATCAAAAACAAATAAAAGATGATTTAAAACTCCTTAACATTCAGAGCAAAACTGTAAAATTTACTATGGAAATTGAAACTGAAAGACAAATTTCATTTTTGGATCTAAATCTTACATGAAATGAAGAAAACAAGATAGAATTTGGAATATACAGAAAGAACACACATAAAGATAACTACATTAAGGCATCAGGATTCAACCATTTCGCTCACAAAGAAGCCGTATTCAACAGCTTAACACACAGATTGGTGAATGTACCTTCGAGCAGAGAAAAATATGAAAAAGAAGAAGAACATAATTAAAGTAGCAATAGAAAATGGTTATGAAGAAAGCAGGGTACACAAGAAAATAAATAAGTTTACAAGGCAAAAATTAATCAATGAAAGCAGACTTAAAAAACAAGCAGAAGAGAACATAAAATTCAAAAAATTTGCTTACCATCCTTTACAACATCACAAGTTCCAGAAAATTTTTAAAAAGTTTATCATTCGATTGGCTCTGAAGAATGAATACAGCCTAAATAAGATAATTAAAACCAACAAAAATGAAAAAAAAATTGAAGAATATATCAGATCAAATGGAAGGACTGTGACAAATTCTATAGGAAAAACAAAAAGAAATTTGAAAACAAGGGTGAAAGAACATCTGAGAAATGTTAAAAAAAGGTGAAGTGGACAAGTCAGCAATAGCGGCCCATGCTTGGTCTAAAAAAACATTTAATTGATACAAAAGCTAGCCTAATCAAACAGAAAGAACTCACGGTTTGAGAAAAAATCCACATTAAAAAAAACAAGAAAAACTCATGAATTTCAAAACTTCTGCAAATTTTTATTTGATCCAGAGGTTCATTGTCCACCGATAGAAGGAAGAAGAAAATCAACAAGAAATGACATAACACCGATTGAAGAGAGGATACTGATGATGGAGATATAACTCCAAAACTGCAGTCTAGAAGAATAAAGGATATGAGGTGAGGTATTAAAAATATTAATCATAGTGTTTTTTTTCCCTGTGAAAGTTAAATAAAAGAAGAATACCTACAGAGTTGTGATTTCAACATGTTAACACTCACCAGTTTGTTGTTAGTGGTGACAGAGGACATGGGAGCAGAGGGCTGCTGGCTGAGTGGGCTGGCAACTCGACTGCCGTTGTGTTGTTTCTCCTGCTGCTGAGACTCCTCAGACTGACGCTGTTCCCAGTAAGAGCGATTCATGTAGCGAGCGAGTTCTGGGTCCACCTCTTCATCTGGTGCACCCTGCTGTGCACTTGGACTCCCTCCTGCACTCTCCTGCAACACATGTAAGCTCTCCATATATCCCTATTCTGAGCTAATGTTTTCCAATCAATTCCTGTATAATCTACTTCCCTCAAATCATGGTTAATGTTATTCTCCCACCAACTGAGCGTTTTCCCCTCTGGTTTTTGTACAAGAAGCTTCCATGCACATCTTTCATTCTCCATTCATGCCACATGTCCTGCCCATCATAGTCTACGTGATTTAACTGTTCTTAATATATCTGACTTCCTATAAAGATCATGTAGATCACTGTTATGTAGCTTTCTCCATTCACCTGTCTGTTCATCTCTCTTTGGTCCAAAAATTTTCCTAACAAATTTTATTCTCAAATATTTGTAAACTTTTCTTCTCCCTTAAAGTAAGAGTCCATGTTTCACATCCATATAATATAACTGGAAAAATAACAGTTTTATATATTTTCAGTTTAATGTTTTTTGAGAGAAGTTGGGACATCAAGAGTCTCTGTAATGCAAAATAGCACGCATTTCCAGAATTGAGCCTATGTTTAATTTCCTTGTGCATCTCATTCCTATTTGTGATTATTGTTCCTAGGTATTTGAATTCAGCCACTTCTTCTAAATTTATCTAATTGGTCATTAACTGTCTATTTCTATTACTGGTATGTAATGTATATCTATGGGTGATATATATATCTGGTTTTATTGATGTTTACTTCCAGCCCCAATTTCTTAGTGTTACAACAACAACAATAATAATAATAATAATAATAATAATAATAATAATACTAATACTAATAATAATAATAATCATAAACTTAACAGTAACAATGATAATCATCACAAACAATAAAATATTCACACACATAATAATAATAATAATAATAATAATAATAATAATAAAAATAATAATAATAATAAGAAGAAGAAAAATATATATGATAGCATAAGTGAATAAGCAAATATAATTTCATATTGAAAGAAATATATTGAAGGAAAATAATACAACCTCAAATGAAAAATTAGATTAAGAATCAAAATATTTGATGAAATGTATTACCAGACGGGTGAACACCATGTTGCACTGAACAAAGGTACTTCAACTATAAATACAACCAGCTGAGCATGACTAACAGGAAGTGACATACAAACAGCTCTACTACTCATGCTGATAACATTACTCCACTCTTGTTACTACCCAGCTCCAAAAACATCTGCCTCTCTTGCTTCATTTCAATAATTATCATAAGTAATGCCACAAGTGTTTTCCAATTTATCTAGAGAATTTGGAAATGAAGAGTGGCATTTGTTAGGACTATTTAAAGAATAAAATTAAGCTGTTCACTCACAAATCATTATTTAAATATAGTTATTCTAAAATATTTATATATTTAATGTAAATGGCAATATTTGAAAAACAAATGAGAAACGATTGGTATGCTTCATTTCCTTCCTTTGTTCATCACTGCAACCAGATCATATTATTTATTGCCAAAGGAATGCAATATTGTAAGAATGCACCCTAGTGGAGAAAAAATGAAACACATCAAACTGTATATTAATTCATTTCTGATGTCCTATGATGTAAATATGACAATTATATTTTTCTGGAATGTTATTACCTGTGAAAAAAAAAAAATTAAGAAAGTGCAAACAGTGGTTTCTTTTTTTGGTGGTATAATCAATCACTACAAATGTTTTTATATTAACTCCCGCATGTGGTATGTGTTGACATTCATGCACTATATGTACAATCTGGTAGCCGTATTTCTTAGAGAGTCAGTCAGTGCAAAATAATGCTATGACCTATTCAGAATGTTAAAAAGGAGGTGTTTTCTTTATTATGATAAACTTTAGTTGGTAAATTCTAGGCGAAACACGACTGTGATTGGTTGTAAATAAAAAAATCATTGAAATGTGATTGGTCATTGACTCCCATTTGAGTTAAATAGTCAATTGTAAATATTTTGAAGAAGCTGACAAACCTCTGAATATTCAAAACAAGTCAATAAAGAGTGAAGTAGGAAGACTATCAGTGACCTATACGTATTTACCAACATTTTACATTACTCATATATTGACCAGCCTCATGGGCTAGTTCAAGAGGTCCTGGGTTCGATTTGCCGTCAGACCATAGCAATTTTTTCTAGCTCAAGTTTTCCAAAAACTACCGCACATTTTAAAATACCTTATGCACATTATAAACTCATTTTACTTTCACGGATTAATTCTTTTTAATATTAACTATCACTTAAAACTTGTTTTAAACATTTTCTAAATACTTTTCCATTATATTTTAATGGAATATTTAACAGTAGGCTACGTACTGTTTGGTGTGGCAGCCATATTGTTTTTCCAGCAATTTTATTTCTTCGTTTGAATGCAGCCAACATATACTTCGCAACTTACTACTTACACCACCTATTTTACAGGTTAGAGTACTTAAATTACACTACGTTAGCTTTTAGGTTATTTTGGGCTTATAAATGCACCCTCTTATTGTGTCCTCCTTTTGGAAGATAGATTCCAAATACGCCTTCAACCATCTCTATCCTCCCATGCTTTCCTTCTTTTTAGTTCTTCCCAGTCGCATCCTCTCTCTTGTACACTTTTCTTCACTTGGTTAATCCATCTTTCTCTTGGTCTACTTCCTTGTATCTTAAGATTTAATAGTCTTTATGGTAGTCTTTCCTTCTCCATTCTTTTTAAATGTCCAAACCATTTTAGTCTGCTTTTTGTATGTCTGTTGTTAATTTTTCTACACTTAATGTCTTCCTGATTTGTCATTCCTTATTCTATCTCTCCTTGTTTTATGTACCATTCCACATAAGAATTTCATTTCTGTAGCTTGGATTCTGCTCAAGTCCTTTGTATATGTCCAAGTGTCAGCTGCATGTGTTACAACTGGTTTGAAATAAGTTTTATACATTGTCATTTTACTCTTTATTCCAGATTAATTGTTTAGTTAGATTGGAGATTTTTAAACTTTTCTCTATTCTTCTGCTGATTTCAGTCTGTATTTTCCCATCTGCATTTATTACTGTTCCTGTAAATTTTTCCATCTTTTTTGTATATTTATGCCTGATAACTTATTATTTCAATCATCATTCTGGTTTCTACATATTTTCATGACTGCCGTTTTCTATCTATCTTCAGGTTTTTACAGCTGCTGCCGTCTTCCCGTGCCAAACCTCCAAAGCCTACGATCTTGGGCATCTTCGATGCTTAGCCCTCTTGCTTGCATTACTGTCTTCATGTTTTCCTTCCATGTTAACCTTGGTCTCCGTCTTTTCTTCTTTCTGTTCGGATGCCATTCATATAGTTGCTTCGGCCATCGCTCATCTTCCATTCTTAAGAAATGTCCTAACCATTTTAATTCCTTCTCCTCAATCCTTTCAATTATGCTTTCATTATGTTTCTAATTTCCTTATTTGATCAACTGGTTTTAGCGCAAGACAAATTTGATATGGAATTCATGATAAAAAGGTTGAAAAACACATATGAATCATGGGGTCTCACAGTAAATTTACAAAAAACAGAATATCTGGCAATAAATAGCAATGAACGAGAAAATTTAATAATGGAGGAAGGAATCCAAATAAAGCAAGTGAAACAAACTAAATATTTGGGAATAATTATGGATAACATTGAAGGTATAGGCAAAGAGAACATAAAACATAGAATTGAATTGAGTAGCAAAATACTATCATTGTTAAATTCCATATGGTGGGATAAGCATATTTGGAAAGACACAAAAAAATATATTGGTAAAACATTGGTGGAATCTGTTGCAATGTATGGAAGTGAGGTATGGACAATCAATAAGTACTACAAGAAAAGACTAATAGCTCTAGAAATGGATTATTTACGGAGAAGTGCCAGAAAGTCTAAATTAGAACGTGTCACAAATAAGGAGGACTGCCATTTTCTCAATATTTATTTTTAAACCATATTCTTCTGCAACTGTTTTCCAATGTTCAAGTCTGTGTTCTATGCTATATCCAGGATATATTAAATATAATTGTTAACTAGTGATCCTTTGCAAGATTCACAGACTGACACCTGCTCATGATGACAAACTCACTAGCTCAGCTGTTTGAAATGTGCTATAGGAACTAAGTACATAATAAGAGGATATTAATAGTCCAAGATCAGGCCGCAAGATTACTACGTTTGAGTGTATGAACAAAATCTATTTTTTTCATAAAATTGTGAATTACTGAATACATTTTTGCCGAGTTGCCTATTAAAATTTGGCCGCCAGTATGTTTAATTAAAATATAATTAATTAATTTATTCAAAATAATTTGATTCACTTGTTATTAAAATAAATTATAATCCAATTCACAGAAATCGATGTATAGAGCTGGAAAAGTTTTGGTTGCCATTGCACACTTGGCCATAAACTCCTCGCAGCCAGGTGTAAACAGATATTACTTTGTTACATTTATACGTTCATGACGTACATACTCGACTTATATATTAAATTAAAGCAAATTTTTTTTGTGCATGATAGAATGCCTCTGCCTCTCTAAAAGTGGCCGCAAATAAGGGTTGCCTGCTGTTAAAGATAGGTTAGAGTGAGAGAGAGTTAGCGCTTTACACCACTCGACAGACAAAGACGGTAATAGCCAGCTGTGTGAGTTTATAGCGCTATTGCACATGCGCCGGTAGCTAGTATAACAAAATTCATAGTTGTGTTTTTATTCTTGCATATGTATATTTTTTCCCAAATTGTGATTTCCTTTAGTTTTTCCAATTGTTTAAGTAATTTTGTTTTGGTTTCTATTCTATGTTTTTCTGGCCAGGCATGTGCAGCTATTGCAGATTTTTCTGTTTCTCCATTTTTAACATTTCTGAGGTGTTCCTTTAATCTTATATTTAGATTCCTTTTTTGTTTTTGAAATACCCGGTGATAAGGAGAGGGAACTGATTTGAAAGTTCGTCTCTCAGCCATCAGATCGAGCGGAGGTCAGTCTGCAGGAGAGGAGACCATTGGGCATCAGTTGTGAACGTGAACAGCATTGAGAATGTCACAAATACAGTGACGAAATCTAGATCTGCGAGTGAGTTAAGAAGTATGAGGTGAGTCAAGAAACAACTCAACAAAATTAAAATAAACCTCATAGTGTTATTTCCTAAATTGGAAACACCATCTTGAAAGAATGAGTTCAAATCGGATCCCCAAAGCTGTTTATAATTATATACCAAGAGGACGAAGATCATTGGGCCATCCTATGAAACGCTGGAGGGAAAATTTTCTATAGGATCGTAACAGGCCTTGGCCTAATATTTGGAAGGAAGAAGAAGAAGATAATAATAATAATAATAGTTTTATTTATTTGGCCAAACATTTATATAAAATAGGAATCTACACGAATCCAAATTGTCCTCTATGCAATAAAGACGAAGAAATGAATGAAGAACACCTACAAACCTGTGAAGTATTACCTGTTGGATCCACCATAGAGAAATATTGGAGAGCAAGAACGCTAAAGGCTTCGGTGCCAAAGCCCAGCATTTGAAAACAACAACAACATGTTTTATTTATTCTGGTAGAGTGTTCAAGCTACAAGGATCTCTATTCCACTCAATCAGAACAGATGTAGCCATAACCTACAAAAAATATATTTGTAGTTACAGGCCTCTATGCCACATATCAGTCTACATAAATTCAAATCAAAAGCAATATTTATTATATCAGTAGGGGCCTATGTGAATAATTAAGCTACCTCAGAAATTTCCATGTTTTTTTAGTCAGAAAGCATCTGAAAATGGAATGAGAAGTTCATGTAAAATAAGCTAAAACATGCTATATGCCTATTACCAATGGAACATGTCTAAACAGAATGGTCAATGTATGGGGAAAAAAATGGGGTCATTTCCAACTCATGGGCCAAAAAACTCATTTTTTATTTCAAAGTTGTAATAGCGTGGAAAAGTAGCGAATCATATAGCTAAAAAAATTATTAAAATCAGCTGACATCTTCTGGTCGCGCAAAGGCTCTGAAGTTTGGCAAAATATGGAAAAAAACTTAATTTTTGCAATTATTTCTTTTTTTTTTTTAATATCAAGTAGGTATTGCTGATCTTTGCTAAGCATGTTTATGTCTATCTGACAATCAATACTCTGGAAGTTATTTATCAAATACCAAAAATGCGTAAAAACATAACTTGTTCATTATTCTGGCAAATTTTGGAGCTTATGTGTGACCGGAAGATATCAACTGATCTAAACCAAATTAAAACACAATGTTTTTAGGCTCTGTTTGAAGATGTCACAAACTATTACATTACGAAAACATCTAATTAAAAAATTAAATAAATAATTTCAAAAATGAAGTTCTTTTCATATTTTGTCAAATTTAGAGCCTTTGCATGACCAGAAGATGTCAACCGATTTTCATATTTTTTTCTTCTTTTCTTTTGTCTATATAATTCACAACTTTTCTGCGCTATTACAATTTTGAAATAAAAAAATGAGTTTTTTTTCAGCCCACCCTAATAATGGTATAAGAATGCATAAAAAGCACTGCCTTTACATTACACATAATAATGCGTAAGCCTAACTATAAGGAAAAATGGATCTCATTCGAGATTTGAACCCAAATTCCCTGCTTAGGCGCAAATACATATTTGTCTTTAGATATATTTACCTTACTCATAGTTAAATATGGGAAATAACATTATGAGGTTCTTAATTCGTAAATTAATGAGTCATTAATATTTAATTTTAGGAAGTTATATTTTGAGGTTATTTTAATTATATTATTATTTTTAGTCTGGACATCTTATCTCAATACTAATGTTGATTTGTTCTTGAACATGTTTCAAAACAATTCTGTTTTATTGTCAGACTGGGAATATAATTAATGAGTCATTTTTTAACATCTTACCTCATATTTTATGTTTCTTCAAACACGGGAACTAGTTTTCGAGAGAAGGATGTCTCTCATTTTCAACCGACATTATGACTACCAGAATAAAGTATACATAGGAAAAACAAAAAGGAATTTGGACACTCGCACTAAGGAACACTTAAGAAATGAAGGGTCCAGGGGAAAAACGATGAATGTCACAAAATCACAAAAACTGAGGTTTCATATTCTTAGTGTTTGTACTGTTCCCTAGTAACATTTAAAAGGCAAAAACTGTTTAAAGAAGCTATGGGTTACGTTTTATAAGATTTTGAAAATAAT
Organism: Diploptera punctata; assembly: GCA_030220185.1. NCBI lineage: Eukaryota > Metazoa > Arthropoda > Insecta > Blattodea > Blaberidae > Diploptera > Diploptera punctata. The sequence goes on along the minus strand of JASPKZ010004554.1, from coordinate 810,210 downwards.
GTGTACAGGGAAATGATATAGTGTTTCAAAACTTAAAATTCATTCATCTCAGATTGAGTTTAATGTGACATTCATCGTTTTTCCCCTGGACCCTTCAAATATTAAAAATGATGAAATTGAAAAATCAGTTATTGCAGCACATAGTTTATTGGAGAATCATACAATTGAAAAAGAAGCCCTACTTTTAAAACATTTGGAAAAACCTTTAGAATTGACAATTTGGGGGAAGATATATATTCAGAAGAACAAATTTAAATCCCTGAATTTCGAGATTCCTGACGAACATGACCTCATCTCAAAGTTCATCAAATCAACACCAGATGGCAACGTTATTGATGGAGATTCCAACGAAAATCCGGTAGTCATAATGTCGGTTGAAAATGAGAGAGATCCTTCTCTCAAAAACTAGTTCCCGTGTTTGAAGAAACATAAAATATGAGGTAAGATGTTAAAAATGACTCATTAATTTACGAATATTTACCTTAGTTTATAGACAACTCATCTTTCCTAATTTAGTGATAATAATGAAAATAATGCTAGAAGCCAAAGGTCGAGGATTCGAGTCCCTCTGGGATTGAGTTTTTTAAAGTGGTCTAAATGTTCTGACGGTACCATGACCCTAGAGTCGACTCAGCCTCTATCCAGAATAAGTGTGTATATTCTGACATAAAACCGGCTTACAACCTGATTTAGGATTTGTTGTGCATATTGTAAAAAGGTTGGAGACTCAATCTTTTTTCTATTCCAGGGGCCTCATAAGAGCTTTGGTAGGATCACTTAGTTTTTCGTCTTACATGAGAGAAAAGACCCCAAATGTTCTACTCTCCCCTTAAAAATATAACTTTGCAGAGGAAATGCTGCATTGGCCTGTCCAGTGGCTAAAAGAGGCAGCTCCACTTCTGCTCTATCTTATCAAAAACTACATTACTTTCAAGCCTCAGAGAAGCAGTAATAAGGATAGATAATTTACGGATTCAGTATGTGTAAAAAAAATTGTCCTGGAACTTGTCCGAACTGGGGATCGAACACGTGTTCGCTGTGTACGAGGAAATGATTTTACCCGAGACAATTGAAAACTTAAATTTTAATTATAATTAATTCTAACCTGGTTTAGGCGTAGAAAGGCCTTAACTCTGCATAATTATCGTTCTTTGTCAACCTGTGAGACACCAGAAAAAAATGTACTACTAATTTATTTTTTAAAAAGAAAAATCAACGTCTGAACCAGGAAAGGTAATCAAAAACAAAATGTCTTGGAATTGTTTTCTTAGTAAAAAAATGCAACTCATTACAACCAGGAGTTGCTGCTACCCAAATCCCCCATGATGCTAGGTGCTCACCTGGCTGAAATTCCATAAAAAATTCTTCCCCCATAAATATTAAAAAAAGAGTAACGTTTTCTTGTCCACCTGTAAGACAAATTACATGGAACTTAAGCAGCAAATAGTCTCTGAACAGCATCTAGCCATCACAATCGTTCAAACGGTTTTGTCCACGTTTGTATCAATGTGTGATGTTGTAGAGTCACCCAGGCGTTTAGTGCACGTAAAATTACTGGCGAAGGTCGGGGGGGGGGGGGGGGAGAGAAGGAAAAAGCATAGACATAAGTCTTAAAGCTAAGACGAACAACATAGAAATGAATTTGAGAGCAGTTTCAACAGTGAGTTTATATATTTAAATTAATATCGGGAAGTAAACATTATGAGGTTATATCATTAATAATGAATGGAGAACATATTTTAATTGACTCACCTCATACATTTTCAAACTTCTTTGATACCGACGGTTTCAGACAAAATCATGTCCTTCATCAGTCATGGCGTCCATTGATGAAATTCCGTGATTGTTGATTTCTTTAGTGACATCACCTCTTGTGCTGCCATCTTTCGTTGGGATTATAAATTTTGTAATTAAATTTTTATCCACCGGAATATCGAAATTCATAGATCGATATTTATTCTTCTGAATGAATATCAATTCCCAAATTGTCAATTCCAACGGTTTATCCAACTGTTTTAAAAGTTTCGCTTCTTTTTCAATTTTATGATGTTCTAGTAAACTATGTGCAGCAATTGCTGATTTTTCAATTTCACAATTTTTAATATTTCTAAAACACGCACTAAAGAACATCTGGCTATTACCGTCTTTGTCTGACGAGTGGTGTAAAGCGCTAACTCTCTCTCACTCTAACCTATCTTTAACAGCAGGCAACCCTTATTTGCGGCCACTTTTAGAGAGGCAGAGGCATTCTATCATGCACAAAAAAAATTTGCTTTAATTTAATATATAAGTCGAGTATGTACGTCATGAACGTATAAATGTAACAAAGTAATATCTGTTTACACCTGGCTGCGAGGAGTTTATGGCCAAGTGTGCAATGGCAACCAAAACTTTTCCAGCTCTATACATCGATTTCTGTGAATTGGATTATAATTTATTTTAATAACAAGTGAATCAAATTATTTTGAATAAATTAATTAATTATATTTTAATTAAACATACTGGCGGCCAAATTTTAATAGGCAACTCGGCAAAAATGTATTCAGTAATTCACAATTTTATGAAAAAAATAGATTTTGTTCATACACTCAAACGTAGTAATCTTGCGGCCTGATCTTGGACTATTAATATCCTCTTATTATGTACTTAGTTCCTATAGCACATTTCAAACAGCTGAGCTAGTGAGTTTGTCATCATGAGCACTAAAGAACATTTTAGAAATATTAAAAATTGTGAAATTGAAAAATCAGCAATTGCTGCACATAGTTTACTAGAACATCATAAAATTGAAAAAGAAGCGAAACTTTTAAAACAGTTGGATAAACCGTTGGAATTGACAATTTGGGAAATGATATTCATTCAGAAGAATAAATATCGATCTATGAATTTCGATATTCCGGTGGATAAAAATTTAATTACAAAATTTATAATCCCAACGAAAGATGGCAGCACAAGAGGTGATGTCACTAAAGAAATCAACAATCACGGAATTTCATCAATGGACGCCATGACTGATGAAGGACATGATTTTGTCTGAAACCGTCGGTATCAAAGAAGTTTGAAAATGTATGAGGTGAGTCAATTAAAATATGTTCTCCATTCATTATTAGTGAGTTTATAATTCGGGTTTCAGAGAGAATGTAGCGGGTTGAGATATCAGGGGGTTCATTAGAGGAAATGAATCTCTAGCTTCTAAAGCGATGTAATTGAAGTATCTGGGGGTTCATACAGGGGAATTAAACCTGTAGCTTTTATACTGGTTTTCATAACCATAATGGTTACAACTTCAGAAGTTACATGACTGATGTTCTGTCGTGCAGGAGCACTGCTTCTTACTCCATCCATTGGTGAACTGATGAACCTCCCAATCAAATCATTTTTCCCCAGGAATTTCAAAATTCATTAATATTTTTTTGGAATGTGGATATTTCCCCCAAACAGTGAGCTACTTGTGTTTTTCTGTTTATTTTACTAAACCAGTCTTTCTTTCAATTTGATGTTTTCTGACCAAGCATGAGCGGCTACTGCTGGTTTTATCCAATTCCCCATTTTTGACATTTCTAATATGTTTCTGCAGAGAATGTGATAAAATTTAGCAGTAGCCGCTCGTAGTTGGTCAGAAAAACATCAAATTGAAAGAAAGGCCAGTTTAATAAAATAAACAAAAAAACATAAGTAACTCACTGTTTGGGGAAAAAATCCACGTTCAAAAGAATAAGAAAGAAATATTAATAAATTTTGAAATTCCTGGGGAAGTTGATTTGATTGGGAAGTTTATCGGTCCACCAACAGATGGAGTAACAAGCAGTGCTCCTGGTTCTGTAACTACTGAAGATGTAACCATTCAGGTTATGAAACTGGTCTAATTAGAAAACAGGACATGAGGTAAGGTGGAAAGAATATTGTATTTTAAATTTCAACATATCAAGTCAATTTGTGCTGTTAATTTTGATTTAGTGTGTAAATGTTGTACTTTTTTAGACTGGTGTAATTACAAGACAGGATATGAAGTGAGGTGTAAAGAATTTATTTTAAATTAATTATCATAGTGATATTTCCTATAATAGTTTAAAATATTGCTTGCCAGGTAAAAGCAAACAGAATTGGTTTAAAGGGATGGTCATCTGGTGAAGTTTTATTATAGTAACTGTAAAACAAGGCAGCCATTTAGAAATTGCTCACTAAAACTAGATACACTGTTACCTTGCTTTTACATTTCCACCATTTAATGTTTTCCCACTTTCTTTAAAGGTCCTTTCAGTTTCCCCTATATTCACAATGTATTAAAATCTTCGATTTTAAATTAATGCAATTTTATTTTCCCGCTATTTACGTCACATCACGTCGATCTTCAGCGTTAAAATCGAATATATTCAATTTATCTGATCGATTATCTCGCTTCTATACAATCGATATATAACAGAGCAAGTTCATTGAGCCAACGAAGCCGGCATCCAACAATCGATAAAGAGCAAAGATAATCTAATGAGCCAACGATGCTGGTTTCTGTATAATCCATAAATAGCGCAGAATGATCGATTGAGCAAACGAAGCTGGCTCAGAGCTTACAAACATTTCTGAATGTACAAACTAATGTCTTAATTATTAAGAAACCTCCTAATGTTACTTCCTATTTTATTTTAAAATACATATATCTGAATTCAACCCACGTACTACAATGGCAAAACAGAATTATTTTAATCTTTCAATCATCATCATCATAAGGTGCGACGACAACTTCAAAAGTGAAAGTTTTGGCCTTCTCAACAATCCTCCTCCATGCCAATCTGTCTCTTGCCATATTCAAATTAGTCACTTTCATTTTCCTTAGATTGTAAATCTTTCAATACAGATTCATAGTGCTGCACCTTTATTTGTTATTTATTTTTGAAATGGAAAAAGTATAAGAAATTCTATTATGATGATTTAGTCATTCATTTCATACATTTTAATGATGGATAAATTTATATTTGAAGAGAAAAATTATATGCTCAGACTGGGGCTTGAAAACAGGACCTTTTGCACTCTAGCATTTGCCTAGAGGTTGAAAGGTCCTGGGTTCAAGGCCCAGTCTGAGTTTCTCTTCAAATATAATTCTAGTATATTTGGAGAGAAAAACTGAGATGTATGAAATGAATAATAAAAACATCTATGTTTGCAACAGCACAAAACACACTACATTGAACTATTATAGGAAATATCACTATGAGCTTTAATTTAAAATAAAATTCTTTTACACCTTATCTCGTATCCTGTTTTCTAAATAAATAAAACACAGGATATGAGATGAGGTGTAAAGAATTTTATTTTATATTAAAAAACATATTACATTATTTAGCCAAATTGTATATCCAGTTGGTGCTTCTTTTTTGGCAATTCTAGAACGTTGCACCATATGAGGGACAACATTTTTTTTAGCTCTAATAAGAATCAAATGAACCGTGAATTCTTCTTACATCAAATACCTATGTTTCTTTAAACACAGCACCATGGTATCGGAAAACCATCGTTTTCAAAACAGCTGAGGATGGAAACGATGGTATTCCAATACCGCGGTGCTGTGTTTAAAGAAACATAGATATACAAGGTAAGAAGAAATCACAATTCATTTGATTCTTACTAAGAAAACCTCATAATGTTAAATTCCCAAACTTATTATATTAAATTTTCTGGCTCCCCCACTTTCCCTGTGGTCCCTTGAAAAGAGTAATAGAGAGGTTACATACCACAGTGGGCGGAGGTGAGTACTGCTTGGGGCGACTTGTTGCGTTGTGTCCTGACATCATGGCACTTGTCGTCCTCTTCTTCTGTCAAACAACACATGTTCAGGCAGTTAGTAATACAGGCATGCCATCTTTCAAGTAAATCTACAACTTCACTTCCTTGAAAATGTTAGAAACATGTAAAGTAAAGTGATCCCACAACAGGCCTCAGGAGGCCCTTGGGGTAATGGGAGGTTAAGGCTCCCACTTTTTCTAGACAATCGGCACTTTATGTCAGCCCTGCGTGACGGCCGTCTTTACCCCCAGAACAAGCGTCTGGTACTCATTTCCGTTAGAGGCTGAGTCGACCCCAGGACCATAGTGCCGCCAGAGGGTTTGGGCCAGTTTAAAAATCCTGACCCCAACGGGACTTGAACACTCGACCCTCCGGCTTGCAGCTCAGTGCCTTAACCACTACGCTACGGCGTGCCCCTTTAGAAACATGAGGTAACTTTATTAATTAAAGAACTTCATAATGTTAATATTTGAGTTTGTATTCTTTAACATTCTTACCTCGTATGTTTATTTTGTTGGACGATTGTTTCAAAGCTATTGCTCCATCTTCAGCTCGTTCGGAAACTCGTTTTTTTCTTTTCTTCAAGTTGTCGGCCCTGGATCTGTGTTCCAAAGAACTTGGTAATGAAACTCCTTTCTCCAAGAATTTAAAAGTTCATAATTTTCTCCTTGTTCTTCTGTATATAGATCTTTTCCCATATTGTGAGTTCATTGGTATTTTCTAACTGTTTTAATAATTTTGTATTTATATCCATTTTGTGTTTCTCTGTCCAAACATGAGCAGACTTTTTCCACTTCTCCCTTTTTTTTACATTTCTTATGTGTTCTTTAGTTCTAATGTTTATGTTATCACAATCTGCACATTTTATTTGATATATTCCTGATTTTTATTATCTTCAATTTTTTCATTTTTGTTGGTTTTCATTAGTTTTTTTAAACTATACTCATTCTTTGGTGCTAATTTGATGAACTCACAAAATGGGAAAAAATCTATCTACAGAAGAACAAGGAGAAAATTATGAACTTTGAAATTCCTGGAGAAAGGAGCCTCATTAACATGTCTTTGGAACACAGATCCAGGGCCGACAACTTGAAGAAAAGAAAAATACCAGTTTGTGAACGAGCTGAAGATGGAGCAATAGCTTTGAAACAATCGTCCAACAGAATAAACATATGATGTAAGAATGTTTAAGAATACAAACTCAAATATTAAATTAAACCTCATAATGTTACTTCATAATGTTATTATCTTATCAAACTATTCATATAATTAGTAAGCAGTCAATTCAATGCATGATATTACTCGACAACTTTCAATGCAGAAAAACTGTGAACTAAAAGAATGTGGTAAGGGTGAGTAGGGGTTGCAGGTAGTTGACCCTTGTCTCAGGTTGCAGTGACCGTGTTTAATATCCATCAGTCGTGCACAGTCAGTTATTAGTGACAATGTCAAGTGCAAAAGTTAGACCCAATATTCACAGTATATACACATATAAGTCTGACAGACAGCAGCTGGAAATTAGTGCTGATTTAATTTATCTGTACGTAACTTTACCCAGAAACCCATAGGCATACAAACTCCCAACAATCTTTCATTATTCATATTATTCATTTTTAAACATCTTAATGATGGACAAATTATATTTGAAAAGAAAAATATATGCCTAGACTGGGGCTTGAACCCAGGACCTTTGACAGAAAAATATACTCCTAGACTGGAGTTTGAACCCAGGACCTTTGACAAAAATATAGGCCTAAACTGGGGTTTGAACCCAGGACCTTGAACATTGAAAGAAGCTCTACTGGCTTTATAAGTAATGTTTAAATTCCCAATAAAAAGTCTTCCTAAGAAAGGAGCTGCCATTTGCAAAAATCGTAGCAACGGCTCATAACATTTGGGGTTAGAGAATTAACTATAAAGAATAGAAAAATGCACGTTTAGATTGGAGGCCTTGGTAGCTCACTTGGAAGGGCATTCACATAGATAGTCAAAAGTCCTGGGTTCAAACCCCAGACTAGGCGTATATTTTTCTTTTCAAATATGATCTTTCATTCATTTTAACTTTTATAGGAATTAATCACTATGAGGTTTAATTTATGATAAAATCAAATGTTTCCTATTGTAAAGCTGGTTTAACTTGGTAGAGAGAGAGATGGAGATACAAGGATATATCGTTGAGCCCTTTAGTCCAGATACAAAAGAAAGAACCCACCCTGTTGTCAGTTTTCCTCTTCCCCTATTAACATCTGGTGAAGAAACACCGACAACACTGGTGCAAGTGAGAGAGGCAAGTTTTGTACAGTTGTCTCATTCAACAAATTTCTCATAAAGTTAAACCAGAGAGACTATACCTCTCCTTATATGAGGAGAGGTAGGAGACATTTGATTTTATCATAATCTTTCATTAACTTCATCTCTTATTTTCATAAGTAATGCCACGAGTGATTTCCAAATTATCGATAAATTTACTACTCACGAAGTGAATTTATCTAGGGAATTTGGAAAACAAGAGTGGCATTTGTTAGGAATATTTAACGAATAAAATTAAGCTGTTTACTCACAAATCATTATTTAACTATAGTTAGTTATTTAAAAATATTTATATATTTAATGTAAACGGCGATGTTTGAAAACAAATGAGAAATGATTGGTACACTTAATTTCCTTCTTTTGTTCATCACTGCAACCAGATGATATTATTTACTGTCAAAGGATCACAATATTGTAAGAATGAACTCTAGTGGAGAAATTTATAACCAATGTTATAGGTATTAATTAATTTGATGTCCTATGATGTAAATATGTCAATTATATTTTTATGCAACGTCATTTCCTGGAAAATAATTTGTTTTAGAAAATGCAAATATGGTTTCTTTTTTTTTTGTGGTATAATCAATTGTTACAAATTTTTTATATTATCTATCGCATGTGCTTTCTGCTGACATTCATGCACTATATATACAATCTGGTAGCCGTATTTATTAGAGAGTCAGTTACTGCAAAATAATGCTACGGCATATTAAGAATGTTAAAAAGGAGGTGCTTTCTTTATTATGATAAACTTTAGTTGGTAAATTTTAGGCAAAACACGACTGTGATTAGTTGTAAATAAAAAAATCATTGAAATGTGATTACAATCTGGTAGCCGTATTTATTAGAGAGTCAGTTACTGCAAAATAATGCTACGGCATATTCAGAATGTTAAAAAGGAGGTGCTTTCTTTATTATGATAAACTTTAGTTGGTAAATTTTAGGCGAAACACGACTGTGATTAGTTGTAAATAAAAAATCATTGAAATGTGATTGATCATTGACTCTCATTTGGGGTATGAGTTAAATAGTCAAGTAGGTCTACCACTATATTTTGCCACTGACTATACCACTTGCCTAGTCATTCGCTTATACCAACAGTGAAAGGAGACACTTTCCCCATCTTCACCACTGGCTAAAAAGTTAATGCGGTCGAGTAATATCTCACATTAAGAAGAGATCTCTCAGCAGATACAATATGCTACAAGCTTCAAGTCCCAATAAGCTACAACAACGAAGTGTACCTCTTTCTCTTTGTGTTCGGCCTCAGATTTAGACAAAGCGAGAGCCAGCTGCAGTTCCTCCTCTTCACGTAGCTCGTCCTCTGACTTGCGAGGTGGATTCTGTCCAACACATCAATACACGATTATTAAATAAAAGCAATACCTTCCACATTCCAAGCACACTGAACAATAATTGTATAAATTCTATTATCAAACATTGTAAATCAATAAAAATTATTAAAACAGTTCGAAAAAACAAACAAACTCACCATATGGGAAAAAACCTACATAGAGAAGAACAAGCAGAGAATTATGAATTTTGAAATTCCCGGGGAGAGGAACCTTATTAGCAAGTTCTTTGGATCACAGAAAGAGGGAGCAGAAGTCGAGATCCAGGGCCGATAAATCTGTAACTTTTTTTAAATATAATAAATTTGGGAAAGTCTGTAACTACTGAAGATAAGACTAACAAGTTTTGAAACATGTTATATTATTTTTGGTCTGGACATCTTACCTCAATATTAATGTTGATTTGTTCTTGGACATGTTTCAAAACAATTCTGTTTTATCTTCCGCTTTCCCAGAGTCTGGGAAAGCTGAAGATAAAACAGAATTGTTTTGAAACATGTCCAAGAACAAATCAACATTAATATTGAGGTAAGATAATATAATTAAAATAACCTCAAAATATAACTTCCTAAAATTAAATATTTGAAACATGTGTCTAACAGAAACAACGATATTAGATAAGAATTATACTAACAACATTTTTATTAAGTCTTCTTCTTCTTCTTCCTTCCAAGTATTAGGCCAAGGCCTGTTACGATCCTATAGAAAATTTTCCCTCCAGCGTTTCATAGGACGGCCCAGTGATTTTTATTAAGTAAAACCTCATGATGTTACTTCTTATTGTATTTTCAAATTGTAAATCAAATCAATAGAAACATAGTTAAATATGGGAAATAACATTATGAGGTTCTTAATTTGTAAATTAATGAGTCATTTTTTAACATCTTACCTCATATTTTATGTTTCTTCAAACACAGGAACTAATTTTCAAGAGAAGGATCTCTCTCATTTTCAACCGACATTATGACTACCAGATTTTTGTTGGAATCGTTGCAATCTCTATCAATAACGTTGCCATCTGGTGTTAATTTGATGAACTTGGAGATGAGGTCAAGTTCATCAGGAAACTCAACTTTTAAAACATTTGGAAAAACCTTTAGAATTGACAATTTGGGAGAAGATACAAATTCAGAAGAACAAATTTAGATCCATGAATTTCGAGATTCCTGATGAACGTGACCTCATCTCAAAGTTCATCAAATCAACACCAGATGGCAACGTCATTGATGGAGATTGCAATGAAATCCGGTAGTCATAATGTCGGTTGAAAATGAGAGAGACCCTTCTCTTGGAAACTAGTTCCCGTGTTTGAAGAAACATAAAATATGAGGTAAGATGTAAAAAATGACTCATTAATTTATGAACCAATAGAAACAACCAACACTATAATCAATACTAATAAAATCCATGACAAAATTTCAACGATGTATTAATCACAACATAAAATTTTAATATAGCAATAAGTAACTGGTCTATCGAATCCAGAAGTTTATGCCATGTGAGCATAAGCTCTCCATACATCCCTATCGAGAGCTAAGGTTTTCCAATCATCCCTTCTATAATTTACCTCCCACAAATAATGGTTTCTGTTACTCTCCCACCTCATTCTTGGTCTACCTATGCCTTCTCACTGGTTTTCTTACAAGGAGTTTCTATGCTTCTCTTCCATTTCCCATTCATGCCATATGTCCTGTCTATCATGGTCTATGAGATGTAATTATAGTTATTAGATTAAGGTTTCCTATAAACATCATGCAGATTACCATTATGTAGTCTTCTCCATTCACCTTTCTGCTCATCTCTCTTTGCTTAAGAAATTTTAATAATAAGTTGAAATGTGCACACACCGTGCATGGAGGTAAGTTCAAAAATTTCCCTAAGAAGTTCATTCTCAAATACTCACATACATATAATATAACTGGGAGAATAACAGTTTTATATATTTTTCAGTTTAACTTTTTTTTTGAGAATTTGGGACAACAGGAATCCCTGTAATACATAATAATATGCATTTCCCAGAATTGAGCCTATGTTTATACTCGGACCAACGATCTGTGCCCCTGTAGCGCTGGCATCGTTCTTCAAAAACTACACATCATTTCTCACACCATTCCACCGCGCTCCCCTCCACTACGTCAAATAGAAGCCACTGTAACTGACCAAGTAGGGACGTTGCCAAACTTCCCCCGGTGTCAGGCTCTTGAATATTGAATAATGTAAGGTTAATTATTACTTCTTCATATTTAATTTAAATAGGTCTAATGACACTGATTGATTTCTACGATTAATGGATATAATTATAATAGTGGATATTTGTTGATTAAATGGAAATTACTGAAGGGAATCTACATATGTTGTTTTTAAAGATAAAATGTTTCGTCATAAATACTTCTCCTTCACCTCATTGTCTTTTTTGGATAGATTTGGAACGTAATCTTGAAGTCCTAACAAAATTATAAAATTTTAGGTATGAACACAGAGTCATATACCCTCCTTCTTTCTCATTAGGGCTAGGGACCGGCTATGGCGAAGTTACTACATACTACGATCTTATCTACATATTATATAAAATACTGATACTATACAGGAATTCTATGTATGCTCATGAATTAAATTAATGATAATAATTTACAATTTACATACTGTATAACATAACATACTGATACTAAGTTGACAACACTGGACCGTGAGTGCAAATAATATCCTGCAAGAAAGCTCAAAACTATTAGGACTGGGAGGGGAGAAAGAGAGAGAGAGAAAATAGAGACAGGCAAGAATGCAGGGAGGGAAATAATTTACCGAGGCAGAAACGGAATTAGCGTTTAGTTCGCATTTCTTACGGGGGCATAGATCCGTTGGTCCAAGAATAATTTCTTGTGCATCTCATTCCTGTTTGTTAAAATTATTGTTTCTAAGTACTGTATTTTAATTCAGCCACTTCTTCAAAATTTCCCTCATTTGTCATTAATTGTCCATTTCCATTATATAATGTATTTCTACGTGTGACCATATATTTAGTCCCAATTTCTTGGTATTACTCAATACAGTGTAAGCTATAATAAACAAAATTGGAGCAATGGCATCTCTTTTTGAATTTAAAATTCTTTAAATATGTGTCTGCCTATCTTAACACACCACGTGCCTTGTCTACACACATTAACCAACTTCTTGGATAAACCCAAGTGCTGCATATTGTACCATAGTTGTTCATGCTGATGTGTTGTAATACTGAACTTGATAGAATGACCTTAGTACCTGGTTCTGCTGGGCGAGGGTGCTGGAAACATACTCGGCTGGCAGGTCGCTCTCTGGCTTCGGAGTTCCAGCTGTCGGCCTGTTAACACAACACAGTGTCAGCAATAAAGTCACAAACACGCTTACACTTTATATTAACGCTAAAACACCGAATCTCTGACTATACACATGAGTGAGACAAATATTGACAGCCGTGGTGTACTAGTGGTTATGCTCCTTGCCTCTAGTTCCAAGGGTTGCAGGTTCAAACACGGCTGGGGTCAATGCATTTTTTTAGGATAGAAAAATCCAAGAAGCAAGTCCTCCGGGAGACACTTTAAGCCGTGGGTCCCGAGTCTGAAGATTTTCAGGCTCGTAAAAGATCCTTAAGCCTGAATAAAAATGCCTCTAAGAAAAATTTACTGATCTCAACATCCTAGTAATATCTCAGTTGCCTGTTAGATGACTCATTGAGTCGGTGTGTTGACCACAAGCCATTCATGACATCTATGAGCAAATAAGGTAACTAAAAAAGTTACTTGGTCTAGTACCTCCTTAAAAATAAGGAGAGGCTATGGCTCAACAATGGGCTATGTCATTATAGATAGATGATATCCATTCAAGCAGTGATACAAACATCAACAATTCTTTCCTCTTAACGTTAAATTAAATATATCACTTAAAAGTACATATTTACGACTGAAAACTGAAGAATCTTACGAAGAATATAAAATGAAAAGGAGAATTGCTAAAAGCATTATAAGAAAAGCCCATCAGGAGTCATGGGTTAAATTTATAAGCTCAGTAGAACATGATATGTATGGAAGACAAGAAATAGGTTATAAATTAGTCATCTCAATCAGACTGAGAAAGATTCTGCCAGTTGGAATATAATCCCAGAACAAGAATGGATACAACATTATGAAAAACTTTGGAAAAAGGAGGAAATTGAAGGAAAAGAGAACAACGAGGAAGAAATAAAAGTGGAAAATATTGATGTAATAGACATAAATGAATTAGAAATGGCTCTGAAAACCACTAAGAATAGGAAAGCAACAGGTTTAGATAATATAAATATGGAGTTAGTCAAATATAGTGGAATACTGTGTAAACTACAAATTTTTTTTTTATTATTCCGGCTTTTACAATGAATATACATTTTTCCGGTACCCATGTTCACAGTTAACTACGAATACTTCATTTAATTAATATATGTGTGCAGACCTATGAGATTCCAACCACTTGGAAAACAGCAATTGTGAAGAATATATTCAAAAGAGGAGACTGGATAAATTGCGAGAATTACAGAGGGATTAGCTTAATGAATACTGGCTACAAGATATATATGAAAATAATAAATAATAGATTGAGAAACATAACAGAAGTAATAATAAATGAAAATCAAAGTGGATTCAGAAAGGGAAGGTCATATATAGACAATGTCTTTACACTGAAACAACTCATAGAAAAGAGAAGAGAACATAACTTAGAAACTCACATAGGATTTATAGATTTGGATAATCGAGTAAACAGACAAAAATTATGGGAAATATTACGAATGAAAGGATACCCGCTGTGCCTTGTTAAAATAATAAAGAAATTATATGAAGACACAAATGTAATTATAGATACCGGATTCAAAAGAATAGATACAATCAAAACAAATACTAGATTACAACAAGGATGTAGTTTATCACCCACTTTGTTCAATATATATATAGACGATATTTTAAATAAATGGAAAGTTTTAGTGAATCCAGGAATAAGAATGGATAATAAAGTGTGCATAAATAATCTTCTATTTGCTGACGATGTAATCATAATTCAGAAAAATGAAGAGGACTTACAGAAATCTATGCATGCATTAAATGAAATATGTAAATTATATGATCTAAAGATTTCTGTAAGGAAAACGAAGATCATGGCTTTTAGAGGAAGAGATCCAGTGAGATCCAAAATTATTTTAGAAAATCAAAGTATAGAACAGGTGTCTAGTTTCAAATATTTGGGCTGTGATGTTGGCTACAAGGTGGAAAGAGATATTGACTCCAAAATAAATAAATTTCAGACGGTGTGTGGAACAATACAGAGAACATTCAAAAATAAAATTAGAAAAGAAACCAAGATAAAAATGTATAATGTTATGGCGGTTCCCACAATATTGTATGGATGTGAAACTTGGGCTCCAATGAAAAAACAGAAGGATAGAATACAGACGGCGGAGATGAGGTTCCTAAGACAAGTAAAAGGATGTACAAGACTTGATAGAATAAGAAATGAGGATATAAGAGAAGAATTGAAAGTACAGCCTTTATTGGATAAGGTCACGAATTACAGACAGAAATGGATTGATCATATGGATGGAATGAGTAAGGAGAGATATCCATTGTTAGTAAGAAATTATCAAGCAAGAGGAAGACGTGATGTTGGAAGACCTAGAAGACGTTGGGCTGATGCATTATGAAGTCGGAACGGGCAATTGCCTAATCCCTGGAGTGATGATGATGATAAATTCTCAATAAATATACTTGCGGATAGAAGTTGTCAGTTGGTAGCGAGGATCAAAGAGAATTGTATTGACATCCATATCAGTGTTCCAATGGTCATCACACAGATGCATAAAGAAAGACATCAGGTAATTAAAACATTTTGTCTGTACATTCTCATTGTACAGGATAAGACAAAATGATGGACCCGATTTCATAAATGTATTCTGTGAAATCTACTGAACGTATCATAATGTGAGATATATGCTCAGAAAGGCAAACTCTCAAAGTTTTTTCAGTCATATCACAAGTGTTCTATGTGAGCACCCCGTGTAACACGACACACATCAAACTGATAGTCTATCTCTTGCCAAACCTTGTGTAGTGTGTTGCGGTCAATCTCTGCAATGGCTGCAGTGGTGTGGGTACAAAGGTCACCCAACATTGCTGGAAGTGGTGGTACGTAAACAAGATCCTTTACAAAATTCCATGGGGTCACGTCGGAGGAAGGAAGTGGCCAACGAATGAGAGATTGATCATCATGAGATGCACGGCCTATCCAGCGTTGTTCCAATTTTCTTTACCTGCTTCTTGTGCAGCGTAACAGTAGAAAATGAAACCACACGGGAGGGACACTAAACTTTAAGAGTTTGCCTTTCAGAGCATATATCTCAGATTGTGATACATTCAGTAGATTTCACATAATAAATTTATGAAATTGGGTCCATCATTTTGACTTGCACTGTATTTTAAAATAAAGACATCAGGGTTCGATTGTTAATTTTTCTTTCCATAGATTACACAATTTTTAAAAAATGCATCAAAATATAACATATTTTATTTTATATTTGAAGAGAAAAATTTTCGCCTAGACTGAGACTCGAACCCGAGACCCTTGGCTTTCCGGGCCTAGTGCTCTACCAACTGAGCTACCGAGGCGAGTTGCGATCTAGACGCAAATTTTTCTCTTATATACATTGTAATTCCCTCGTGCCAAATGCTTGAAACCGTAGCTTCTATCTTTGCAAATGGCGGCTTCTTAGTTAAGAAGACATTTATTGGGAATTTAACACTACTTTATAAAGCCAGTAGGGCTTCTATTGACGATTTTATTATTAATTTAACACTTCTCACTGAAGGATAAATTATATTTGAAGAGAAAAATTTTCACCTAGACCGAGACTCGAACACAGGACTTGGCTTTCCAGGCCAAGTACTCTACCAACTGAGCTACCGAGGCGAGTTGCAATCTAGACGCAAAGCGGAAAGCCAAGGGTCCCGGGTTCGAGTCTCGGTCTAGGCAAAAATTTTTCTCTTCAAATATAATTTATCCTTCAGTGAGAAGTGTTAAATTAATAATAAAAGCGTTAATATTTTATTTTATTTTCAACTACATACACTCTCATTTAAGTGTGGAAAATTATATAAGGCATAATATGTCCACCTCCATTGTCTCAGCAGGCAGCTACTCGGTTTATCAAGTTCGTGATGACCCTTTCACAGACATATCTGTTGATGTCACTTTGAATTTCTTGCTTAAGTTGGAGAACTGTTTGTGGTTTCTTCACTTAGACTTTGGACTTCACATAACCCCATAAAAAGAAGTCACAAGATCTGGGAGGCCATTCCATGTCACCACAATTGAGATCACCGACTTGATAGACCGAGTAACTGCCTGCCGAGACAGTACATGTGGACATATGCCTCACATAATTTTCCACTTACATGGGGGTTGATGCATTTTTGACTTAATTATTGCATTTTTTTAAAATATTGCGTAACATGTGAAAGAGTCCTGCTCCTTAGCCGAGTGGTTAAGGCAAGATGCCTTGTCCCAGAGCTACGGGACTTGCGCTGGTTCGAGTCTCCATGGGGGGAAGAAATTATCTCAAGGAATTTCGGCCAGTATGGGACTGATATCCTCCCAGTTATAATGAGGCATTTGGGTACCTACAATAAGTAGCGACTCCAGGTTGAAAAGACCAGCTATAACGGCTGGGGGACCCGACATGCTGACCATATGTGGACGTGAGGCCAGCCACCGGCTGGTAAGGCGAGACCCTTCTAGGCCTGTTGCACTAGGAGTTTAAAAAAAATATACATGAAAGAGGCTTTAAAATGACATAGTGTCCAGGACTTACTTGTTGAGAGCCTCGTAGCAGGCCTCGCACACCCGCACTTCTTTCTCAATACCAAACTTGGGGATTGTGGACGACTTGGAGGAGCACTGGGCACAGAACACCTGTCCACACGCCCTGCAGTGGTGCTGCACAACAATAACATTATTACACTTCATGTAGTTTCATCACCTGCCACCTGGTGTGGCTTGGATCAACTTTGAGATAAAATTCAATTTTTGGGAATTAGCTATTGAGCAGAATCCAAGGTATAGAAATGAAATTCTTACGTGAAATGGTACATAAAACAAGAAAAGATAGAATAACAAGGAATGACAAAATCAAGGGGAAAAATTAACAACAGATAAAAAAAAAATTAAAACATTTAAAAAGAATGGAAAATTAAAGACTATCACAAAGACTATGATGATCTTGATGAAGATTTTCGGGCTGCAGGCCGTGGTCGTGAGGCTTGTAGTTCCCCAATGTTTCACCAGAGACTGCGTCTGGCATCCTCAAGGGTTGTCTTGATACTGGTAATTCTGTCCATAGTCTGTCCTATTTATAAGTTCACCGCGATGTGTTCGTAAGTTATATCTGCCTTCTGATTGGTCGACTAGACCATCAAACAGCAATCTCATTGGAGCAATGGAAGTCCCTAACGCTGACCAATCAGAAGGCAGGTATAACCTACACATTGCGGTGAACATATAAATAGGACAGAATTGCCAGTCTCAAGACAACTCTTGAGGATGCCAGGTGCAGTCTCTGGCGAAACGTCGGGGAAATACAAGCCTCACGACCACGGCCTACAGCCCAAAAATCTTCTTCAAGATCATCATAGCAACTCCAGACGTGAAAGTCTACGTGAATACATTACCACAAAGACTATTTCTCAAGATACAAGGAAAATGACCACGAGAAAGATGCATTAACCAGGTGAAGAAAAGTTTACAAGAGAGAGGATACGACTGGGAAGAAGTAAAGAGAAGGAAAGCATGGGAAGATAGAGATATTTCAAAATGAGAACACAACAAGAGGATGATGATCAACTCCATGAACCATTTTCTATTTAAGAAAAATTGTATCACATCACCTCACATCCTTCTTATTAGACCGGTTTCAGGACCTAATTAGGTTCCATCCTCAGTCTAACATACAACGGTCAACAAAGTACTGAGGTTGCAACCTAATTAGGTTCTCAAACTGGTCTAATGATAAGAAGGATATTAAATAATCAATTGAGTTGTTTACTTACTTACTTACTCACGGGCACTATCGAACCCATAAGTTCATGGCCGCACGGGCATAAGCTCTCCATACATCCCTATCCTGAGATAATGCTTTCCAATCATTCCCTGTATAATCTACTTACCTCAAATCATAGTTAGTTATTCTCCCACCTCATTCTTGGTCTACCAACTGGGCGTTTTCCTCTGGCCTTCCTACAAGAAGCTTCCATGCAAGTCTCCCATTCCCCATACGTGCAACATGTCCTGCCCATCGCAGTCTACGAGACTTAAATGTTCTTATTATATCTGGCTTCCTATAAAGACCATGTAGTTCATTGTTATGTGTTCTTCTCCATTCACCTGTCTGTTCATCTCTCTTTGGTCCAAAAATTTTCCTAAGTACTTTATTCTCAAATACTTGTAATCTTCTTTCCTCCCTTAAAGTAAGAGTCCATGTTTCGCACCCATATAATATAATGGTAGAATAATAGTTTTAATACAGAACAGGACATTGAGGAGGATAAGTTACAGACAGCAGAAATGCTAGTCGCTGAGCCAAGTGCATTAGAGGTTGAAATGGCGATTGAAAAATTGAAGATGTATAAAGCATCAGGTTCAGATGAGATCCCAGCAGAACTGATAAAATCAGGGGGAGAAAAATTGATGGACAAGATACGCTGGTTGCTTAGTATGATTTGGGAAAAAGAAGCTCTTCCAGATGAATGGAAGGAATCAATTATCGTACCAATTTATAAGAAAGGAGATAAAACTGATTGCAACAACTACAGGGGCATCTCATTACTTTCAACTTCATACAAAATTCTTACAAATATATTAGTAAGCAGACTTACTCCCTACATTGATGACATTCTAGGAGATCATCAATGTGCATTTAGAAGAAACAGGTCTACAACAGATCAGATTTTTAGTATAAGACAGATTTTAGAAAAGAAATGGGAATATAATGGCACTGTACATCAACTATATGTAGACTTCAAAAAAGCATATGATTCAATTAAGAGGGAGAAGTTATATAGTATCCTGCTGGAGTTCGGAATTCCTAAAAAGTTAGTTAGACTTATACGAATGTGTCTAAATGGCTCAAATAGTAGGGTGCGTGTAGGCAAACAGTTTTCAGACACTTTTGAAATCCAGAATGGATTGAAGCAAGGAGATGCACTATCTCCTCTACTATTTAATTTTGTACTAGAGCATGCCATTAAATCTTTAGAGAATGAGGAAGGTTTTACAACTGAATGGTATTAATAAGCTGTTAGTTTATGCTGATGATGTAGTACTATTGGACGATAGCGAGGAGATACTAAAGGCCAACACGCACACACTATTGAGTAACACTAAGAAATTAGGACTGGAAGTAAAATATCAGTAAAACTAAATATGTTGGTCACAGGTAGAAATTCAGTATATAATGGAAATGGACAGCTAATGACAAATGCGGGAAATTTTGAGGAAGCGGCTGAATTCAAATACCTAGGAACAATAATCACAAATAGGAATGAGACGCACAAAGAAATTAAACATAGGCTCAATTCTGGAAATGCATGCTATTATGCATTGCAGAGACTTTTGATGTCCCAACTCCTTTCAAAAAACGTTAAGCTGAAAATATATAAAACTATTATTCTACCAGTTATATTATATGGGTGCGAAAACATGGACTCTTACTTTAAGAGGGAGGAGGGAAGGAGATTACGAGTATTTGAGAATAAAGTTCTTAGGAAAATTTTTGGACCAAAGAGAGATGAACAGACAGGTGAATGGAGAAGAGACTACATAACAATGAACTACATGGTCTTTATAAGAAGCCAGATATAATAAAAACAGTTAAGTCTCGTAGACTGCGATGGGCAGGACATGTTGCACGTATGGGGAATGAAAGACGTGCATGGAAGCTTCTTGTAGGAAAGCCAGAGGGAAAACGCCCAGTTGGTAGACCAACAATGAGGTGGGAGAACAACATTAACTATGATTTAAGGGAAGTAGATTATACAGGGAATGATTGGAAAGCATTAGCTCAGGATAGGGATGTATGGAGAGCTTATGTCCGCGCGGCCATGAACCTACGGGTTCGATAGTGCCAGTGAGTAAGTAAGTAAGTAAGTAAGTAAGTAAGAATAATAGTTTTATATATTTTCAGTTTACTACAAATTTTAGCTGATGATAACGTTCCACAACAATATATTACTAATATCTTCAACATCTATAAAGATAATGAAATCTCTGTTAAACAAGATGGCAAATTATCTTCTTGGGAAAAGATCAACACTGGAGTAAGACAGGGATGTGGACTTTCACCGGTGCTTTTCATTATATACATGAATAAATTAATAAATGAATGGAGGAAAACACAACGAGGATATATACCCATCAATAGGAACCTCAAACTCGATGCTATTCTTTTTGCAGACGATTTAGCTCTTCTGGCACTTTCCGAAAATGATTTGCAACGATTAATTTATAATTTACAAAAAATAGCTGCCAAATTTAATATGGAAATATCAATTAACAAAACTAAAATTATGGCATTTCATGGGAAGGACCCCATACAAAGTAAAATCTGTCTCCAGAATAAAATTTTAGAGAGATCTAATCAATTTAAATATCTTGGATATTATCTCTCTATCTGGGATGAAAAGGATATCCCTGAAAAAGTTACTAGTTATAATAAAAGTTTAGGAATTATTAATCAGGTTATGAAACCATCCCTTGTACAAAAAAACACCAGATTACGTTTATATAACACTTTGGCTAGAGCAGTGTTGACCTATGGTAGTGAAGCATGGACACTAAGAAAACAACATGAAAGCAGAATAACGGCTTGTGAAATGAGATTCATGCGCAGAACAGCGGGTTACACCAGATGGGATTGGAAAAGGAACACCGATATCTTAAAAGAATTGAAGACTACGCCAATTTTGGAATATATTAAACAGTACCAACTAAATTGGAAACACCATCTTGAAAGAATGAGTTCAAATTGGATCCCCAAAGCTGTTTATAATTATATACCAAGAGGACGAAGATCACTGGGCCGTCCTATGAAACGCTGGAGGGAAAATTTTCTATAGGATCGTAACAGGCCTTGGCCTAATACTTGGAAGGAAGAAGAAGAAGATATTTTCAGTTTAACGTTTTTTGAAAGGAGTTGGGATGTCAAGAGTCTCTGCAATGCATAATAGCATGCAATTCCAGAATTGAGCCTATGTTTAATTTCTTTGTGCATCTCATTCCTATTTGTGATTATTGTTCCTAGATATTTGAATTTAGCCACCTCCTCAAAATTTACCTCATTTGTCATTAGCTGTCCATTTCCATTATTTAATGAATTTCTACGTGTGACCATATATTTAGTTTTATTGATATTTACTTACTTACTTACTCACTGGCACTATCGAACCCGAAGGTTCATGGCCGCACGGACATAAGCTCTCCATACATCCCTATCCTGAGCTAATGCTTTCCAATCATTCCCTGTATAATCTACTTCCCTCAAATCATAGTTAATGTTGTTCTCCCACCTCATTCTTGGCCTACCAACTGGGTGTTTTCCCTCTGGCTTTCCTACAAGAAGCTTCCATGCACGTCTTTCATTGATATTTACTTCCAGTCCTAATTTCTTAGTGTTACTCAATAGTGTGTGCGTGTTGTCCTTTAGTATCTCCTCGCTATCGGCCAATAGTACTACATCATCAGCATAAACTAACAGCTTATTAATACCATTCAGTTGTTAAGCCTTCCTCATTCTCTAAAGATTTAATGGCATGCTCTAGTACAAAATTAAATAGTAGAGGAGATAGTGTATCTCCTTGCTTCAACCCATTCTGGATTTCAAGTGTGTCCGAAAACTGTTTGCCTACACGCACCCTACTCTTTGTGCCATTTAGACACATTCTTCTTCTTCTTCTTCTTCCTTCCAAGTATTAGGCCAAGGCCTGTTACGATCCTATAGAAAATTTTCCCTCCAGCGTTTTAATATTAAGAAGCTAAAGCTGTTACTATGATTGAAATAAATATATTAAAGTACACTACTACATTATTGTAATCAAATGGCAAAGAGAAAAATTTATGCCTGAACCGGGAATCGAAACCCAAACCTTCAGCTTTCCGTGCTGATGCTCTAACCATTGAGCTAATCCAGGCTTCCTTCCCATCCAAGCATATATTGGATATATATATATATATATATAATAAATATGAAAAACAAAACTACGTTTTATTTTTATTTAATTAATAAATATGGATTTTCGTCAAGTAAACGCCAACTCAATTGATTATATAACATTCATATAAGTCTAACTAACTTTTTAGGAATTCCGAACTCCATCAGGATACTATATAACTTCTCCCTCTTAATTGAATCATATGCTTTTTTGAAGACCCTTGGCTTTCTGGGCCAAGTGCTCTACCAACTGAGCTACCGAGGCGAGTTACGATCTAGATGCAAATTTTTCTCTTATATATGTTGTAATTCCCTATCGCCAAATCGTGCCCAAGCTGTGCAAAACATTTCTTCCACTTACTTGTGTTTTGCACTCTTTTAACTTTACTATCTAACCTCTCTTGGTTAACTCTTGTTTTTTCGACGCCAACGCTATTAGGGCATCCGAGGGCTAGGGAGTCTTTCCTTTCTTCCATTTCTTCTTTCCTTCTCCAGAAAAGCCTGACCAGAGGCTATAAGATGGCAGCCCCATCACTGGTCTTGCCTTCCTTTGGCCAGCAACCAATCGAAGGGACTATTATTATGCTTTCAAGTCTTATACAAGAATTTCCCTCAAATGCTGGAGGGAAAATTTTCTATAGGATCGTAACAGGCCTTGGCCTAATACTTGGAAGGAAGAAGAAGAAGATAAATTTCTGATACTATGAATAATCATGGACTTATGTTAACTAATGATAACAACAGGGTTGAAGCTGAGGGAAATAGAAGAATACCTCAGAATTTAAATGCCAATTAGATATACGTCAGGGACTCCGTTGCGTATCTCAACTTGTCTAAAATTGTCTAAATTTGTCAACAATAGCTTCGTTCGTGTAGAAATTTTATCTAAACTTAAACCAACAGATATAGTTAGCATTAATAATGATAATAAAAGAGGAATTATTAATAATATAAACATTTCCAAGGAGAATGGAGAATTAGATGGAACAGATACTAGAGAAATGAATATTATAGGTCGTCCACCTGAGCTAAAATTAAATATTTGTGGATTGGAAATTATTGGTATTGCAGACAGCGGATGTTCTAACACAATAATTGATCAGAAATTTTACAATACCCTAATTTCAAGAGGAAATAAGATCAATACAGTAAGAATTTGTGGGATATACTGCACCCTAGCTATTGGAAAGAAGAAGTTACCTATTAGACTTCAATGTTTATTAGAAGTAAATATCTGTGCGACTAAATTTAAAGTTATTTGTTTAATATCACCTTACTTATCATGTGATATGTTAATTGGATGTGACATGTTAGATCAGTATAGAGCTATCATTGACTTTGAGAATTATAATGTGTCTTTAAGTAACGAGACAAATAATAGAATTGTCATGCCATTTGCCAGAGAATTTGAGGAGATTCAGAATATTAGTAGACAAGAAAATTTGATAAAAGATGAGCACATTTTCATTGAAAACATAAATGTAGAAGAATGTGATAGAAATAATGAAGATGGGGATATGACCCAAGAAACCATGAATGAAGATATTCATGTGTATAATAATGAATTCCTGTGTGATAATTCCACAGTTGAATATTTATTAAATAATATTGATGATTATAAGTGTGTAGATGATGGATGTGCTGATTGTATAGAAAACAAAGAAATTCCTCTTCTCATGTGCATGGTAGATGACGAGGAAGACGATTTTTGCCAACAGATAAGAGATAACGTGGCCAATACACATGGAATTTCAGAACAACAGAAAGGTAGTCTATATGATTATATTATTTTTGGTCTGGACATCTTACCTCAATATTAATGTTGATTTGTTCTTGGACATGTTTCAAAACAATTCTCTGTTTTATCTTCAGCTTTCCCAAAATATAACCTCAAAATATAACTTCCTAAAATTAAATATTAGTCTATATGATGTTTTGATGACAAATAAAAATTCATTTTCAAAGAAGCCTGGATTGTGCAATTGTTTCGAATACTCATTCAAGGTCACAGAACATGAACCGATTAAGATCAACAGCAGACCAATTCTGCTTAGCAGTAGAAAACAAGAAGATGACTTGATTAATAAATTAATGAGTCATTTTAACATCTTACCTCATATTTTATGTTTTATCAAACACGGTAACTATAGTTTTCAAATGATCATTTGAAAACTATAGTTACCGTGTTTGATAAAACATAAAATATGAGGTAAGATGTTAAAATGACTCATTAATTTATTAATTAAGAACCTCATAATGTGTTTCCCAATTTTAACTTTGAAGATGACTTGATTCTAAATTTGTACCCCTAATTAAGAGGCTGAGATATGTAGCATGAGATCCAATGAAAAAGAAGTTGAGATATGTAATGTAAAAAAAAAATAAATGGAGATACGTTGCGTGAATAAGTTGCGATATATAGCTTGAAAAAAAAAACTTTATATCTAATAGAGGAAAAGTTGAGATATGTTTCGTGAATAAATTGATATATGTAATGTGAGATCTAATAAAAAAAAAAGACAAGTTGATACCTACAATTAAGAGAAAAAGTTAAAATATGTTGCTAAAAAGAAAACATTGTATGAATGTAACAGAGATCTGTCGAATTAGAATATTGTTGAAAATAGGTGATAAGATTTTACTTAGAACTGTACCTTGAACAATGCAATTATAACAAGTTGAAGATTGTATGTAAGATTGAAAAAAAAAAAATAAATAAATAAATAAGAAAAATGTATGACATTGTTGTCAATGTAATGTATTTGTCTTTCAGGAAAAATGAATATATTTAAAGAGTTAATTTCATTGTATGTATAGTAAATGTTTTTAATATCATAATAAATATGAAAGTTAAAGTTAATAATTTTGTATTTTAAAATTCTTTTAATATTTAAATATAACTTAAATAAAGAAAAACATCTAAATAATTCATTGTTGAATAAAAATGTCTCAGTAACAATTAAAGAAATTGTATTACATAACAGTCTTTCTAAAGAATGCTTTTAAAATTGTTTTAAGTCATTGTTGTCAGAATTATAAAGCTTTCTGTTATAACTGTAATAAGAACACCTGCTTAACTTAATATTTTTAAATAAAAGTATACTAAACTCTGATTGGTTGTTAAAACAATTAACTTTTTAAATAATCAATTGAGTTGGTGTTTACTATGAAAATCCATATTTATTAATTAAATAAAAATAAAACGTAGTTTTATTTGATTTTCATATTTATTATATAATTCAGTGACAGCTGTTTCGGTACACTGTACCTTCTTCTAATTTGTTAACATGTCTGAAGAAGGTACAGTGTACCGAAACAGCTGTCACTGAATTATATAATAAATATGAAAATCAAATAAAACTACATTTTATTTTTATTTAATTAATAATTAACTTTTTGATTTAACAAATCAAATTTAAACATTATATTAACGAATAGAATTAAAAATATAACATCATGTGATGTAATAATGTTCTTTAAAATTATAAAGAATTACACTTCATTCTGCACACAACTTTCAACAAACATAGAAGCAATAAGAGTTCTCCTGATAAAATGTGATATTTAATACAAGAAGAATTGTTGATTCAAGAAAAGAAGATAATTTAATTTTAATTGACGGTGAAGAATAATCAACATTAATATTGAGGTAAGATGTTCAGACTAAAAATAATATAATTATAATATAATACCACCTATATTTACTTGATCTGCTGGGAAATTAAATAGGAAATAAATTTACAATTATTTCTATAAGAAACAGTTTTCAGTGATTTTAAAGTATTTTCTTATCCTGTGTACCAACTTCCGACCTTGAGAAGAGAATCCGGATCTACCGTAAATCGAACCAACCTGAACCAGTAATTCTTTTTTATTTTTGGACACCAATCCTTCTTCAAAATGTTACTACAACATCGGGCATGAAGAGAGTTAGCTGCTTCAAAACATCGCCACAACGTGGGAAAAAGAATTACTTCTTCAGTCATTAACATCATCTTCTGAACTGCCATCTGATGTAGATTTTATGAACTTGGAGATTAATTATTATCGTCGGGGATATCGAAATTCATTGCTTTATATTTATTCTTCTGCCTGTATATCTTTTCCCAAATTGTTAATTTTAAAGGTTTTTCCAAATGTTTCAAAAGTTTAGTGTCTTTTCCGATTTTATGATTTTCTAGCAAACTATGAGCTGCAATTCCCAATTTTTCAATTTCATCATTTTTAATATTTCTAAGGTGTTCATAAAATCTACACCAGATGGCAGTTCAGAAGATGATGTTAACGACGAAATTTCAACAGTTGGAATTTGACTGAAGATGGAAGTAATACTAAACTGGTATCGTGAAGACATGCAACTTTGTGAGGTGAGATGGTAAAAAACATTTTCTCCAACTCATTTATTAATATAAATACTTCATAGTGTTTTCTCCCACTGTAAATTTAATTAAATTACCTCATAATTTTTACTTCCGAACACTGATTTGAAATAGAATTGTTACCTTGCGTTGCATCATTCCGAACTGGACCCTACATCTGTGACACACATCTCCGTCGGCCCACTCAGGTGCTGTGTCTGCAGAGAACATGGCATCACTTTCCTTGAGCGCTGGGAACTTGTACCCCTCTGTCTTCATGATGTTCACCGTGTCCTGTCAAGCCATACAAACACATGAATACATACAACTGCTCCCCTTCACATCAAATAAACATCCAGTTTATATTTAATACATACTTTAACATCTAGGTCAAATTGTGTCTATTTAATATTTAATTTTAGGAAGTGATATTTTGAGGTTATTTTAATTATATTATTTTTAGTCTGATCATCTTACCTCAATATTAATATTGAGGTAAGATGATCAGACTAAAAATAATATAATTGTGTCTATTTGTTTATTTTAATTAACATTCAAAGATAAAAGTTAAAATACCAAGTTATAAAATATCTGAACCTGTAACAACTAATAAAGGAGTGAGACAAACATGTGAATCATCTTATTTGAAGATAAAATACGGAACAGGCAACTCTTGCCTAAACCAGGAAGTGAAGAAGAAGCTATTAAATTAAGTTATAATTTTAAATTAGGGAAAATTATTTTAAATTATATTTTATTTGCTGACAACCTCACAGCTTCTGAAGATGAATTAAGTATATTAAATTATGTTACATTATAATCTACATATGTATCAACAAACAAATCAGAAGTAATGGCATTTGAAGGAAAATATCCTATCCCGTCAAGACTCTTATAAGCCAAGGTATATAGATAACAAAAGTCAGTTTTGAGTAAATTATGTTCTAAGTTGAGACACTCCATATGTGACTGTGTGCAGTTTTTTTTTTCCACCACTAGATTTCAGCACCAGATAGATTTTTACTTGTATCCATTGGCACTCAGATTAGTATCTACTTTAACTACTAAAATCTACACTTAACTATAAAATTAGCTATTTGTCACTTGTATTCCTTCGCTTCCAAGGGTCTCATATTTACTTGCAGTATTTGCAGGTAATATGTCAAATTCCACATTTTATACTATCTGAGGTATTAACTTTCTTATTAGCAAAACTACCCAAGATGATGTACAACTCATTTTAATTTTATTAATTCAAAGCGCCATAATGTTAATTCCCTTCATAAGTTTTATAAAAAAAAAGTAATGAAACTTTCAATTGAGCAAAAAAAAAAAACACAAGATCAGTCTATATATTATATTTGAAAAGAAAAATTTTCGCCTAGACCAAGACTCGAACCCAGGACCTTTGGCTTGCCTGGCCCGGTAAGCCAAAGGTCCCGGGTTCGAGTTTCGGTCTAGGTGAACATTTTTCCCTTCAAATGCAATTTATCCTTCAGTGAGAAGTGTTAAATCAATAATAAAAATATCAGCCTATATATATTTAAATTAATGTTGGGAAGTAACCATTATGAGGTTATATCATTAATATTGCGTGGAGAACATATTTTTAATAACTAACCTCATACAATTTCAAATTTCTTTTGATACCGGCGGTTTCAGACGACATCTCGTCCCTCTTCAGTCATGAGTTGCACTGATGAAATTCTCTGGTTGTTGATTTCTCAATGGACATCACCTCTTGTGCTGCCATCTTTGGTTGGGATTATAAATTTAATTTCAAAATTTATAATCCAAAACAAAGATGGCAGCACAAGAGGTGATGTCCATAGAGAAATCAACAACCAGAGAATTTCATCAGTGCAACTCATGACTGAAGAGGGATGAGATGTCTGAAACCGCCGGTATCAAATAAATTTGAAATTGTATGAGGTGAGTCATTGAAAATATGTTCTTCACTCACTATTAATCAGCCTATATAACACTGGCAGTGAGGAATGGACTTGATACAAATGTATGAAAACAGAACAACAGCTAATCAAATGAGATTCATCTATTCACATACTAAAATGCCTCTGCCTGCTAATAATCATAGATGACAAGACAGCAGCAGTGTGACTGACCTGCACAGCCCTGTACTTGGGGCTGTTCCGGAAAGCATAAGCCCAGGCCTGTATAAGCTCCAGCACTTTGTTCTTGACGTTGTCATGTGATGTATTCTTCACAAGGTCTCGCAGCTGCTCCATGTATTGCTTTGTGCCAATCTCATCGTGGATCAAGTTCCCACAGTTCTTCACACATGACTCCAGCACCTGATAAACACAACTACATGTAACTCTCCTCATCTCACACAGAGCTGGTCCTGGTGAACTAGTTCAAACCTTGCCAGGATAGATAATTTTCAAATGACACCATGGGTCAGCATTCCTCAAATAAGAGTCCAGACCCACCAGTAAATGTTACATGATATAACCTAATGTGATAAAGGGCCTACAGAAGAGTATTTTTAATTTTTTTTTTAATCCAATGTCCCAGTTTGTCATTTCAACATTTCTGGTATTCTCTCCTGGTATTGACATATTGTAACCCACTTCTGCCCCAATGACATGATGGGCAGTGATGATGATGATGATGATGATGGCGGCCAGGAGAGGCCATCATTCTAAACTTTATCTAATGAGGTGAATATGATAATAATGGCCAGATGATGTTCGGGGATCATTTGGGCCACATTTGCCTTACAGGTGAGGAAAAATTCCAAAGAAAACCTCACCCGACCGGGGATTGCTACCTTGAGACCACACCAGGACTGGATTTTGACATTCTGCCGTGGGGGGGGGGTCTCATTTCACAGAAATAATTGCAGTCTAAAACACACACAGTTGGACTAGTTCCAAGGTTCATAGCTTCAAACCTGGCTACAGTTGATCAATTTTCCATGGTAAAAAATTATGAATATGGCTTCCTATAGAATGGAAATGACACCATAGACCAGCGTAAGAGTCCAGACCCACAGGGTTTCAGAGGATCAAAAAATTTTCTAATGTGATAAAAGGCTATAAAAATCTTATAGTGCAAAAAATTGCAATATATCTATCTCTTATTTGAAGAGAAAAATTATACGCTCAGACGGGGGTTTCAAGTCAGGATCTTTGGCTTTCTAGGCCAATTCTCCAGCTACTGAACTATCTGAGCACTCCAATATAAATGCAGATTTTTCTTACATACACTATAATTCTATTTGAAAAAAATATATGCTGAACCAGGATTTGAACCTGGTCCTGTACAACACTGAGCTACCAGGCCCCCATTAATTCTCCTATATATATATATATATATATATATATATGTCCACCGCTGTGTCTCGAGGTAGCATGCTGCCTTGTCACACAGCCTGGGTTCGATTCCTGGTCGGGACAGGCTCCTGGGTGAGGTTTTTTTCAGGGTTTTTCCTCACCTGTAAGACCAAATGTCAGGAGGCCTAGGGTCCAACGGTCCCCAAAAAATCATCCAGCCATCATCATCATCCTTATCATTATCATCATCATCCTTCATCGGTGTGGAAAGCAACGGGAAGCCACCACACCTATAATTCCCGAGTAAAACTGCAAAGCATAGCATGAAAATGCTATGATTGCAGTGAAAGACCTGCCCTTGGGCAGAATTACTATAGACAGATATATATATACACTCCCCTCCATGGTATCTTTACCTTGTCGTGGTGGAGTGGCTTGTGTGTTTAAATGATCCTGAGAGCTATGCCGGCAGTAGCATTGCTACCGATAAGATTACCCATGCCGGACTGGTCGAAGGTGATAAGCCAGACAAAAGAAATACCTTGGTCGAAAGAGTAAAAATACAACCGTCAAGAAATGCAGACATGGGTTCCACTGGGGTATTGAGAGCTTAAGTCCATGTGGCCATGAACCTACGGGTTCGATAGTGCCAGTGAGTAAGTATACTGCTGTATGCTGAGGCTATGAACTTTTTGTTCTACACGCCATCTGTGGTTTCCTTAACAAGAAGACTTTATTGAGAATTAACATCACATTTATAACCAGTGAATTTTATGTATTAAATCTAGATCACTTCTCACCAAAAGACAAACTTTATTTCAAGAGAAAAATATGTACCAAATCCTGATTCAGGTTAAATATGGGAAATAACATTATGAGGTTCTTAATTCGTAAATTAATGAGTTATATTTTTACATCTTACCCCATATTTTATGTTTCTTTAAACACGGGAACTAGTTTTCAAGAGAAGGATCTCTCCCATTTTCAACTGACATTATGACTACCGGATTTTCGTTGGAATTGTTGGAATCTCCATCAATAACATTGCCATCTGGTGTTGATTTGATGAACTTTGAGATGAGGTCACGTTCATCAGGAATCTCGAAATTCATGGATCTAAATTTGTTCTTCCGAATATATATCTTTTCCCAAATTGTCAATTCTAAAGGTTTTTCCAAATGTTTTAAAAGTAGGGCTTCTTTTTCAATTTTATGATTCTCCAATAAACTATGTGCTGCAATAGCTGTTGCATGGCAACATTATTGATGGTGATTCCAACGAAAATCCAGTAATCATAATGTCAGTTGAAAATGAGAGAGACCCTTCTCTCAAAAACTAGTTCCCGTGTGTGAAGAAACATAAAATATGAGGTAAGATTAAGTTATGTAGATAGGAAATAACACTATGAGGTTCTTTAATATTGTTTATTTTTTATTATTTCACTCACCTCATACTTCATTATGAAGTATGAGGTGAGTGAAATAATAAAAAATAAACAATATGAGGTAAGATGTTAAAAAATGGCTCATTAATTTATATTTTTCTCTCCAAATAAAATTTTTCTTTTGGTGATAAGTAATAAACTTAATATCTATGTACCAGCACTCTAATGCATCTCAATTTAAATGGAAATATTTCTCTCTCTCTCTCTTGTACCATCCCACACGCCTACTTCTTAACAAGTCTTTAAATGGGATTTATTTCTTCTTTCACAACCAGTAAAACTTTATTTTTAGTATTTGTATTTAAATGTCTCTCACTTCTTCACTGAAGGACTATTCAGACAGGAATAATTTTTAGGAAAAAAACCACAGACCTTAGGTTCAAATTCCAGTTTAGGTATCAATTTTTCTAAGTAAGAATTAAATGAATTGTGAATTCTTCTTACCTCATACTTTTGTTTTTTTAAACACAGGACTGCAGTATCAGCGACCATCGTCATCATCCTCAGCTGTTTTCATGACTATGTTTTTCTTTTGACGGTAATTATCCAAACTGCCATCTGGTGTTCTTTTGAAGGAATCATTTTCTAAACTGCCATCTGTTGTATTTTTTAAGAACTTTGTAATCAAATTTGGTTTGTCCAGAATTTACAAAGTTCTTCAAAAATACAACAGATGGCAGTTTAGAAAATAATTCCTTCAAAAGAACACCAGATGACAGTTTGGATAATTACCGGCAAAAGAAAAAATTGACAGTCGTGAAAACAGCTAAGGATGGTGACGATGGTCGCTGATACTGCAGTGCTGTGTTTAAAAAACATAGAAGTATGAGGTAAGAAGAAATCACTATTCATTTAATTCCTATTAATAAAACCCCATAATGTTAAAAATTCCCAAATTTATTATATTAAAATAAATTTTTCTTTTCAAATATAATTTGTTCTGCAGTGAAGAAGTGATAAAAACTTAAATAAAAAATCTTAATAATCGGCTTGATTGAATAAATCGGCCTGGGGAGTCCTGCCTCCAGTTCCAAGAGTCAAGAGTTCAAATCCAGCCAGGGCTGATTGATTTTCTAGGATGAAAAAATCTAAGGGACAACTTCTCTGGGAGAGGCTTTACAAATCATCATTATCTTCATGGTAGGCTCTTGGCCTGTTCTGCTCTCAGAATTCATCTTCCCATCGTCTTCTAGGACATCCCACATCTCTATAGCCTTGAGGCTGGTACAACAGTGCTTGTTTTGTTAGCCTAGAAGAGTCCATTCTTAAAATATGTTCATGTAATTTTTGTTTATAGTTTTGTATTTTTTCACTTAGATTAAAAATTTGGAGTTCTTGCCTTATTGTTTCACTAGGAATGTGGTCTCTCAGAGGATATCCTGCAACATATCTGAGGAACTTCATCTCTGATGTTTCTAGTAATCTTCTGTCTGATCTATTCATGGCCCAATTCTCTGATCCATATGTCACAATGGGAACTGCCATTACTTTATAAAACTTTAGCATTGTTTCTTTTGTTGTTTTTGCTTGTAGTGTTCTTTTAATAGTCCCACACATAATTCGAAATTTATAACTTTTTTTTTTTCATTTTTATCATTTTCCCAACTGCAAGATATGTGACATCCTATATATAACCGTGGGTCTCGAGTCTGAAGATTTTTGGGCTAGTGAAAAAAAAAAAACTCAAGTCTAAATTAGAGCCTCTGAGTAAAATTTAACTGGCCTTTCCTATACAAGTAATACTTCGTTGTCTACAAAGTGCCAATTTGAGTCAATGAGCTAACCACTTGTCACTCACTGACATCTTTAAGGAAATAAGGATTATATTATCCACATATACATTTTTTATTTAGGAATATTCCACAATACAGTGTTTCTCCTTCAACCCAAAGTGATTTGTCGACAGAGGTTCTTGTCTAGAGTATCTTCTTCCCTCAAATCTCTAGCTTCCATACTTCTCCTCACTCCATCCATCTGTGATTCTCTAGGTCTGCCTCTTCCACTTCTTCCATTGGCGTTCCAATTAAGGATCTTCTTTGGTATTCTCCCTTCTTCCATTCTTATGAGGTGTCCATACCATTTCAAATGTTTTTCTTCTATTTTTCTTAATTATGTTTTTTCAACTTGCATAATTTCCCTTATTGTGCTGTTTCTGATCTTATACCTTCTTGAAATTCTTGTCAATCACCTCCAAAAATCAATTTCTACTGCTAACAGCTTGTTGGCTTGTTTTGTACTTACAGTCCAGGTTTCAGACCCAGAACTTCACATGTACATTGCTGAGGTAAATACTTACAGACTTAGAACGTAATTTGTATCTTTTAAAATGAGTTTATGTAGACTGGCATCTCACAAGTGGTTAATCACATTCTACAATGCTAATTGTGTTTTAATTATTGTAATGAATTGAGCAGAATCCAAGCTACAGAAATGAAATTCTTACGTGCAATGGTACATGAAACAAGGAGAGATAGAATAAGAAACGACAAAATTAAGGAGATATTAAATGTAGAAAAATCAACAACAGACATAAAAAAATGTCCACTGCTATGGTCTCGAGGTAGCATGCTGCCTTGTCATGCAGTAGGCCCAAGTTCCACTCCTGGTCGGGACAGGTTCCTGGTTGAGGTTTTTTCGGGATTTTTCCTCACCTGCAAGACAAATGTCAGGATGCTTAGGGCCCAACAATCCCTGAAAATCATCCGGCCATTATCATCCTTAATCAGTGTG
This sequence comes from Diploptera punctata, assembly GCA_030220185.1. Classification (NCBI taxonomy): domain Eukaryota; kingdom Metazoa; phylum Arthropoda; class Insecta; order Blattodea; family Blaberidae; genus Diploptera; species Diploptera punctata. The sequence continues at coordinate 775,693 of JASPKZ010004554.1, read as the reverse complement.
AAAAGCAACGGGAAGCTACCACACCTATTCCCCAGTAAAGCTGCAAAGCCTAGCATGAAAATGCTATGATTGCAGTAAAGGACCTGCCCTATGGAAGAACACTATAAACAAAAAATATAAAAAATAGACTAAAATGGTTTGGACATTTAAAAACTATGGAAAAGGAAAGACTACCACAAAGACTGTTAAATTTCAAGATACAAGGAAAAGACCATGAGAAAGATGGATTAACCAAGTGAAGAAAAGTTTACAAGAGAGAGGATACGATTGGGAAGAACTAAAAAGTAGGAAAGCATGGAAAGATAGAGATGGTTGGAGGCATATTTGGAATCCATATCCAAAAGGAGGACACGATAAAGAGGATGATAACAGTAATGTAGTACCAAAGAATAACATTGTATGAATTTCTTACCAGAAGTCCAAACATTGCACTGTGGGGGTTTGCACTGTATAGCTTTTTCTTGACTGCAGCAAGAGCATATTTAGGTCTGAAAAACAAAAATTAGGAAATACTTTAATAATTGACTCTCACCTACTCAATCAATTCAACCAAGTTCTACAGAATTGCAGAATGCATGTGCAAACGCTTAAAGTAACCTCCACCAGATGGCAGCATATATATATATATATATATATATATATATGTGTGTGAAATCGGAATGTCAAACCTTTGCAATAATTTCCCAAATACGTTTATACGAAATGGACGTACATCAACTTCCCTCTTCCTAACCTAACAAAATATAACATGTATATTATTTAATAAACTTTAATCTAATCTTAGTCCACCGCTGTGATCTCGAGGTAGTGTGCTGCCTTGTCACGCAGCGGGCCCAGGTTCGATCCATGGTCGAGGCAGTTTTTCTGGGTGAGGGTTTTATCAGGGTTTTTCCTCACCTGTAAGACAAATGTCAGGGAAACTTTAAGGCCCAAACGGTCCCCGAAATCATATGGCCATCATCCTTACCATTATCATTATCACCCTTCACCAGTGTGGAAAGCAACGTGAAGCTACCATACCTACAATTCCCTATTAAAGCTGCAAGCATAGCATGAAAATGCTATTTTGGGCAGAATTACTATGGATGGATGCAATCTAATCTTATGTACACTAATTTGTCCCATCGGAAGAAGTTAATTCAATGATTGAATGAGTCACTTCTTATCTCATAGTTAATGTTTTTTAAACACAGGAACTGCAGTTTTCAAGAGGAGTTCCTCCTATCGTCAGCTGACATTATGACTATTTAACTATGAAGTTAATTTCATGAAATCATCAGCCTGTTGGCTTGTTCCGGTTTTATGAAATATGGTTTGGAATTAATTGTGATTGTTGGTGACACTGATTCCACTGCCACCTAGTGGAAGTTACATTAAGCATTTGCACGTCTCGCGCATGGACATTGCGATTCTCTAGAACTTGGTTCTAATATTTGCATAATTACATAAATATTTAAAAATCGTAAGAAATTAATTAATTATTTCTGACTTGTTTTTTGACTCACCTCATATTTCTTGACTTCCATGCAGACCCTGGGTTTTGTCACTGCTTCTGTGACATTCTCAATGCAAAACCAAGTTCACGATTGCCTTCTAGTGATTTTCTCTTGTGTAGATTGATTTCTGCGCTCTCTGATGGCCGACCGATGAACTTCCAAATCAATCCCCTCTCATTTTCATCGGGTACTTCAAAATTTATAGTTTTCTTTTTATTCTTGCATATGTAGAAGATTTTCTCCCAAATTGAGAGTTCCTTCGACTTTTGTAACTGTTTTAGTAATTTAGCCTTCGTTTCAATTCCTTTCACAATCTTTACAATCAATTTGGTAAATTCCTGATTTGTTGCTGTTTTCAATCTTTTCAATTTTGTTGAATTTTGTGAAAATTTTTTGAAACTTGTCAAATACTAAGGGGTGGTATGTGAATTTCTTGAATTTTTTTACCAATTTCTTTATCTGTCTGAAAAAAATTCACATACCACCCCTCAGTATTTGACAAGTTTCAAAAAATTTTCAACAAATTCAACATTAAATAAGCACCAAAAATGATTACAGTTTGAATAAATAATCAAAACCAACAAAAATGAAAAGATTGAAGACAGCAACAAATAAGGAATTTATCAAATTGATTGTAAGGATTGTGAAAAGATATACACAGGGAAAACAAAAAGGAATTTAAATACAAGATTGAAAGAACACCTTACAAATGTTAAAATGGAGAAACAGAAAAAATCTGCAATAGCTGCATATATTTGGTCAAAAAACACAGAAATGAAACCAAGGCTAAATTACTAAAACAGTTAGAAAATCCAAAGGAACTCTCAATTTGGGAGAAAATCTACATATGCAAGAATAAAAAGAAAAGTATGAATTTTGAAGTACCCGGTGAAAATGAAAGGGGATTGATTTGGAAGTTCATCGGTCAGCCATCAGAGAGCACAGAAATCAATCTACAGGAGAAAAAACCGCTGGATGGCAATTGTGAACTTGGTTTTGCATTAAGAATGTCACAGAAGCAGTGACAAACCCCAGGGTCTGCATGCAAGTCAAGAAATATGAGGTGAGTCAAAAAACAAGTCAGAAATAATTAAAATAAATCTCATAGTGTTATTCCCTACTACATAACTTAATCATAAGAAATGTTTAAAGAATCATTGCAAAATGTTTAACTCTTAACCAGAGTTGTGCGTTTCGTATGCCGTTAGTGGAGTTGTGGGGTCGAAAAAGATACCAACAGAAAGTGTGATAGTATGTGCAGTTGTATTTGTATTTATTGTGAAAAACAGAATTATAAAATAGTTTGTTTATTTAACTAATTGTGGAATAATATGGATGATTTTCAGGGAGGGAAATTCACTAAATTACAGGATATATCACAAATGTAGCGAAAAAAGAACAATAATTACCAGGAATATCTATACAATGAATTTGTCAGATTTTGTGTTCACACACATTTTTTCACTGAAATTTCAAAATACACTGAATAAAAACCCCACATAATTTAAAAAAACTTTCTTTCATAATAGGATGTTCCTAATTGTCCACATAACTGATCAGCATGTCTGGCACATTGATCTATCAAATCTAACATAATACTGGTTCGTTTGAATGAGGACACAATGCACACTGTTTTCTTTTATATCCTTGATTGGTCTTCCATTCTTTGGAAATTATTTCTTCAAAATCCTGGAAACAATAATTCTGAGTTCTTTTGGTAGTCGATCATTCACAAATCTTTCATTCAGGTATGGCTCTGTAAATTGTCGGCCTAAAGTTTTCAGGAATTCAAAGTGAGAAATAGGCTTGTATTCCTTGAAAGGTGATTGCAATACCTAACAATTGACATCAGTTTTGTTCAGAATAGCTTAGCAGACAGCTAGGGACATCTCCGACTTTGCCTGCTTGTGCTACATGTAAAAATGTTTTGTTCAAAGTTATCTACTCCCCCTTTCGTACTATTATAATCAGTATATTCCGAATGATGCATGTTACACAGCTATATGGTAGCTTTTCTTTTTTAGATACATGCGAATTAATTGTTTGATCATCTTTAAACCCATACTCTGTGATTTCTAGTTCTGAATCTGTTTCATGTTCAGAATAATTATAGTCAGGATCTTTTCAAAGACCAAGAAATCAGTATCAAGCACTGATATACTGATATACCTGATATACGTTTACGAGCATGATAGGCCATATTAACACCAACTATACCATTGTTACATAAACTACGTTCAACAAAAATACTGGAACGCCACTGGAGTTGTAGGGTCATAAAGGATACCACTCTTTACTTTACTTATACACAGAGAAAGTAACAGTACTTACAGGTTACAGACCATGGCTAATGCTGTGGTTTATCTACGACGCAACGCGCCAGCGCAAAAATTGCTCCCCATGTATTTAAATGGAAGTGGTTTATCTACAACGCAAATTGCTGGTGCAAAAAATTTGCGCTGACATGTCGCGTCGTGTTTTGGAATCTCTTGAATCCAGGACGCAAGTTGCCAGCGCAAACAAAGAATATAGAAGATATTACCCGTACTCATTGGTGTAATTGCTAAAAACAAACTAAGATTTTATAACAAAATGTCGCAAATACACCTACTTGTTTTATAACTTTCCAATTTTAACGACGAAAGTTAGATGATTTTGTTGCAAATCATTGAGTTCTATACATGTTTTATACAATATGAGCATGAAGGAGTACAGAGATGTACAGAAAAAAGTTATTGTGGCTTGAACTTAGTCAAGAGATAAATAAAAGCTGTAAATATTGTATCTCGGGGGATATTATGGATGTGCATAAATTTCGTCTTCTATTAAATTCAAAACCTGATAAAACTGCTCAGGCGAAAATCTGAAGTATTCTAAAATTTGGTATATTCATCAACCATAAGTTTATTTAAGAACTAAAGAATCATTTATTCTATAATTTTCCATACAACATTCATATGAAGCTGTTGCTCTAGCTACTTTTTCTGTCTTTACTAATATTTCAAACTATTTTAATCGTTTTGCAACGACACGTGAAACTTTTTTTATGAAGAATTTTAATATGTTTATCTATGTACACAAATTATGACTTTTCCTCTCAATTTATTTTCAAAGTTCTTTATTAGAATTGAAGTTGGCATACGTGAACGCTCATAAAATTAAATCCACCAGATGGCAGGACATATGTGTGAATGACCAACATTTGCATTTAATTCCAAACCATATTTTAAGAAATAAATGTTCAATCACTTCATTTTGTTAGATTCCGATGGGTCAGTTTAGTGTACATCAGATTAGTTTATAGTTTACTAAATAGTATGTATGTAATTTATTTTATTAGGTTATGGAGGGACAGGTTTGTATACATTAGTTTTTGTAAACACATTTGGAAATTTATTATGAACGTTGGTCATTTTGATTTTCCATATATGTGGTGCCATCTGGCGACAATTCCATAAACATATGCGCTGTAACGTATGCGCTCCATGTGAAACCAGCATCACGCCGAGCGAAACGCGAATTCGCGTCACGTCGGGCGCGACACACTGTATAATAAACCGTAGCATAAGGGTTAATATTAAACAAAGGGAAAGCTACACAAAAGGATTTTGAAAAAAAATGGATTATAAAAGAATGGTAGGGGTCCAGTTTCATTGGTATCATAACAGACCCAACAACTCCGGTTAAGGGTTAAAATAGCATGAAAAGTTATTACAAATGATAAAAGTGTATAACACAACAGCAGCATAAAAATGTAGGCTGTTGTACACTTCAGGTCGCAAAAATTTTTCAATTTAATATTTTATTCCACTGACGCACTAAACACGTTTAAAACATTTTGCAACACTTTTAAACACATTTTTAAAATCTTCCAATGTTGCAACGATCTATTTTTTATATTTATATATTTACGTAAAACATGGTCGTGCTACATTGCTTACTGCTATTTTCCTTCCTCTTCCTATGTTGTTCTAGCGTTGCCACCATCAACGACCCAAAATACTCCAGATGTTGCCAACCATTTCCATGTTCCCTGGTTTTCACCTACGTTAGAGTAATTGATTTGTGTTACAGTAATTGATTTAGGTTTGGTTAGCTTTTAGGTTCCTTGCTTTTTAAATGTGATTTGTTACGTAAAATAAATTACCTCTTCATATCTGTTATTCTATGAAAAATTCAAAATATTGGACGGTTACCACGTAAAATCATATTTCCACTAGTTAATTTCGTGTTAATTATACATTTTTAGACAAGTCCTGGGAATTTTGTGTCAATGTTGGTCATACTGATTTCTCATACATATACCGCCAACTGCTGGAGGTTGCATTTATCTACCTGGGATAATTGGAGCACTAGCGCATGCGCACTGTGATTCTATAGAACTTAGAAAAATTTTCGTGCGACACGAAGTGTAACATATCCAAAATGTATGCAAAATCATGAGTGACAAATACTAGACTTGAGCCGATTGAAATATATGTAAATTATTTACTTTGCTAGGTTACAAATTATGCGTTAGTATACATCCATGGGATATGCTACACTTCGGGTTGCAAGAAAATTCTTCTAAGTTCTATAGAATCACAGTGCGCATGCGCTAGTGCTCCAATTATCCCAGGTAGATAAATGCAACCTCCAGCAGTTGGTGGTATATGTATGTGAAATCAGTATGACCAACATTGACACAAAATTCCCAGAACTTGTCTAAAAATGTATAATTTATTTTACGTATCAAATCACATTTAAAAAGCAAGGAACCTAAAAGCTAAGCAAACCTAAATCAATTACTGTAACACAAATCAATTACTCTAACGTAGGTGAAAACCAGGGAACATGGAAATGGTTGGCAACATCTGGAGTATTTTGGGTTGTTGATGGTGGCAACGCTAGAACAACATAGGAAGAGGAAGGAAAATAGCAGTAAGCAATGTAGCACGACCATGTTTTACGTAAATATATAAATATAAAAATAGATCGTTGCAACATTGGAAGATTTTTAAAATGTGTTTAAAAGTGTTGCAAAATGTTTTAAACGTGTTTAAAAGTGTTTAGTGCATCAGTGGAATAAGATATTAAATTGAAAAATATTTGCGACCTGAAGTGTACAACAGCCCATCCATGTTTAAAAGCATTATCATCAGCCATGTGGCCTGTTACAATCTCAAAGAGGAATTAGACTCACACAATTTTCCATCTAACATTCTTATGCCACTGATGCACTAAACACTTTTCAATCATTTATAATAACATTTCTTACTATTTTAAACATTTCTTACGATTTTTAAATATTTATATAATTACGCAAATATTGTGAATCGAGATCTACAGACATACAATTGCTTCATGTAACATCCGCTAGGTAGCTTTCAAATCGGAGTTACCAACATTTGCAAATAATTCCAAACCATATTTCAAGAAATTAACTTCATTTTGTTAGGTTCCGATGGAACAAGCTAGTGTATATAAAATTAGTTTATAGTTTAAATAATGTCATGTAATGGGGAAAAAGTCCAGTATTTGGTGCACACGAATTCTTCTAAGTTCCACAGAACCGCAGTGCGCATAAGCGAGTCGCAGGAGTTGCTGTAATGGTTAATTTAGCTTCCGGTAGATGACTCTGCAGTCGGCATTACCAACTTTGGGAATAAATTCTGAAATGCTAAAAAAAATGGACGTTAACTAACTTGGCATTTCCAAACCACAGAAAACAATTTACATGCATATTATTTAATAAACTATAAACTAATTTTACGTACACTAACACTAAATATGGTTTGAAATTATTTTCAAATGTTGGTAATCCCGATTTGAGAGCCACCTAGCAGATGTTACATGAAGCATTTCCACGTCTCTAGAACCCGATGCACAAATTTCGCATAATTTATAAATATTTAAAAATAATGTTTATAAAATGGTTCCAAAATGTTTAAAATAATATGAAACATTATTATAAATGGTTCAAGTGTTTAGTGCATGAGTGGCATAAGAATGTAAGTGTAAAATTGTGTGTGCCAATTAATGGACCACAGCCATAATTTGTTTTGTTAGGTTAGGAAATGGGAAGTTGGTTTATGTCCATTTTTTAAACATTTTGGAATTTATTCCAAAAATTGGTAATGCTGACTTCAGAGTCATCTAACAGAAGCTACATTAACCAATGGAGCAACTCGCGCATGCGCAGTGCGATTCTGTAGAACTTTGAATACATGGCAGACAAATAATGGACTTTAATACCAACTGCACAGATCAAGCAGCAAGTTTATCCCAAAGCTATAACCTTTCAATATTAATCTCTTCTTGAAAGATTAACACTAGGCCATCCTAACCTCAAAATGTAACATTCATTGTCAAACTTACTGAACATCGCCCTGTCTTATGAGGTCACATATTTGAAGAATTGTTGGCCAATCAGGTTCCAATCGAAGATTGCTTGTCGCTTTGTCTGGGGAAAAAAAAAAATGAATAAAATAAAAGTACAACATTACACAATCATTTTGGGAACACGAGATGCATTCTAACGATGCATACTTTTTAGACATGATTTTCAATTAAATGTAGCATAATATTTGCTAATCATACTAGATATTGATGCAATACTGAACAAAACTAAATGCGGAATAAAAAAAAAAAAAAAGGAAAACTTCAACTTACCCAGCAGCTTATCAAAATTTGATGTTGAACGAAACATTTTATAATATTATACACTTATATTATGAGAGCCCAAACGTTTTTAAAGTATACATACAATCATAAATAAGATTTAAGACAGATCATACGCTACTTCACGTCATAAATTAATATAAATTTCGTGACGTACAGTAATAATTATTTGATATTTGGTCACTCACTGCCTCTTGCTCCGAAACTCATGTTCAATGACGTAACTTACGATACATTCGGATCAAGTTGAGTTGAATATTACGTGGGTTATTTGTATCAACTCGTTTCTCTATGGGTATCAACGGCTTAGAAATCAAAGTAAATAACCGACCCGAATCAATTCCTTGAATCACGCATCAATTATATTTCTGAATTGGTACCCTATGTTTTGTAACAAATCAATTAAGAATGAATACTTCGAATAATCACGATGATAATATAAGATAATAATTCTGATATTTAATTACATAAATTATTAATTTTTTCTTCTTCTTCTTAAAAATCACTCCTCGGAGGAAGACATATTCGATGTGCATTCCACTGTCTATCCATCTCTTGGCTGGTCTTCCTCTTGTTCTTCTCCCGTCCATTCGTCTATCTTCTTTAGTTCTTTTTGCAAGTCGGTTTTCTTCCATTCTTTCTATATGACCCTTCCAATATTTTCGTCTATCTATAATAAATTTGGTTATGCCTTGAATATGACTTTTGTCCCTAATTTCTGTGTTGCATGGAGAAACTGTGCTGTGTTGTGTATTTTATCAAATAATGTTTTCCCTCAGGGGAATACTCGATAACTGGTCTAACTATCGTTTTTAATTATTAATGTCAACAATAAAAAATTAATCCAATGATATTAACTATGATTTGAGGGAAATGGATTATACAGGGGACGATTGGAAAACATTGGCTCAGGATAGGGATATATGGAGATCTTATGTCCGCGCGGCATTGAACCTACGGGTTCGATAGTGCCAGTGAGTTAGTAAGATAGTAAATAATTTTATAACACAGCGATGTCACAAAGTAGGCCTGCCCTTGGCGAATCTGTATATCAGCTGATCGATTTCTTAGCAACATAACGTCTCGTAAAATAATTTCAATTTGACACAAATTCTAGCGTCATTTTTGTTTTTTTACGTATGCATTTTACAGAAAGCTCCTTATTCAACATGTAGGTAATGGTTGATTATATCAGTACTTTCAATCTTTTTTATTATCATTATCTTTTTATTTCTCTCTGCCGACATATCTTCAATATAAATCAAAATAATATTATTAATCACAGTATTTGTGATCTGATGAAGTAAACTTTACTGATAAATTAATCACAAATTGAATCGTTAGAGTCAACTATTGTTCAGCGAATTGAATCGTTAAGTATCATAGAGCAAAGTATTGTTCAGTACCTTGATTTTACAAGACATTCGAATCGTCACATGCGCATTTGGCATGCGCGAAAAGCTTCAAAGAATAATGACGTCACATTCAATTCGTCAACATTTGAGAAAAAGATGTTGAAATAATTATATAAGGATTTTAAACCGTGACGTCATGAATTGATAAAACTTTAATATCTGTTTCACGTGATTGAAAAATTGGCAATAAAATTTATTGCAATCATGTCAATGAAAGGTAATTTTTTTATGTTAATACCAACTGTACCATAGTTTTGTTTATAAAATTTACTTTTTGCTATAATGTTACAATTCTTTATCGAATACTTTCTTTTTTTAATATCAAATTAAATCCCATGTATATTTAAAATCTACAATCATATTAGTTGCAATTTTATCATTTTAAAATAGTTTATGGTAAATTTATAAAATACATAACCATATTGGTAAAGAACAAATATTCAGTTTGCTGTCACCAGGATTAAGTATTATCATATTGTGATGTTTAACGATTTGTTGAAATCTTAATCAAGGAAACTTGCTAATATGTATTCAAATTATTTATATTTAAATAACTGCTGTGGCTAAAAGTAACATTGTTGCCTCCTCTGTAATGGATCCCAGTATGATTCCTGGTCATGTCTTTATTTTTGAACAAGCCAAACTTACAGCACAGCTTTAAATTCTTTTCAAGGAAAAAGTCGGTTATATGCCGGACACAAATTCTTCTAAGTTCCACAGAATTGCAGTGTGCTTGCGCAAGTTGCAGGATAAGAATGTAAGTGTAGAATTGTGACCGGCATATAACCTACCTCACCCCTTTTTCATTATCATCATCATCAACCATGCAAGTATAGGCCATGTGGCCTGTTACGGTCTCAAAGAAGAATTTTTCCATCCAGCGCTTTTTTGGATGTCCCGGCGATCATTTTCCTTTGAGGGCAGTAACGAAGCATAGCTTTTGGAATTCTGTGAGATGGCATTCGTTGAAAATGGGCTCTTCAGTTGTTTTGGTAATTTTGTATATGGTGGGGAATGGGTTCTACACTCAACTCTTCCATAATTTCCTAATTTCTTTCATGGCCCACTTTGTGTAGCCTGCTGTATGGCGCATAAATCATTTGCTGTTATTCAGCATTCACCTCTTCTTCATGTTGTCCATGCTTCACTACCATATCTTAATACTGGTCTTGCAAGAACCTTATAAAGCCATAGTCTTATGTTCTTTTGTACTAAAGATGGTTCCATAAATACTATTAATTATTAATAAATGAGTCGGAGAAAGTGTTTTAACATCTCACCTCACAAAGTTGTGTGTCTTCACGATACCGGTTTCAAAAGTATAGTATTACTTCCATCTTCAGTCAAATTCCAACTGTTGAAATTTTGTTATTAACATCATCTTCTGAACTGCCATCTGGTGTAGATTTTATGAACTTGGAGATTAAATTATTCTCATCGGGGATATCAAAATTCATTGCTTTATATTTCTTCTTCCGAATGTATATATTTTCCCAAATTGTTAATTCTAAAGCTTTTTCCAAATGTTTCAAAAGTTTAGTGTCTTTTCCGATTTTATGATTTTCTAGCAAACTATGAGCTGCAATTGTCGATTTTTCAATTTCACCATTTTTAAAAAGAACACCTTACAAATATTAAAAATGGTGAAATTAAAAAATCGGCAATTGCAGCTCATAGTTTGCTAGAAAATCATAAAATCGGAAACGACACTAAACTTTTGAAACATTTGGAAAAACCTTTAGAATTAACAATTTGGGAAAAGATATACATTCAGAAAAATAAATATAAAGCAACGAATTTTGATATCCCCGACGAGAATAATTTTATCTCCAAGTTCATAAAATCTACACCAGATGGCAATTCAGAAGTTGATGTTAACGATGAAATTTCAACAGTTGGAATTTGACTGAAGATGGAAGTAATACTAAACTGGTATCGTGAAGACACGCAACTTTGTGAGGTGAGATGTTAAAACATTTTCTCTAACTTATTTATTAATATAAATATCTCATATTGTTTCCTCCCACTGTACATTTAATTAAAAACTATTAATTATTCCCATTGCTTTTTTGTAATTCATGATTTTCTTTGCTTCATCAGCTTCATCTTGAAATGTTAAATTATAACCCAAATAATTAAATTCATTTACTTGTTCTAAAATTTCATCATAAAAACAATTTTGCTGGAACAGAATATAAAAGATCTCCAAATAAGAAATATGAAGACATAGCAAAATATGCGGAAGCAATAAAACATCTCCCTAAACGAACAGCAGTATCTCTCTTCAGATTGGAAACAGGCCATGACTGTCTTCATAGCATAGGGATTGTCCCTAGAACTATGGGATGCTCCTTGTGTGGAGAAAATGTTCTCCTAGGCAAGGAACATTTGCTAAATTGCAGGCGACTTGACCCCAAGAAAAAGGACAGGAAAGACATTGCAAGACTTTATTTGGAAACATGAGGACTAATGGTGTAAAACCAAGCTCCAGCCATTTGAAAACAACAACACAATTTTGCTAGGTATAGGGTATTTCCCATGAAAGGCCATCACTTTAGTTTTCTTTGTATTGATTTCCATATTGGGTTGCTGCACACTTGGCACCTTTAAGTCACGCTTATACAGTTATCTGTTGTCTAATAATTAATTTTTCTCTATTTATTTAATTTTATACTATGTCATTAATCTTTTCCTTGTTTTTTTTATATATCTTGTACATATTAATATATTTAATTCGTTAAATTTAGAGTAAATCAAAATACATTATAAATATTAATTGTATTGTATTCATAACATGTAATCGTTTATATATATTTTAATTTAGATGTAAGACTATTTTTTTCTATCATTTTTTTTAAAACCTGGTTGAGTGGTAGACAAGGCCGTAAGGCCTTAACTCTGCCAGGTAAAATAAAGCTATTATTATTATTATTATTATTATATTGTACCTTTTTGCAATTATATTAAAATTGCCTGTGCTGGTTCAAGTCCCCATGGGGGGGAAAAATTCTCATGACATTTCAGTCAGTATGAGACCAGTGCCCACCCAGCATTGTGAGGAATTTTGATAGCTACAATAAGTTGTGGTGTCAGTCTGAGAAAACCAGTTGTAATGGCAGGGGGAGTCCATGTGCTGACCACATGTCACCCCTACACTGGCTGCATGATCATCTACCTCTGTAATTATTACACGTGGATGTGAGACCAGCAGTTGGATGGCACACCAAGGGTCTTGTAGGCCTGTTGTGCCATGTAGTTAGCATTATTAGGTAAATTATCTATTTGTATAGTTAAATTAGATATGTTTATTTTAAATGGCCATGGAGGGGTGAATCACAATTTTTATGAGGTGAGGTGTGAAAATTTCTGATTCAATTCTGTAAATTGAACGGTGTTATGCATCAACCAGCTATGTATCATTATGTGAGTTTTGAGAAAAATGCATTTAAAGTTGAAGTCAACTTCACTATTTATTGCAGCACCAAACTAACAATACTGGATATTGCAAGTTATTTTCCTTGTTTCACAGTTATGCATCAACAATCTAAGAGTGGGAACTTAGTTGCATGATGCAAAATTTAGATTAGTATTTACAAAGATCTGGTTTCAAAGCTGTTTGTTGCAAAACATAGAATCTCTGATAGTGTTTATATTTTTCTTTAATAATAAGCCTGTATTTAAAGATTTGGTGTAAAAGTGTGCGTACACTTACGTCTATTTTTTAAAAAAATGTCGCTTAGCCGGTTGATGCACAACATTGTCCAATTGATCTCTCTAATTAATTGATTTGCAGAAGAAACAGTTGTGGTAACAGGTTTTGGGCCGTTTGGAGAACATAAGGTCAACTCAAGCTGGGAATGTGTTAAACTTTTGCCAACACTAAATATTGAAGAATTGGGTGTGAAATTAGTTATAAAACAAATTCCAGTATCGTATGAGTATATTGATGATAACGTACCAGCGCTATGGAAGGAACACAATCCTATAGTAAGTATACCTCACTTCCTGTTGCTCGGCATACTTCTTTGTCTCTTATCTTTGGAAATGAAACTAAATCCTAAAGCAGAATTTTAATATTATAATAAATATAAAAGTTAAAGTTAATAATTTTGTATTTTAAAATTTTCTTAATATTTAAATATAACTTAGATAAATAAAATCATCTAACTAATTTATTGTTGGTTATTGTTGAATAAAAATGTCTCAGTAATAATTAATGAAATTGTACTACAAAACAGTTGTTCTAAAGAATGCTTTTAAAAATTGTTTTAAGTCATTGTTGTCAAAATTATAAATCCTTCTGTTGTAACTGTAATAAGAACACCTGCTTAACTTCATATTCTTAAATGAAAGTAAACTAAACTCTGATTGGATGTTAAAACAATTAACTTTTTGATTTAACAAATCAAATTAAACCTTATATATAAAGAACTATTAACCAATAGAATTTAAAATTACCATCATGTGATGTAATAATGGTCTTAAAATTATAAAAGAATTACACTATGCATTCTGCATACAATTTTCATCAAAGATAGAAGTAATAAGAAGAGCTTTCCTGATAAAATGTAATATTTAATACAAGAATAATAATTGATTCAAGAAAAGATAAGACTTTATCTTTAATTGACGGTGAAGAATAATACCACCTACATTTACTTAATCTGCTGGGAAATTAAGAAGTGAAAATATTTTCAATTATTTCTACAAGAAACAGTTTTTAGTGATTTTCCTATCCAGTGTACCAACTTCCGACCCTAAGAAGAGAATCCGGCTTTACCGAAAATTAAATCCAACCTGAACCAGTAATTCTTTTTGGGACACAAATCCTTCTTCAAAATGTTACTACAACATCGGGCATGAAGAGAATTGCTTCTTCAAAACTTTGGCATTACCCTCCCTTTTATATGGAAGTGAGATTTGGACATTAAGAAAAAAGAGACCGGAGCAGAATCAAAGCAACAGAAATTAAATTTCTCAGAAGGACAACAGGATACACTCTTTTAGATCGAAAAAAGAATGAAGAAATTTTAGAACAATTAGAAGTAGAATCAGTAGAAGAAAAACTCAACAGATATAAATTAAACTGGCTGGAGCATGTAAAAAGAATGGATAGTTCAAGAATCCCAAAAATGATAATGTAATATAAACCCAAAGGACATCGTGGACCAGTAAGATTTCTTAAAAGACTGCTAGATGCAGATGTACAAAGGCATAATTCATGATGGATACTGATGAAGAAGATTGAAAGAAATCTGAAGGAACATCCTTCAGGAGAAGTGTTAAATCAATAATAAAATTGTCATCTGAAGGAATGTCAAGAAATGAGAAGTTGAAAAATCTGCAGTAGCCATCCATGCATGGTCAGAAAAACATCACATCTAAATAAATTTTGAAATTAATAAAATAAATGGAAAAACCTAAAGAGCTCACAGTTTTAGAAAAAAATCTACATTAAAAAAATGAAAAGGAGAAATTAATGAATTTTGAAATTCCCGTGGGAAAATGACTTGATTTCAAGGTTTTTCAGTTTACCAATAGAGAGAGCGAGAGAGGACTCTTCAAGGTGGCAGAACAATGTCCATGAAATCAATGATGATGGAACTGAAGAAGAAAGTTTCAAAATTAGTTTAAGAAAAGAAAAATACGAGATTAATGATAAAATTATACATGGAAAAAATTTATGACAAATGTTTCAATCTCAATGGAAATTATGTTGACTATTTAACTCATGCCCCAAATGGGAAGTCAATGACCAGTCACATTTCAATGATTTTTGATTTACAACCAATCACAGTCGTGTTTCGCCTAAAATTTACCAACTAAAGTTTATCATAATACAGAAAGCACCTCCTTTTTAAAATTCTGAATAGGTCATAGCATTATTTTGCAGTGACTGACTCACCAAGAAATATGGCTACCAGATTGTATATATAGTGCATGAATGTCAGCAGAAAGTGCATGCGATAGATACTATAAAAACATTTGTAACAATTGATTATACCACAAAAAAAAGAGATAACACTGTCTGCACTTTCTTAAACAAATTATTTTCCAGGAAATGACGTTGCAGAAAAATATAATTGACATATTTACATAGGACATGAGAAACCTATAACATTGGTTATAAATTTCTCCACTAGGGTGCATTCTTACAATATTGTGATCCTTTGGCAATAAATAATATTATGATCTGGTTGCAGTGATGAACAAAGGAAGGAAATGAAGCGTACCAATCGTTAAGAATTAAATTAATGTTTTTATTACCTCACCTCATATCCTTTTTCTTCTATACTGCAGTTTCGGAGCTTATCTCCATCGTCAGTAGCCTCTGGTCGACCGGTGTTATGTCGTTTCTTGGCGGTTTCCTTCTTACTTCTATCGGTGGACCGATGAACCTCTGGATCAGGTCCACCGATAGAAGTAAGAAGGAAACCACCAAGAAACGACATAACACCAGTCGACCAGAGGCTACTGATGATGGAGATAAGCTCCGAAACTGTAGTATAGGAGAAAAAGGATATGAGATGAGGTAATAAAAACATTAATTTAATTCTTAAATTAAACCTCATAGTGTTCTTTCCGTGTGAAAGTTAAATAAATAATTACGAATCGTTTCTTATTTGTTTTCAAACATCGCCATTTACATTAAATATATAAATATTTTAAAATAACTATATTTAAATAATGATTTGTGAGTAAACAGCTTAATTTTATTCGTTAAATAGTCCTAACAAATGCCACTCTTGATTTCCAAATTCTTTAGATAAATGGAAATCACTCGTGGCATTAGTTATGAAAAATAATTGAAATTTGTATTTTTCACTGGTATGTAGGAAAAGTTCGCTTTCTGGAGGGCAGGAGATACTGAGTTTGAATGTGTTTTCTTGCAGCTGATGGTACATGTTGGAGTGAATGGAGCAGCAGATGGGCTGTTATTAGAACAAAAAGCTCACAGAACAGGATACGATGGGACTGACATACACGGGAAACTGCCCTCTCCACGACAAACTGACTCTAGTACACCAGATATCATTGGACCATTATACGATGTCAGTCAATTAAAGGATAAAGTGGTAGAGAGTGATGTTGGCGTGCCTGTTTGTGTATCATGCAACGCAGGAAGGTAAAATATTCTACATCTATTTCATACATTTGTGATGTGACTTCATAAACTCCTGTCAAATTTTATTCGTAGGGTTTCATTTTTAAAATTATTTCCCACCATTTACAATGATTTTTACTTGTTTTCTAATGATTTGAATATATTTTTTCACGATATTGATCTACATGAAGATGTGGCAGCCATATTGATTTTAATGATTATTCTGTGTTCCAGTGCAGCCAACATAGAGTCTGTACTAATAAAGTTACACTATGTAAAATTAATGTGTATTCTTTCACAGGCTAGAGTACTTAATTTTGTTTAGTTGTTTCTTGACTCACCTCATACTTCTTAACTCTCTTGCATATCTAGATTTTGTCACTGTATTAAATGGCTCAAAGAGTAGGGTGCGTGTAGGCAAACAGTTTTCGGACACTTTTGAAATCCAGAATGGGTTGAAGCAAGGAGATGCACTATCTCCTCTACTATTTAATTTTGTACTAGAGCATGCCATTAAATCTTTAGAGAATGAGGAAGGCTTACAACTGAATGGCGTTAATAAGCTGTTAGTTTATGCTGATGATGTAGTACTATTGGGCGATAGTGAGGAGATACTAAAGGCCAACACGCACACACTATTGAGTAACACTAAGAAATTAGGACTGGAAGTAAATATCAGTAAAACTAAATATATGGTCACACGTAGAAATTCAGTATATAATGGAAATGGACAGCTAATGACAAATGAGGGAAATTTTGAGGAAGTGGCTGAATTAAAATACCTAGGAACAATAATCACAAATAGGAATGAGATGCACAAAGAAATTAAACATAGGCTCAATTCTGGAAATGCATGCTATTATGCATTGCAGAGACATTTGATGTCCCAACTCCTTTCAAAAAACGTTAAGCTGAAAATATATAAAACTATTATTCTACCAGTTATATTATATGGGTGCGAAACATGGACTCTTACTTTAAGGGAGGAAAGGAGATTACGAGTATTTGAGAATAAAGTTCTTAGGAAAATTTTTGGACCAAAGAGAGATGAACAGACAGGTGAATGGAGAAGATTACATAACAATGAACTACATGGTCTTTATAGGAAGCCAAATATAATAAGAACAGTTAAGTCTCGTAGACTGCGATGGGCAGGACATGTTGCACGTATGGGGAATGAAAGACGTGCATGGAAACTTCTTGTAGGAAAGCCAGAAGGAAAATGCCCAGTTGGTAGACCAAGAATAAGGTGGGAGAACAACATTAACTATGATTTGAGGGAAGTAGATTATACAGGGAATGATTGGAAAGCATTACCTCAGGATAGGGATGTATGGAGAGCTTATGTCCGCGCGGCCATGAACCTACGGGTTCGATAGTGCCAGTGAGTGAGTAAGTAAGTAAGTATTTGTGACATTTTCAATGCTGTTCACGTTCACAACTGACGTACAATGGTCTCCTCTCCTGCAGACTGACCTCCGCGCCATCTGATGGCTGACCGACGAACTTCCAAATCAATCCCCTCTCCTTATCACCGGGTATTTCAAAATTCATAGTTGTGTTTTTATTCTTGCATATGTAAATTTTTTCCCAAATTGTGAGTTCCTTCGGTTTTTCCAATTGTTTAAGTAATTTTGTTTTGGTTTCTATTCTATGTTTTTCTGACCAGGCATGTGCAGCTATTGCAGATTTTTCTGTTTCTCCATTTTTAACATTTCTGAGGTGTTCCTTTAATCTTGTATTTAGATTCCTTTTTGTTTTTGCTATGTATTTCCTTTCACAATCTTTACAATTAATTTGATAAATTCCCGATTTTTTATAGTCTTCAATCTTTTCATTTCTGTTGGTTTTTATTAAATTACCTAAGCTGTAATCATTTTTTGGTGCTAATTTAATGTTGAATTTGTTGAAGATTTTTTGAAACTTGTCAAATACTAAAGGATGGTATGTGAACTTCTTGAATTTTTTACCAATATCTTTATCTGTGTGAAGAGTACTTTCATTAATCATTTTTTGTTCCTTAAATTGCATTAGGTTAGCTTTTAGATTGGCATTATGAGTTCAAATATTGTGTATATGTTGGCTTGATTCCATAGTGTAAACTGCTTCGCATGTGCATGGTGTATGGTTGGAACTTAGAAACAATTTTCTTGTCACTTGTTGTAAATTATTTACTCTTCCACCTCATCTGTTACAAATATAGCAACTAACTCACTGGTTCATGGCCGCATGGACATAGGCTCTCTATACATCCCTATCCTGAGCTAATGTTTTCCAATCATTCCCTGTATAATCTACTTCCCTCAAATCATAGTTAATGTTATTCTCCCACCTCATTTGTGGTCTACCAACTGGGCATTTTTTACTCTGGTTTTCCTACAGGAAGCTTCCATGCATGTCTTTCATTCCCTATTTGTGCCACATGTTCTGTCCATCGCAGTCTATGAGACTTAACTATTATTATATCTGGCTTCCTATAAAGACCATAAAGTTCACTGTTTTGTAGTTTACTCCATTCACCTGACTGTTCATCTCTCTTTGGTCCAAAAAATTTCCTAAGAACTTTATTGTCAAATACTCATATCTCCTTTCATCCCTTAAAGTAAGAGTCCATGTTTCGCATCCATATAATATAACTGGTAGAATAATAGTTTTATATATTTTCAGTTTAACGTTTTTTGAAAGGAGTTTTCGGATGTCAAGAGTTCCTGTAATACATAAAACAAAGTGATTTACACCATGACACTACTAACACTTCCTACTGTTTTAACATTTTCTAACGATTCTTAAAATATTTTTTTTAAATTGTTAAGTGTTTATTTATGTCCGCGAAATCTCTCAATTATTTTTTCTAAGTTCTACATAACCATCATCAACAGATGGCAGTCCTTCACAAGCTTGAATGGTGTAATGGATAGCATAGTTGTACGAGTATGAGAGGTCCGGGTTCAAGTCCCAGTTGAAGCATTAATTTTTGTTTTCAAAATAACTAGTGAGTTAGGCTATTTTGATTCACCTGATGTTTGCAGACTGCAGTTTCCACACTCTGTGTGTCATTGTCAATGCTTCCTAACTGTTGATCTTATGGCTCCATCTGTTGGCTGACCAATCAACTTGCATTATATTATTTTTGGTCTGGACATCTTACCTCAATATTAATGTTGATTTGAGAACAAATCAACATTAATATTGAGGTAAGATGTCCAGACCAAAAATAATATAATTAAAATAACCTCAAAATATAACTTCCTAAAATTAAATATTAATCAACTTGCATTTTGCACAGGAATTTCAAAATTCATTATTTTCTCTGTATTCTTTTCTTCTTCATTATTTTCTCTTTATTCAAGAATAAAGAGAAAATAATGAATTTTGAAATACCTGGGGAAAAAAAAAAATAGATTTGCAAGTTCATTGGTCATCGAACAGAGAGAGCAGAAATCACCCTGTAAGTTCACCAATGACAAATTCAACAGTTAGAAAAGATAAGTGTGTGGTGACAGCACCAACTCATAATAATTACCTGTTTCAGGTACCTGTGTGAATATACGTACTACACTTCACTCAACATCAGTTCCTTGCGTACTATATTCATCCACGTGCCACCACTTAGCAAGTTCTCTGCAAAGCAGATCTCTGCTGCTCTTAAAACAGTCATTTGTTCACTCGTTCAACATGTTCACGACCACGAGAGCAACCAAATTAATGCAATACTGGATGAGTAATTCATGGAGAGCAGCCGTATCATTTACAAGATTTAACTTGAAAATGTACATTATAATGGAATAGTTACCTATGTACCAATGATATTATTATGGTTATTAAAAAAAGAAAAGATGAGTTAAGGAAAGAGTGGAGAATGCTGAGTTTGCAGTGAAACACCTGCTCTTGGGCAGAACACTATGTCTGTCCTGAAGGTGACAGGTTACCAGTCCAAGGGTCTTTGGCCCGAGGCTTGATAAGTTGCAGGAGGGTATCTATCTATAGTGTTCTGCCCTAGGGCAAGGTCTTTCACTGCAATCATAGCATTTACATGCTACGCTTTACAGCTTTATTAGGGAATTATAGGTGTGGTAGCTTCCTGTTGCTTTCCACACCGGTGAAGGATGATAATGATGGCCAGATAATGTTCAGAGACCTTTTGGGCCTTACACCTACCTGACATTTGTCTTATAGGTGAGGAGAATCCCCGGAAAAACCCCACTCAGGAAGCTTGTTCCAGGCCTGCTGCACACTACCTCGAGACCACAGCTAATAATACCTATAGTACATACATAATTTTATGTCTTAGTATTTTATAAAGAAAAGCAAAGAAATTGTATTTCAACTTTTATAGGAAAAATCAGTACGAGGTTTAATTTAAGATTTGAATTAACATTGTTTAACGTCACCTCATATCCAGTCTTCTAAATGTACCAGTTTCGAAGCTTACGTGATTTCATCTTCAGTAATATCTTGTCAAATGATGTTATGTCGTTCAGGAGAACTGCTTCTTACTCCCTCTGTTGGTGGACTGATGAACTTCCAACTGAAATCAAAATCTCGAGGAATTTCAAAATTTGAAAGTTTTTCTTTCTTGTTTTTTTTTAATGTAGATTTTTTCTCAAACCCGTGAGCTCTTTTTGTTTTTGGGAAAAAAATCTACATTCAAAAAAACAATAAAGAAAAACTTACAAATTTGGAATTCCCGGGGATTTGATCTGGAGGTTCATCAGTCCACCAACAGAGGGAGTAAGCAGTTCTCCTGAACGACATAACATCATTTGACAAGAAATTACTCAAGATGAAGCCATCTAGACTTTGAAACTGGTATAATTAGAAGTCTGGATATGAGGTGAGGTGTAAAGAATTTTAATTAAAATCTTAAACAAATGCTTATTAAAACATTTAATGTACAAAAGCAAATTACTTGGTTATCGCTATTTAACATTTTTGCTAAGAAACTTGTATCTAGGGAGTTTGTTTAATAATACATTCAAAATGGAAGAATATGTAAATGTTTGGTCCTGCACCGTAGCCGAGTGGTTAAGGCAAGAAGCCTTGGTGCAGACCTATGGGAATTTTGCTGGTTCGAGTTCTAACAGAGGAATAAATTTTCTTATGGAATTTCGGCCAGTATGGGACTGGTGACCACCCAGCATCGTGAGGCATTTGGGTAGCTACAATAAGTAGTGACTCCAGGTTCAGAAGACCAGGTATAACGGCTGCGGAACCCGAAATGCTGACCACATGTCACCCCTACACTTGCTTATGATCGTCTACATATGTGATTAACACATGTGGATGTGAGGCCAGCAGCCAGTTGGTAGGCCAAGGGCCTTCTAGGCCTGTCGCGCTTGGAGTAAATATGTAAATGTTTGAGAAGAAATTTGTGAATTGGCAAGATGTGCTATTTGTGTACAAGTGAAAATGGTGACATCAGTATTACAAATGGTGAATTTGTAGTAAGTGCCCGTAACATGAGTTTCACGGGAAAATTTAACAAATGTAATTTCTATTTTAGTTCCTATACAGACTAAATTGTGTGAAAAGACTTTTTTATTCAAGTGTGACAGGCCTAGAAGGCTCTTGGCCTACCAGCCGACTGCAGGCCTCACATCAAGCCAGTGTAGAGATGACATGTGGTCAGCATGCCGGGCCCCCAGCCGTTACAGCTGGTCTTCTCAACCTGGAGTCGCTACATATTGTAGCTACACAAATGCTTCATGATGCTGGGTGGGCACTGGTCCCATACTGGCCGAAATTCCATGAGAAAATTTCTTCACCCATGAGGACTCAAACCAACGCAAGTCTCATAGCTCTGCACCAAGGCTGCCTTAACCACTCAACTACGGTGCGAGACTGTTTAAAAATTAATTTTGTTAATAGAAATTGTTTGATTGCTGTAATTATACGAGAATTTCCCAGAAATTTTCTATAGGATCGTAACAGGCTTTGGCCTAATACTTGGAAGGAAGAAGAAGAATATTTTTGTATGCGTGGTAAACTTAATACCTGTGAAATCAATTACACATTCTGTATTGTAGCAATGTATAAAGTTCTAAGACACAATTGTTATTGTTGTTGTTATGTAAAAATGAATCTTAATAAAAGTATCTAAAATTCTTATTGAAAAATTATTTTGTATAAAACAACCAAAAGAAATAACATCGCAAACACTATTGTTTTAAATTATAGGGAAGTTTAGGTAATGTGGATCCTTCTGTTTGAGTGGACTCTGTTAATATCTTTTTAATTGGTGCTGCCCTCGAACAGAAAATATTTTAACTTCTTCCACTCATCAACTTTGATGAATCTTAATAAAAGTATCTAAAATTCTTATTGAAAAATTATTTTGTATAAAACAACCAAAAGAAATAACATCGCAAACACTATTGTTTTAAATTATAGGGAAGTTTAAGTAATGTGGATCCTTCTGTTTGAGTGGACTCTGTTAATATCTTTTTAATTGGTGCTGCCCTCGAACAGAAAATATTTTAACTTCTTCCACTCATCAACTTTGATGGGTTCAAGACCAGTTTCTTTTTAAATTCTTTATGCGAAGATGGATTTATTTGTGATATTTATGAAATTGACCAGTTTAAAAGTTTTTCAAGCTAAGAACCAATTCTTAATTTCTGCTATTGAATATTACAAATGTTGAAAAAAAACTCTTAAATATATTATATTTTGTAGATGCTGTTTTAATATACTGACGGGTTTGGTTTGATATTATGTGACATGGTGGCTGTATAAAATAATTAAACATAATAAAGGAATTCAGTTAAAGTGGACCCTTCACGAGGACCTGGGTCCACTTTACACGAATGCGTATATTTTATCAATGAGGATGCTATCTGTAAAAACCATTCACTTAATTAATTTCATTTAATATCCTTGTAATTTTACTAAACCCAAAGACCGTCGCTTTCTGCAGTTGAATGACGTGTGAATGTTATAATCAACAACAATTTTTCAAAACATTAAATAAATATCAACACTTTTTAATTATGATCAGTCATAAATATTTTCACATTAATCTGTGTCTGTCTGTATAAATTTATAGAGTAGATAAACTTAAAAATAGATTAAAAGCTAAGGTGGACTCTGGGGTTCACTTTATCTGAATATGGAGATTAAAGTGGACCTTTCTTGTAATATAAAAAAGTTTATAAATTATGAAGATGTTTCCACATTTGAGTAAAATAACAATGCTATTTCATAGTTACAACACTAATGATAACACTGGTCAACAGTGGTTTTGTTGCCCTGATGTAATACTATACAATACTAAACCGGTATCGTGAAGACACGCAACTTTGTGAGGTGAGATGTTAAAACATTTTCTCCAACTCATTTATTAATATAAATACCTCATAGTGTTTCCTCCCACTGTAAATTTAATTAAATTAGCTTGGGATGCCAAGTGTTCACAAACTTTGTAGGAAATAAGAGGTCAAAAAAACTATAAGGATCTTGTGGCAAATCATCTGCATGTCCTCACAGTATTTCTTAGATTCCCATTTGGACTTTTTCCTGACAACTGTGCATGGGGAACAATTCCACCAGCAAATTTCGGACAAGGAAATGAGATACCAGGGAAAGTGGAGAGCATCAATGTTAGCTGATTACTGCTGGACACTAATCGGGGAATCGCTAGCAGAAAACTACAAATGCCAGGCAAAGCGGTTGCACCTTCAGTGATCTTCCTCCGAGGGATAACAACAAGGTAAATACATGCATAAGCTCATATAGGCACTAACGTAAACTTAGCATAACTTCAACACGAGAGCTAATCTTGCATTTTCATTAACATTTTCGTCATCAGCACACCTGAAAACATATATATATTAGCTGTTTCCATGTCACTTACAGAAAAAAGTCAAATTTTGTTGGCTAGTGTTATTAGATGGCAAACCAAGTGGTAAAAGAAGAGTTGGAAGACCCAAATTACAGTAGTTGGATGATGTCCAGGATGACCTTGTGAAGACAGGAATTAAGAGAGGATTGGGCAGCAATTCTTAAGGAGGTCAAGGCTAAACTAAAAGGGCTGTAGGACTGGTGTATCTGAGTGTTTTGACATGATACACAGTGATGGATAACAACAATAATACTGACAATTTATTAAGTATCTATCAACATTACAACTTAAATGTATCAAGTAAAAAAATATATAGCTCCTGGTGACATTTCTACAATAATTAAGTTGCTGTCACTCCTCTTGTAAGCATAGGGCCTTGATGAAAATATGTACCTGCACTCCAGTCTGTTCTTTGCTAAATTCTTGACTCTATTCCATCTGTTCAATTTGTGTGCTGTGCCATGTAATGTTTTATCTCTGTGGATTACATTCCAGAGTGTCTGTCCCATCCATTTCCATTTACAATTAACACTGTGGGGTATCATCTCACCTCATATTCTTCTTCTTATTCAGTACTTTCACAACCGTTGCTCCCTCTGTTGGTTGACTCAACAAACTCAAAATCAAATAATTCTCCTCAGAAATTTCAACGTTCTTATCAATATATATTAGGAAGCAACATTATGAATAATATGAGGTGAGAGATAAAAGTTTAATTCATATAATAAATTTGGGAATTTTTTCACATCATGAGGTTTTCTTATGAAGAATCAAATAAATTGTGAATTCTTCTTACCTCATACATCCATGTTTTTTAACACAGAACTGCGGTACCGGTATCGGGAAATACATAATTTCCATCTTCAGCTGTTTTCACAACTGTCACTTTTTCATTATGCCGGCAACTTTCTAAACTGCCATCTGGTGTACTTTTGAAGAACTTTGTAATCAAACTTGCTTCGTCTGGAACCTCGAAGTTCATGGTTCTGGTATGTTTTTTTAATGTATATTTTTTCCCAAGCTGTTAATTCCAAAGGTTTAGATAGATGTTTCAAAAGTTGTGCTTCTTTTTCAATTCTATGATTCTCTAATAAACTATGTGCTGCTATTGCTGAGTTTTCAATTTCACTATTTTTTGTGTGTCTAAAGTGTTCTTTTTTGCAATTTAGCCTGGGTAATCTTCTGTTAAGTAGTAAAAAAGTTAATACCCCAGACAACAAAAAATCTGGAATTTATCAAATTAATTGCAAAGATTGCAATAAAGTATATATAGGAAAAACAAAAAGGAATTTAGGCACTCGCTGGTTTAAATCCTGGCTGGTATGAACCAATATGAACGATTATTTCGTAACCAAATTAAAAAACACAGAGGACCATATGTTCAATCTTATTTTGATTTAATAAAATACATTCTGTATTCACTCAACTTATTTTAATTAAGCTTCCATGCCTTCACAATATAATCAAATTTCAGAATTGGAATCAAACAATCAATCACCCCCGTATATGCTTCACATCAAGATCAAATTAAAAAATCAACTTTCAGGTGTACTATCTTACTATAGTATCCTGACCAAATAAATTCACCATGGAATACATCTAAGGCACTTCATGCCTTCACATCTTTTCACATACAAGATGTCCTCTAGAATTTTATTAACAATAACAACAATATAAAATTTAGAAATTTTAACAATAGCTGGCCAGCCAATCACAAATTGCAATGTGGACAGGAAGTTTGTAATTTGCAAGACACAAACAAATGAAAGTCAATTCATTTTATAGCAAAGGCATATTTAAAGTGTCTTACAAATTGCAAACATCACTTTCCACGGATGGTTTGGCACCTACATGAATTGATAAAACTTTAATATCTGTTTCCACGTGATTCAACAATTGGTAATAAAATTTATTGCAATCATGTCAATGAAAGGTAATTTTTTTACGTTAATACCAACTGTACCATAGTTTTGTTTATAAAATTTACTTTTTGTTATAATGTTACAATTCTTTATCGAATACTTCTTTTTCTAATATCAAATTAAATCCCATGTATATTTAAAATCTACAATCATATTAGTTGTAATTTTATAATTTTAAAATAATTTATGGTAAATTATTTATAAAATACATAACCATATTGGTAAAGAACAAATACTCAGTTTGTTGTCACCAGGATTAAGTATTATCATATTGTGATGTTTAACGTTAATACTACCACCCCCGAAGTAATTTCAATTTGTTGAAATCTTAATCAAGGAAACTTACTAATAATTCAAATTATTTATTTTTAAAGAACTGCTGTGGCTAAAAGTAACAATGTTGCCTCCTCTGTAATGGATCCCAGTATGATTCCTGGTCATGTCTTTATTATTTAACAAGCCAGACTTACAGTACAGCTTTACATTTTTTCATCATCATCCATGCAAGTATTCGGCCATGTGTCCTGTTATGGTCTCAAAGATGAATTTTCCATCCAGCGCTTTTTTGGACATCCCAGCGATCTTTTTCCTTTGAGGACAGTAACAAAGCATAGCTTTTGGAATTCTGTGAGATGGCATTCGTTGAAAATGGGCTCTTCAGTTGTTTTGGTAATTTTGTATATGGTGGGGAATGGGTTCTACACTCAACTCTTCCATAATTTCTTTCATGGCCCACTTTGTGTAGCCTGCTGTATGGCGCATAAATCATTTGCTGTTATTCAGCATTCATCTCTTCTTTGTGTTTTCCATGCTTCACTACAATATCTTAATACTGGTCTTGCAAGAACCTTTCTCCAGCCATTTGAAAACAACAACACAATTTTGCTCAGTATAGGGTATTTCCCATCAATTTAGTTTTCTTTGTATTGATTTCCATATTGTACCTTTTTGCAATTATATTAAAATTGCTTGCACTGGTTCAAGTCCCCATGGGGGGAAAAATTCTCATGGATTTTTGGTCAGTATGAGACCAGTGCCCACCCAGCATTGTGAGGAATTTGGGTAGTTACAATAAATAGTGGCTTCAGGTTGAGAAAACCAGCTGTAATGGCAGGGGGAGTCGATGTGCTGACCACATGTCACCCTTACACTGGCTCCATGATCATTTACCTCTGTGATTAACACATGTAGATGTGAGGCCAGCAGCCAGTTGGTAGTCCAAGGGCCTTGTAGTTAGCATTATTAGGTAAATTATCTGTTCATATAATTAAATCAGATATTTTTATTTTAACTGACCATGGAGGGGTGAATCACACATTTTTATGAGGTGAGGTGTGAACATTCCTGATTCAATTCTGTAACTTGAACAGTGTTATGCATCAACCAGCTATGCATCATTATGTAAGTTTCGAGAAAAATGCATTTAAAGTTTAAGTCAATGTTCACTATTTGTTGTAGCACCAAACTAACAATACTGGATATTGCAAGTTATTTTCCTTGTTTCACAGTTATGCATCAACAATCTAAGAGCGGGAACATTTGGCGCTTAGTTGCATGATGCAAAATTTAGATTAGTATTTATGAAGATCTGGTTTCAAAGCCGTTTCTTATAAAACATAGAATCTCTGATAGGACTGATAGTGTTTATATTTTTCTTTAATAATAAGCCTGTATTTAAAGATTTGGCGCTAAAAGTGTGCGTACACTTATATCATTAACTAGTGCAACAGATGGCATCAAAATATCAATTTTTAAAATGGTGCTTAGCTGATTGATGCATAACATTGTCCAATTGATCTCTTTAATTAATTGCTTTTTGTTATTTGCAGAAGAAACAGTTGTAGTAACAGGTTTTGGGCCGTTTACAGGACATGAAGTCAACTCAAGCTGGGAATGTGTTAAACTTTTGCCAACACTAAATATTGAATCAGAATTGGGTGTGAAATTAGTTATAAAACAAATTCCAGTATCGTATGAGTATATTGATGATAACGTCCCAGCGCTATGGAAGGAACACAATCCTATAGTAAGTATACCTCACTTCCTGTTGCTCGGCGGACCTCTTTGAATGGGTTCTTTGGAAATGAAACTAAATCCCTAGATCCTGAATCATGCATTATTCTACAGTACCTTCACATTAAATAACCTTTTTCTCTTCAGATCTATTTAAATACCCTACTTTTCACTGATGATCAAGTCATAATTTCCAATTCAGAGAATAACTTACAAATAAAACTATATACACTAAATAAAATACTCACCAATAAGCACTGGTCAGCTTGGTGAGTTTTTCGTTTTTTGACCGAATTGATATTACTACTTCTTCCCATACCAATTCCCTCTTTCAACTTTTCTATCCAGTCTCCCTTCACTGACCTCTTGTTTCTTTCGACCCTGATGGTATTAGAGTATTCGAGGCCTAGGGGTTCATTTCTCCTTCCTTCCTAACCCTACTTTCTCTCTATGGGTGACGTAACCGTCATATGTGCTGCCTACTACTAAACAGTTACAACTAGTTTATTGTACTCCAATACAAACATGAAGCCTCTCCTCCGTTGTCCAGCTTTTGTAGAAGAGACCAGCCTTTCTGCTAAATATTGGAGTGCAAGAGAGCGAATGATTTCATTATCAAGTGCTCAACATTAGATACCAACCAACCACCACTAAATAAAATATTAAAGGATTTTGGGATGAAAATTTCAGTACAAAAGTCAAAAGTAATGGCATTCTTAAGAGAAGATCCACAATACACAATAACCAATGCATAGAACAAATACAAAATTTCAACTATCCATCCATAGTAATTCTGCCCGAGGGCAGGTCCTTCACTGCAATCATAGCATTTTCATGCTATGCTTGCAGCTTTACTAGGGAATTGTAGGTGTGGTAGCTTCCCATTGCTTTCCACACCGGTGAAGGATGATGATGATAACGATAAGGATGATGATGATGTTGGCCATATGATTTCGGGGACAGTTTGGGCCTTAAAGTTTTCCTGACATTTGTCTTACAGGTGAGGAAAAACCCCGATAAAAACCTCACCCAGAAAAACTGCCCCGACCGGGGATCGAACCCGGGCCCGCTGCGCGACAAGGCAGCACGCTACCTCGAGACCACAGCAGTGGACATTTCAACTATTTAGGTTGTGAAATATCTCGTCAAAATGAAAAAGATGTGAACAAGAAAATCACCAAATTTACACAAATCTTAAGAATAATAAATAATACATTAAAAGCTAAATTAGTACAAAATCTACAAGAATAAAAATATATAAACTTAGGCATTACCCTCCCTTTTATACAGAAGTGAGATTTGGACATTAAGAAAAAAAAGAGAGGAGCAGAATCAAAGCAACGGAAATGAAATTTCTCAGAAGGACAACAGGATACACTCTTTTAGATCGAAAAAAAGAATGAAGAAATTTTAGAACAATTAGAAGTAGAACCAGTAGAAGAAAAACTCAACAGATATAAATTAAACTGGCTGGAGCATGTAAAAAGAATGGATAGTTGAAGAATCCCATAAATGATAATGTAATATAAACCCAAAGGACATCGGGACCAGTAAGATTTCTTAAAATACTGCTAGATGCAGATCTACAAAGGCCTAATTCATGATGGATACTGATGAAGAAGATTGAAAGAACATCTGAAGGAATATCAAGAAAGGGGAAGTAGAAAAATCTGCAGTAGTCGCCCATGCATGGTCAGAAAAACATCACATCTAAATAAATTTCAAATTAATAAAATAAATAGAAAAACCTAAAGAGCTCACAGTTTTAGAAAAAATCTACATTCAAAAAAATTAAAAGGAGAAATTAATGAACTTTGAAATTCCTGGGGAAAAATTACTTGATTTCAAGGTTTTTCAGTTTACCAACAGAGAGTGCGAGATATGGCTCTTCAAGATGACAGAACAATGGTCACGAAATTGCTGATGATGGAACTGAAGAAAAAAGTTTCAAAATTAGTTTAAGAAAAGAAAGATATGAGATTAATGATAAAATTATACATAGAAAAAAAATTATGACAAATGTTTCTCAATGGAAATTATGTTGAAAAATAATTGAAATTTGTATTTTTCACTAGTATGCAGTGGACTAGTGGTTATGCTCCTTGCCTCTGGTCCTGAGGGTCGCGGGTGCAAACCCAGCTGGGGTCAATGGATTTTTTTAGGATGGAAAAATCCAGGGAGCAAGTCCTTCGGGAGGGACTTTAAGCTGTGGGTCCCGAGTCCGAAGATTTTCAGGCTGGTAAAAGATCCTTAAGCCTGAATGGAAAGGCCTCTAAGCAAAATTTACCGAATTTTCCCGTCTGAGTACTATCTTGGTTTCCTAGATGTCAGTATGAGGCAGAACGCTGACCATGGACCACTCAAGTGACATCTATACGAAAACAAGTGTAACTAAATTAGTATGGTTCAAATTCTTCCCTGTAGGGGGAGAGCGCCTAAATCACTGTTAAGGAAAAACAAGGGCTTAAAAAAATGTAAGAAAAGTTAATTTTCTGGAGGGCAGGAGATACTGAGTTTGAATGTGTTTTCTTGCAGCTGATGGTACATGTTGGAGTGAATGAAGTAGTAGACGGACTGGTTTTAGAACTAAAAGCTCACAAAACAGGATACGATGTGACTGACATAGATGGGAAACTGCCTTCTCCACGACAAACTGACTCTAGTACACCAGATATCATTGGACCATTATACGATGTTTGTCAATTAAAGAATGAAGTGGTAGAGAGTGATGTTGGCGTGCCTGTTCATGTATCATGCAACGCAGGAAGGTAAAATATTCTACATCTATCTCAGACATTTGTGACGTGACTACATAAACTCCTGTCAAATTTTATTCTTAGGGTTTCATTTTTCAAATTATTTCCCACCATTTTGCAATGATTTTTACTTGTTTTCTAACGATTATTAGAATATATTTTTTTCAAAATATTGAACTACATGAAGATGTGGCAGCCATATTGATTTTAACAATTATTCTGTGTTCCAGTGCAGCCAATAAAGAGTCTATACTAATTAATTTACACTAAATAAAATCAACATGCATTCTTTCACAGGTTAGAGTACTTAAATTGCATTAGGTTAGCTTTTGGGTTGGTCTTCCCCATGGAGACTCGAACCAGCACAAGTCCTGTAGCTCTGCACCAAGACTTTTTGCCTTAACCACTTGGCTACAGCGTGGGACATATATATGTATACAATATATTTGAAGAGAACATTTTTTTTTTCCGCCTAGACTGAGACTCGAACCCGGGACCCTTGGCTTTCTTGGTCTAGGCAAAAATTTTTCTCTTCAAATATAATTTATCCTTCAGTGAGAAGTGTTAAATTAATAATAAAAACATCAATGCATACAATAGTTTAAATTCTGAAGATAATAAATACCAAAAAAAAAAGTTTGTACTTTCACGTTAATTTGTGATGACTACGGAAACAGAAAGCTGCCATATTGATTGTAATGACAATGTTTATATTTCAGGTATCTGTGTGAATATATATATTACGCTTCTCTAATCATCAACCCTTTGTGCACAATATTTATCCACGTGCCTGTACTAGGGACGTTCACTGCAATGCAGCTGGCTACTGCTATTAAAACAGTCATTTACTTGTTGATTCCACATATTAACGAGTACGTCAAGAACAATGCAATACTGGATCAGTAATTCAAGTCGTATAATTAAAAAAATTAACATTATAACATCGCACATTATAATAAAAATTTTATTTTTGTTTCCAAATTTATAATATGTAAAAATAATCTTAATAAAACCTAAATTAATAATTTCAAAATTCTATTACAACATTATTTAGTAATGTAAATAAAGGGAAATGGATTTTATATGAAGGGCAGCAAGAATTTCAAGAAGAGAAAAAATTAGGAACTCGGTTATAAGGGAGAAAATGAAGATTGAAGACACTATTTTAGATTACATTAAAACTCAGCAATTAAGATGGTACGGACATGTCCAGCGAATGGAACAAGATTGACTAGCAAAATCTGTTTTGGAATGGAAACCTGAGGGAAGACGAGGCAGAGGAAGACCTAAAACCTCCTGGAGTCAGGGAATATATTTATACATGAAGGAGAAACATCTACAACCAGGAGATTGGATGGACCGACAAAATTGGCTATTAGGAATCGGACGATGTCAAAGACATTAATCAACCGATGATCTATATATCTAAATAAAGGGTCTTTCATGTATTATGTAACTTAAAAAAAATGCAAAAATCAAGTCAAAAATGCATTGAAATAAAAAATTATTATTTTTTATATTTTCTATCTACATACATTCTCATTTAATTGCGGAAAATTGAATGAGGCATATGTCCACCTCCACTGCCCTGGCAGCCAATTACTCAGTCTATCAACTTCGTGATGACCCTTTAACATACATCTGTTGATGTTGTTGATGACATGTTGAATTTCTTCGTTAAGGACACATTATATTTGAAGAGAAAATTATACTTTCAGACTGGGATTTCAACCCAGGACCTTTGGCTTTCTATGCCAATGTTCTACCACCTGAGCACCCCAATCTAAATGCAAATTTTTCTCTTATACATTGTTAATTCCAGAGCGCCAAATGGTATGAACCTTTGCTCTATCGCGCAAATGGCAGCTTCTTTTTTAAGATTTTTATTGGGAATGTAAACATTACTTTAAAGTTAGTAGGGTTTGTGTCAATTGTTTTTATTATTGATTTAACACTTCTTACTGAAGGACAAATTATATTTGAAGAGAAAAATTTTACGCTCAGACTGGGGTTTCAACCGAGAACCTTTGACTTTCTAGGCCAATGCTCTACCAACTGAGCCCCACCAATCCAAATGTTATCTTCCTTAAGTTGGAGAACTGTTTGTGGTTTGTTTACATAGATTTTGGATTCACAAAACCCCATAAAAAGAAGTGACATGAAATAAGGTCACAACATCTGGGACATGTGCCTAATTTAATTTTCTGCACTTAAATGGGAGTGTATGTAGATGAAAATTAAAATATATATATAGCATTAGCTCAGGATAGGGATGTATGGAGAGCTTATGTCCGTGCGGCCATGAACCTATGGGTTCGATAGTGCCAGTGAGTAAGTAAGTAAGTAAGTATATATATGTGTTATATTATTTTTGGTCTGGACATCTTACCTCAATATTGTTGATTTGTTCTTGGACATGTTTCAAAACAATTCTGTTTTGATAAAACAGAATTGTTTTGAAACATGTCCAAGAACAAATCAACATTAATATTGAGGTAAGATGTCCAGACCAAAAATAATATAATTAAAATAACCTCAAAATATAACTTCCTAAAATTAAATATTATATATATGTGTGTATGTGTTTTTCAATGCATGTTTGACGTAATTATTGCATTTTTTAAAATTGTGTAATATATGAAAGCCTATATATATCTTCTTCTTCCTTCCAAGTATTAGGCCAAGGCCTGTTATGATCCTACAGAAAATTTTCCCTCCAGTGTTTCATAGGACAGCCCAGTGATCTTCGTCCTCTTGGTATATAATTATAAACAGCTTTGGGGATCCGATTTGAACTCATTCTTTCTAGATGGTGTTTCCAATTTAGTTGGTACTGTTTAATATATTCCAAAATTGGGGTAGTCTTCAATTCTTTTAAGATATCGGTGTTCCTTTTCCAATCCCATCTGGTGTAACCCGCTGTTCTGCGCATGAATCTCATTTCACAAGCCGTTATTCTGCTTTCATGTTGTCTTTTTAGTGTCCATGCTTTACTACCATAGGTCAACACTGGTCTAGCCAAAGTGTTATATAAATGTAATCTGGTGTTTTTTTTGTACAAGGGATGGTTTCATAACTTGATTAATAATTCCCAAACTTTTATTATAACTAGTAATTTTTTCAGGGATATCCTTTTCATCCCAAATAGAGAGATAATATCCAATGATGTTGAGTGATTCCGGGTTCTGTGGCCGTGGTCCATAGTTGGTGTTGATACCAGACGTTTCGCCCTCAACTGCGGAGGGCATCTTCAGTGGCGAGTGCTTCTAGGCGTGTTTCCTGGTCGGAAGCTCTACTTAGAGTGAACGCTGCGGGTGTTGTATTGATACTAGTGGTGGGAGCAGGGTGAGCGGGCGTGGCTCTTGCTGATTGGCTAATGGTCGTCTCCTTGTTGTCCCTAGTGTTGATGCATTTATTTTCTAGTGTACGGTACCAGGCCTTAGACAGTTTAATACCTTCCTCTTTTCTGTTAATATTTTCCTTATGCTTGTGTATTTCTATAGCCTCTCGATATAATCTAGGGAAATAATAGGAAGTTGTGGCTAAAACTTGTGTATCATCGAATAGAATCTGGTGTCCATTCATAATGGCATGTTCTGCTACAGCCGATTTATCCATTTCTCCTTGTCTGCAGTTTCTTTTGTGTTCTGATAAACGGGTGGCTATACTTCTTTTTGTGGTCCCTATGTATGGTTTACCACACGAACAAGGAAGTCGATATACGCCGCAAGTGGAGAGAGGTGGCCGAGGATCCTTAGCTGAGCGAGATAATATCCAAGATATTTAAATTGATTAGATCTCTCTAAAATTTTTATATATGTATATATACATATATATATGGAATTAATATTATGAGGTCACCTTAATAAATAAGTTTTGTGTGAATTCATCTTACCTCATAAATTGTTGTTTTTTGTACCAACTGACGATGAAGCTTAGAAGCTTTGAAACATGTGTCTTACAAAAAACAACAATTTATGAGGTAAGATGAATTCACACAAAACTTATTTATTAAGGTGACCTCATAATGTTACTTCCTTATATATATATATATATATATATGAATTACAATTTTAGAGACATCTAATCAATTTAAATATCTTGGATATTATCTCTCTATCTGGGATGAAAAGGATATCCCTGAAAAAATTACTAGTTATAATAAAAGTTTGGGAATTATTAATCAAGTTATGAAACCATTAAATTCCACTGACGCATTAGTTACAATATAAAAATGATGTATCTCCATCTACTGAGGATGGGATTTGTCCAGAAAGGCCTACAGTGTTTTAAAACTTGTATCAGTTGAGTAGATCAAACTTACAAGATCTTCTTCACTTCACGGGCTAGGCAAA
This sequence comes from Diploptera punctata, assembly GCA_030220185.1. Classification (NCBI taxonomy): domain Eukaryota; kingdom Metazoa; phylum Arthropoda; class Insecta; order Blattodea; family Blaberidae; genus Diploptera; species Diploptera punctata. Next base: position 740,131 of record JASPKZ010004554.1, on the reverse strand, counting down.
AATTGCCAGTTCCACCTCACAGTTGTTCTGTCCATCTTTTTATTGCCCTTCCTACATTCCTTGAACCTCTTGGCTTGTAGTTGAATGCTGCTCTCGGTAAGCTTGATACATTCATTCTTTCCACATGTGTAAACCATATCTCTCTATATTCTTTGATTTTCTCATTCAATGGATATATATTTAACTCTGTTCTTATATCTTCATTCTTTATCCAATCCAATCTTGTGCAGCCTTTTGTTCTTCTAAGGAAGTTCATTTCTGTGCTTTGTATTCTACTTTGTAATTTTTTGGTCATTACCCAAGTTTCGTTCCCATAAAGTAAACTTACAAGAAATGTGTATAATTCTTGGGTGGGTGGGTAAAGAGAGATATCTCCAAGTTTGTGAAAATTTAATTTTCTAGCTACAGTCAAGCCATTATAATTTCCAGCACAGTCATACCTATCCGATTTTTGGCAGGACTGCTGTGCATGGTGTTGTCAAATCAGTTTACACAATGACACTTCCTACTGTTTTAACATTTTCTAACTATTATTAAAATATTTTTTATAGTTGTTAAGTGTTTATTTATGTCTGCGAAATCTCTCAATTATTTCTTCTAAGTTCTACATAACCATCATCAACAGATGGCAGTCCTTCACAAGCTTGAATGGTGTAATGGATAGCATACTCATACGGAGAACGAGAAGTCCAGGTTTCAAAGCCTAGATGACTTCATCTTCAGTAATATCTTGTCAAATGATGTTATGTCGATCAGGAGAACTGCTTCTTACTCCATCTGTTGGTGGACTGATGAACCTTCAAATCAAAATCTCCAGGAATTTCAAAATTCTTTTTCTTTTTTTGAATATAGATTTTTTCGCAAACCCGTGAGATCTTTTTGTTTTTGGGAAAAAATCCACATTCAAAGAAAGAAAAAATTATGAATTTTGAAATTCCTGGGGATTTGATCTGGAGATTCATCAGTCCACCAACAGAGGGAGTAAGAAGTTCTCCTGAACGATGTAACATCTTTCGACAAGAAATTACTGAAGATGAAGCCATCTAGACTTTGAAACTAAGAGAATTGTATCTATACCTGAGCCGCCAATTCTCCAGCTTTGAAGTTTAGGTTGTACGAGGGGTAAAGGGAGAACTCACCCTGTACTGTCAATAAGAAAATGGTTGTTGTGGGAGTGAACGTTTGCCACAACCAATCACTGCTCTTGACACAGCTATAGCGCGCTAGTAAGGTTTGAAATTGCTGAGATGTTGTCAGCTGTATGTCTGTTAATCACATACATAAAGAGGCCCCTCCCACTGAATATCCATATCAGCAACACTGTTGTGAAAACGTCAAGGCTGGAGAATCAATGGCTGCAGTATAGGGAGTTTGTTTAATAATACATTCAAAATGGAAGAATATGTAAATGTTTGGTCCTGCGCCATAGTCAAGTGGTTAAGGCAAGAAGCCTTGGTGCAGAGCTACGGGACTTGTGCTGGTTCGAGTCTCCATGGGGGAAGAAATTTTCTCATGGAATTTCGACCAGTATGGGACTAGTGCCACCCAGCATCGTGAGGCATTTGGGTAGCTACAATAAGTAGTGACTCCAGGTTGAGAAGACCAGCTATAACGGCTGGGGGTCCCAACATGCTGACCACATGTCACCCCTACACTGGCATATGATCGTCTACATATGTGATTAACACATGTGGATGTGAGGCCAGCAGCCAGCAGTATGCCAAGGGCCTTCTACCTGCCGTGCTTGGAGTAAATGTTTAAGAATTGGCAAGATGAGCTGTTTGTGTACAAGTGAAAGTGGCGACATCAATATTACAAATAGTGAATTTGTAGTTAGCGCCCGTAACATGAGTTTCATGGGAAAATTTAACAAATTTAATTTCTATTTCAGTTACTATACATATTAAATTCCATTTAAAACTTTTTTTTTATTCAAGTGCAACAGGCCTAGAACGCCCTTGGCCTACCAGCCGGCTGCTGGCCTCACATCCACATGTGTTAATCACAGTTGTAGATCATCATCGAGCCAGTGTAGGTGTGACATGTGATCAGCATGTCAGATCCCCCAGCCATTATAGCTGGTCTTCTCAACCTGGAGTCACTACTTATTGTAGCTACACAAATACCTCACGATGCTGGGTGGGTACTGGTTCCATACTGGCCGAAATTTTTTCCCCCCATGGGGACTCGAACCAACGCCAGTCTCGTAGCTCTGCACCAAGGCTTCTTGCCTTAACCACTAAACTATGGTGCGAGACTGTTTAAAAATTAATTTTGTTAATAGGAATTGTTTGATTGCTGTAATTAGTCCTCATCTAGGGGATATGTGGATGGCGACCACAAGGTGCCCAAGCTGAGCAAAACATTTCTTCCACTTACTTGTGTTTTGCACTCTTTTAACTTTACTATCTAACCTCTCTTGGTTAACTCTTGTTTTTTCGACCCCAACGCTATTAGGGTATCTGAGGGCTAGGGAGTCTTTCCTTTCTTCCATTTCTTCTTTCCTTTATTTTCTTTTCTTCTCCAGAAAAGCCTGACCAGAGGCTATAAGATGGCAGCCCCATCACTGGTCTTGCCTTCCTTTGGCCAGCAACCAATCGAAGGGACTATTATTATGCTTTCAAGTCTTATACGAGGATTTCCCGGAAGATGGTGGAGGGAAAATTTTCTATAGGATCGTAACAGGCCTTGGCCTAATACTTGGAAGGAAGAAGAAGAAGAATATTTTTGTATGCATGGTAAACTTAATACCTGTGAAATCAATTACACATTCTGTATTGTAGCAATGTATAAAGTTCTAAGACACAATTGTTGTTGTTATGTAAAAATGTATCTTAATAAAAGTATCTAAAATTCTTATTGAAAAATTATTTTGTGTATAAAACAACCAAAATAAATAATATCGCAAACACTATTGTTTTAAATTATATATCCTTTGAGAATGTTTATAGTTTTCAATAGCTCAACACTTACTGACATACTAGCCAAAATAAAGGAAAAAAATGCTACTGGTAATTGATGTCTTAGGGTCGTATCTATGAACACATTAGACCATAAAAGTCGTTCTCTGCTGAGAAAGTTGCATCCAAAGACGTTTTTGCTTACTCAAAAATCTGTTCATGCGATAATAATTGTCGAAATTCCTAAGCTACCTGGCGAGGTGACTTTGCAGAGAATGAATTGTGAGCAACCTGATGGGAACCAATGGTAACCGATGTACTTTGAAACCTTGCTGCTTTATCCAAAAGATGTCGGACCTTGAAGACTTCGATCATGTTTTCGGTATATGCACAGAAGAGGAATTTGATAGTCTGCAATGGAAGAACAGGAGAATCGGCATAATATCGTGCGACGCAGACGTCATCGTATACGGTTTTATTTGCAGGACACAAGCATAAATGCATTCCTCTAGCAGACGAAAATAACGGAAGTGGTTTTATTGCTGAGAATTCTGGGTAATTTCTTGCCAATATTACGAAAAAACTAATTTCATGCATGACCAGTCAGCGACTCACTAATTCGAACTTTGCACATTCTCACGGAAAACTCAGCTCACCAGAGACTAACGTATTTGCACGTAGCCCTTAGAGCACTAGAAACAATTACAAGAGCCAGAAAAGTTAAAGTGACAATTATTAAACCTACAGTTACTTTTGAAAGTGAAATCTGGACCCTACCTGAACGAGCAATAACTATATTTGCAATATAAAAGCAGAGGTTTCAAAGCATATATAAAAGGAAAATTTGCATTTAGATTTGAACTTGCTCAGGTAGCTCAGTCGGTAGAGTATTGATCTAAAAAGCCAAAGGTCCTGGGTTCAAGCTCCAGTCTGGATATATAGTTTTTGTCTTCAAATATGATTTATGCATCATTGAGATGTATGAAATGAATAATAAAAACATCAAGCAAAAAGTATTGTAAACACTTGGGAAAGGAAAATCTTAAGAAAAAGGTTATGGCCTTGTTTATGATGGGGGGAGTTTGGAGAATCAGGACCAACTCTGAATTACAAGGACGTAAATATTGTCACTGATATAAAAATCAGATGGTTAGAGTGGCTGGACCATATCATCAGGTTGGATAATAATACAATTCATGTTTAATTATGACAAATAACATTATGAGGTTCTAATTCATGAAGAATAATGAAAATCCAGTAGTCATAATATCAGGTCAAAATGGGAGGGATGATTCCTCTTGAAAACTGCAGTTCCCGTGTTTAACAAAACATAACCCATGAGGTAAGATGTAAAAAAAAAAGACTCATTCTTCATGAATAATACAATTCCTAAAATATTATTAGATGGCAAACCAAGTGATAAAAGAAGAGTTGGAAGATCCAAATTACAGTGGTTGGATGATGTCCAGGATGACCTTGTGAAGACAGGGATTAAGAGAGGATTGGGCAGCAATTCTTAAGGAGGTCAAGGCTAAACTAAAAGGGCTGTAGGACTGGTGTATCTGAGTGTTTTGGCATGATACACAGTGATGGATAACAACAATAATACTGACAATTTATTAAGTATCTATCAACATTACAACTTAAATGTATCAAGTAAAAAAATATATAGCTCCTGGTGACATTTCTACAATAATTAAGTTGCTGTCACTCCTCTTGTAAGCATAGGGCCTTGATGAAAATATGTACCTGCACTCCAGTCTGTTCTTTGCTAAATTCTTGACTCTATTCCATCTGTTCAATTTGTGTGCTGTGCCATGTAATGTTTTATCTCTGTGGATTACATTCCAGAGTGTCTGTCCCATCCATTTCCATTTACAATTAACACTGTGGGGTATCATCTCACCTCATATTCTTCTTCTTATTCAGTACTTTCACAACCGTTGCTCCCTCTGTTGGTTGACTCAACAAACTCAAAATCAAATAATTTTCCTCACAAATTTCAACATTCTTATCAAAATATATTAGGAAGCAACATTATGAAGAATATGAGGGGAGAGATAAATAAATTATGAGATTCTCTTAATAAATAAGTTTGGTCGGTATTTGAAACGACAATTTGTAAGGTAAGATGAATACATAACTAACTAACTCACTGGCACTATCAAACACATAGGTTCATGGCCATGCGGACATAAGCTCTACATACATCCCAATCCTGAGCTGTTTTCCAATCATTCCCTGTAAAATCCATGTCCCTCCAATCATAGTTAATGTTATTCTCCCAACTCATTCTTGGTCTACCAACTGGGTGTTTTCCCTCTGGATTTCCTACAAGAAGCTTCCACGCATCTCTTTCATTCCCCATTCGTGCCACATGTACTGCCCATCGCAGTCTACAAGACTTAACTGTTCTTATTATATCTGGCTTCCTATAAAGACTATGTAGTTCACTGTTATGTAGTTTTCTCCATTCACCTGTCTGTTCATCTCTCTTTGGTCCAAAACTTTTCCTAAGAACTTTATTCTCAAATACTTGTAATCTCCGTTCCTCCCTTAAAGTAAGAGTCCATGTTTCGCAACCATATAATATAACTGGTAGAATAATAGTTTTATATATTTTCAGTTTAATGTTTTTTGAAAGGAGTTGGGACATCAAAAGTTTCTGTAATGCATAATAGCACACATTTCCAGAATTGAGCCTACGTTTAATTTCTTTGTGCATCTCATTCCTATTTGTAATTATTGTTCCTAGGTATTTGAATTCAGCCACTTCCTCAAAATTTCCCTCATTTGTCATTAGCTGTCCATTTCCATTATATAATGTATTTCTATGTGTGACCATATATTATTGATATTTAAAGATGAATACATACCAAACTTATTTATTTCATAGTTCATTAATTTTTCTTTTTAATGTAGACAACGTAACGGGTGTGAAAGTAGTGGGGGATGGAACCGAATTAGGCACCGAGGTGAGGTGATACAATATTACTTAAATGCATTTATATATACTGTTAGTTAACCACTTCACATGGTTACAAGGAAAAAATCAGATTGGTTGAAACTGGGGTTTGAATACAGGACCTTCAGATCAGTAGTGTTTGAGATTATAGTGTGAAGGTCCTGTATTCAAACCCCAGTTTGAACCAATCTGATTTCTCCCTTGCAACCATGTGCAGTGTTTAACTGACATGCCACACCCTGTATTTAATTTTATTGATGTGTGGTGCTCGGGAATTAACAGCGTATATAAGAGAAAAATTTGTGTTTAGATTGGAACTTGCTCAAGTAGCTCAGTTGGCAGAGTATTGGCCTGGAAAGCCAAAGGTCCTGGGTTCAAGCCCCAATCTGAGCGTATAATTTTTCTCTTCAAATATAATTTATCGATCATTGAGATGTATGAAATGAATAATAAAAACATTGAAAGAAGCCGTACTGGCTTTATAATGTAATGTAAAATTCCCAAATAAATGTCTTCTTAATAAAGAAGCTGCCATTTGCAAGATAGAAGCAAAGGTTTCATAGTATTTGGTACACAGAAATTATCAGCGTATATAAGAGAAAAATTTGTATTTAGATTGGAACTTGCTCAGGTGGCTCAGTCGTTAGTGCATTGGTCTAGAAAGCCAAAGGTCCTGGGTCCCAGTCTGAGCATATAAATTTTCTCTTCAAATAAGAAAAATATATGCATAGACTGGGGTTTGAATCCACGACCTTTAGCTTTATACTCTAATGGTCTGCCACTGAGCTATCAAGACCTCCAATCTAAATGCAAATTTTTCTCTTGTACATTTCAATTCCCAAGAGTGCCAAAGTTTGCAAACCATTGCTTGACAGTCTGGGCGTATATTTTTATTTTCAAAAATAATTTGTCATTGAAAGAAAAATGTTAAATTTATAATAAATGTACATAATTTTTTCTCTTTAGTTGTATTAACTGCGTACATTCTAAAAATCCTATGATAATTGTGTAAAAATACTTTTGTTTTCCTTATTTTAACTTTTACATCCACATCTCACACATCTTTTTTTTCCTAAAAATGGAAAATCCTCCACTGCCTTCTATTTTTCTCATTCCTCAATTAGGAAGAAATTATCTCATCAGACATATGCAAGAAGCAAACTTATCCTGAGAACAAACAAATTACCAACCACAAAGGAGCTGTCACCAGGAAAATCTTACAATGCTCTCCTTTTTCCCCAGTTACAAATTTAGGCTCATGTTTCCATTAAGCGCAGTGTGAATTTTTTCTAAGTTTGAGGCAGACATCACACGCATGCACCAACAGGGTTTTATTTTCAAATTATTTCCCACCATTTACAATAATTTTTTTATTTTTTTAACGATTATTTGAACATTTTTTCTATGTTATTTAACTATATACTTAACATGAAGACGTGGCAGCCATATTGATTTTTAAGAATATTCTATACAACAACAGTGCAGCCAACATAGGGTATGTACTTCAGAATTTATAACTTACTATTTATTTTTGGGCGTTGCATTCTTTCACAGGTTAGAGTGCTTAAATTATGTTAGGTTAGCTTTTAGGTTGGTCTTTCACAGGTTAGAATACTTAAATTGTGTTAGGTTAGCTTTTAGGTTCATTAATTAGCATGTATAATGTTTGCTGCATCGTGATATTCCATAGAGTAAACCACTTCGCGTTTGTTAGCGCATGCACGTGGTGTCTGCCTGGGACTTAGAAAAAATTCTTGCTGCGCTTAATGGAAAGATTATCCCAAATTTAAATAAAGATATTGTAATATACTGATCAAAGCAAAAGTACCAATAATTATGCATTCCTTCCTCTTTTCATTTCCACATGCACCTTTTTAACATACTTTCCCTTTTTAGACCTTTTTAATAAACATTTTTCCATTTAGAATCTGGTCTCTAAAAATCACAAACAAGTACTTACTTAATATTTAATTTTAGGAAGTTATATTTTGAGGTTATTTTAATTATATTATTTTTGGTCTGGACATCTTACCTCAATATTAATATTGAGGTAAGATGTCCAGACCAAAAATAATATAAGTACTTACTTGATAACAAAATAAAACTCAAATCACATAATTAAAAAAAATAATGAAAAAACTAGTTTCAGGCCTTTCTTGCGAGTATCAACATTTTTAAATGTTGTGGCCACACTTCTACAGGGGACTTAATGGGTATGAGAAACCAATGTCTATAAATGCTAATAGGGGTTGTCAGCCCCATGCCCAACTTCCAATCTGGAGGGAAAATGATATCTAGGAAATATTTAAGACAAGAAAAAATTTCTCAACTTAACCAGTTGCTTAATAGTCACTGTAATGCACGTGTGTATTATATCTAATTTTCTTTTACTGTTAATGTTCTTTTAAAAATGAATCCTGGCTGCTGGAAGTATCTTCTGTAACCTTTTTTACACTCCATATTTGAGACTACCACAAAGGCTGTTACATCTCAAGTACAAGGAAAATGACCACGAGAAAGATGGATTAACCAGATGAAGAAAAGTTTACAAGAAAGAGGATGGAACTGGGAAGAACTAAAAAGAAGAAAGCATGGGAAGATAGAGATGGTTGGAATCGACCTTCTGAAAGGAGGATTTCAGATCCATGAACCACAAACCTATACATATATACACCTTTGTACTTTTCTGCCCACATAAGATAGAATTTAAACATCTGTTAAGTGGGAATTAATAATATGAGGCTATCAAATTAATAAAATTAAAATGTGTTGTACATCATCTCATCTCACAGCTCAGGATAACAAACTAAACTTTTCAAACGTTTGCAAAGCCCTTGGGAAAAGATCTACATTCAGAAGAACAAATTTAGATCCATTCATTTTTAAATCACCGCAAAGTAAAATATAATCTCAAAGTTCATCAAATCAACACCAGATGACAGTTTAGAAGATGATGGCGAAGATAAAAATTGAACAGTCGAAAAGATGGCTGAAGATAGAACAACTGTGCAGAACACAGAGTGTGTGAGGTGAGCTGATGTACAACTCATTTTAATTCAATTCATGTGAGGCCGTGCCTGTCTGGCTACAAGCAGCTAACACCTTATACAACAACACAAACTTGAAGCATTTGATATTATGCATCAACCGGCTAAGCGACACTTTATTAAAAAATGGTATTTTGATGTTATCTGTTGCACTGGCTCATGAAGTAAGTGTACGCACACTTTTAGCAACAAATATTTAAATATAATCGTATTATTAAAGAAAAATGTAAACACCATCAGTCCCATCAAAGATTGTGAGTTTTGTAACAAACGTCTATGAAATCAGATCTTCATAAATGCTAATCTAAATTTTGCATCATGCAGCTAAGCGTCAAATATTCCCGCTCTTAGATTGTTGATGCATAACTGTCAGACAAGGAAAATAACTTGCAATATCCAGTATTGTTACTTTGGTGCTACAATAAATAGTGAAAATTGACTTAAACTCTAAACATATTTTTCTCAAAACTTATATAATGGCATATAGCTGGTTGATGCATAACATTGCCCAATTAGGAATGTAGTTTCGTACCTTTACTCCATAAAATCTAAGTACATAATTGTAATGCTAACGGCAGGACATTGTGTCAAATATCCCTTAAAAGTCTCTCTCTATTTTTATAAACAATTACAAGAGTCATCTTGTTTAAAAACCATCCAAGTTCCTATTTTCAATCATGTTTAAAGCAAGTGACAGTATGAGTTTATTTTAATTTAGAATTTAACACCTCATGATTGTAGACATGTTTCAATACTTCTCTGCATCATCTTCAGCTCCATCTACTGTATTTTACGGACTATAAGACACACTTTTTTCTTTGAAAAATTGCCTCCAAAATTCAAGTGTGTTTTATATTCGAAATTAATTTCACTCTATCAAAAGAATTATCTCAAATAAATACATCAATAAACTTAGAGAAGAATACACCACCAAAACATCTGGAAAGGAATGGGAAAATCTACAAGCTTATGACATTACTACATTACAAAGAAAATCCGCAGTAGCAACATTCAGACTGCTAACGGGACATGACTGCTTGAATAAACACCTACACAGAATTGGCATAACAGATTCACCTAAATGCCCTTTTTGCAATTTAAATGAAGATATGGAAAGAAACCATCTCCTCCGTTGTCCAGCTTTTGTAGAAGAGACCAGCCTTTCTGCTAAATATTGGAGTGCAAGAGAGCGAATGATTTCATTATCAAGTGCTCGACATTAGATACCAACCAACCAACATATTCGAAATTAATATAAAAATGTTCAGTGTTGGATTTAAAATTCCTGTCAGTCTTAAAAATGGCCATATATTCGATGCCGCGGGAAACCTATTTGTATCTGGCAACACTGAATTCAACTGGCATGGATGTGTTGCGGGGATTCACAAGCTGGCTAACACTGTGTCCCCCCGCCCTGCCATCACAAACCCAGAACATTGCCTAGCCTATGCTGCGTTATTGCAGTCTATGATGCCAGTGAACTTGAACAAATGGATGAAACCCAACATGAATTCACACCGAAGGGAGTTTGAAACGACATACAATCAAACAAGTGTGTAAGTGGATAAAACAGTCGTGGTCTAGAGTGAGCGACATGCTGACCACATGTCACCCCTACACTGGCTGATTATCATCTACCTCTGTGATTGACACATGTGGATGTGAGGCCAGCAGCCGGCTGGTAGGCTAAGGGCCTTGTAGGCCTGTCGCGCTAAGAGAGAGGTCTAGAGTGAGAGAAGACGTTATTGTTAAATCTTTCAAGAAGTGTGGCGTAAGTAACGCTTTCGATGGCAGTGAAGACCATCTTATATACAAAGAGAACAATGATGACGACGAAGGAAGAAGAAGAAAGTTGAGATGACGATTTTCAGAGATTTTAAAGGTCAGAATGGTTTTATAAACCAAGATTTTTTTTAGTTTGGCTTTGCAATCTAATAATAAAAATGGTAAAAATGTTATTTTTTTTTTAAATTAAGGTGCATCTTATAGTCCATAGTGTCTTATAGTTCGTAAAATATGGTAACTGTTGAATTGGTGGTTGGCGATCTTGTAGGTTGCCTCTTACTCTCTCTGTTCAACTTCCAAATTAAATCTCTTTCCCTGGGAATTTCAAAATTCATTATCCTTTGTTTATTTTTCTGGATGTGAATTTTCTCCACACAGTATCAAAGTATTGAAACAGATAAGTCTAACAGATTCACAGTTTGGGAGAAGATCTACATTCAGAAGAAAAAAAAATTATGAAGTTTTGAAATTCCCGGTGAAAAAGATTTTGATTTACAAGTACTTTGGTCAGCCAAAAGATGCAGTAACATGAAATTCAACAAGCTGAATTTGGCATATACTAAGACGACTTAATACTGCTTAGTGGGGCTCATAGCTGGTATCCACTTACAACACCATTACTATAATGTTATGTTGTCAGACAGTTCATGAGGTCTCTGTCATACCACAATAAAGACTTGTAAAGGTCTCAAAGAGAGTGGAATAGCATTATCTGAGACCCTTAACTAACTAACTCACTGGCACTATTGAACCCATATGGACATATGGTTTCCATACATCTCTATCCTGAGCCAATGTTTACCTATCATCCCCTGTATAATCTACTTACTTCAAATCATGGTTAATGTTATTCTCCCACCTCATTTGTTGGCCTGCCTACTGGGTGCTTTCCCTGGTTTTCTACAAGGAGTTTCCATGCCCCTTTTTTTACTTCCTCATTCATGCCACATGCCCTGTCCATAGCAATCTATGATACTTAATTAATATAAAATTATAGAATATTCACCTGAAAGGTCCGTCTCCTCAACAGGTGAATATTCTATAATTTTATATTAATTTTGAATAAACCTCAACGGAACACATCATGAATCTTATAAAAGTTGACTATGATACTTAACTGTTGTTGTTATATCTGCTTTCCCATGAAGATCACGTAGCTCACCGTTATGTAGTCTTCTCCATTTGCCTGTCTGTTCATCTCATTCTAAGAACTTGATTGTCAAATACTCGTAATCTTTTCTCCTCCCTTAAAGTAAGAGTCCATTTTCGCATACATATAACTCGGAGAATAACAGTTTTATATATTTTCAGTTTAACATTTTTTTGAGAGAAGTTGGGACGACAAGAGTCTCTGTAACGCATAATAACACGCATTTCCAGAATTGAGCCTATGTTTAATTTCTTTGTGCATCTCATTCCTGTTTGTGATTATTGTTCCTAGGTATCTGGAAATGTAAGCTGTTATGCATTACAAGGACTCTTGTTGTCTCAACTTCTCTTAAAAAAATTAAACTGAAAATATATAAAACTGTTATTCTCTCAGTTATATTATATGGGTGTGAAACATGGACTCTTACTTTAAGGGAGGAAAGGAGATTTCGAGTATTTGAGAATAAAGTTCTTAGGAACATTTTTTGGACCAAAGAGGGATGAACAGGCAGGCAAATGGAGAAGACTGCATAACAATGAACTACATGATGTTTATTAAGTTATGTAGATAGGAAATAACACTATGAGGTTCTTTAATATTGTTTATTTTTTATCATTTCACTCACCTCATACTTCATAATTTATAGCAAACCCAGGGTTTCTTCACGTAATTCGTGACATTGTCAATGCTGCGTCATGTTCACAACTGACGTCCAACGGCCTTCTATCCTGCAGACTGACCTCCGCGCCATCTGGTGGCCGACCGAAGAATTTCCAAATCAGGCCTCTTTCTTTATAACCGGGTATTTCAAAATTCATAGTTGTATTTTCATTCTTGCATATGTAAATTTTTTCCCAAATTGTGAGTTCCTTCGGTTTTTCCAATTGTTTCAGTAATTTTGTTTTGGTTTCTATTCTATGTTTTTCTGACCAGGCATGTGCAGCTATTGCAGATTTTTCGGTTTCTCCATTTTTAACATTTCTGAGGTGTTCTTTTAATCTTGTATTTAGATTCCTTTTTGTTTTTCCTATGTATATCTTTTCACAATCTTTACAATTAATTTGATAAATTCCCGATTTTTTGCAGTCTTCAATTTTTTCATTTTTGTTGGTTTTTATTAAATTACCTAAGCTGTAATCATTTTTCGGTGCTAATTTAATGTTGAATTTGTTGAAAATTTTTTGAAACTTGTCAAATACGAAAGGATGGTATGTGAACTTCTTGAATTTTTTGCCTATATTTTTATATAAATTTTTATATATATTTTTAGATAAAAATATAGGCAAAAAATTCAAGAAGTTCACATACCATCCTTTCGTATTTGACAAGTTTCAAAAAAATTTCAACAAATTCAACATTAAATTAGCACCGAAAAATGATTACAGCTTAGGTAATTTAATAAAAACCAACAAAAATGAAAAAATTGAAGACTGCAAAAAATCGGGAATTTATCAAATTAATTGTAAAGATTGTGAAAAGATATACATAGGAAAAACAAAAAGGAATCTAAATACAAGATTAAAAGAACACCTCAGAAATGTTAAAAATGGAGAAACCGAAAAATCTGCAATAGCTGCACATGCCTGGTCAGAAAAACATAGAATAGAAACCAAAACAAAATTACTGAAACAATTGGAAAAACCGAAGGAACTCACAATTTGGGAAAAATTTACATATGCAAGAATGAAAATACAACTATGAATTTTGAAATACCCGGTTATAAAGAAAGAGGCCTGATTTGGAAATTCTTCGGTCGGCCACCAGATGGCGCGGAGGTCAGTCTGCAGGATAGAAGGCCGTTGGACGTCAGTTGTGAACATGACGCAGCATTGACAATGTCACGAATTACGTGAAGAAACCCTGGGTTTGCTATAAATTATGAAGTATGAGGTGAGTGAAATGATAAAAAATAAACAATACATGATGTTTGTTTATTTTTTATTTTATTTTATTTATTTATTGTCTAACGCCACCCGGTTGTCTTTTATGACTATTCTGGCTTTCTCCACTGGCATTGGTGGGATTGTAATCCATTTTTTTAGGTTTGGGCACCTGGAAGGCGGAGTTACGTTACCCCGATGATGTGATGGCTGATAAATGATAATGAAGCGCCAGGAGAGTTCTTAACCTAAATTCCACACCATCGGCAACCACAGGAATAATTCCCATTTAGAAAAAATTCCTATGGTCTGACTGGGAATCGAACCCGGGACCTCATGAACAGTAGTCAGTAATGCTGACCGCTAGCCCACGAGGAATGATCTTTATAGGAAACCAGATATAATATGAACAGTTAAGTCTCGTAGACTGCGATGGACAGTACATGTGGCATGAATGGGGAATGAAAGACAAGCATGGAAGCTTCTTGTAGGAAAACTCCCAGTTGGTAGACCAAGAATGAAGTGGGAAAATAATATTAACTGTGATTTAAGGGAAGTAGATTATACAAGAGATGATTGGAAAACATTACAGATGTATGAAGAGCTTATGTTCGCCCGACCGGAGTTTGAGTTAGGTCATTTAATAAAAATAACTCATTCTAACGCTGTGATCTACTAAAAAAGGATAACAATCCGGAAGTTTTGATAAAGTAGATACCAGCACTTAAGGCCCTTTTCTTGTGTTGCATTTACACAGTGATTTTCACAACTTCCAATCATTCCTGGTATATTCTAACAACAAGAGATAAAAATATATACTCGACCAATGAGAATTTCAAGTTGCAGCGTCTGAGTGCTGCTTGCTCGAGTACGGAGTTGAGACGAATGCCGATTAACAGTCTGTGATTTGTCACGCGCCAGACATCTCACACAGTCTGCATGTAGCATGATATCTCTTCCATCTGCAAAATAACAACCACCAACACAGTTTACAAGGGGAAGTTGACACTATGGGGTTTATTGTGAGTTAATTGGAATGAAAACCTGGTGTGGACGGAAGAAAAGAAAAGAAGCTCAACTGCACTTCTACTAGCGCTTGATTTTTCACTTATATTCTTGTAAACTATAGCTCTTCTTTTGTATTTACTAACATTATTTAATATTTTAAACTTTTTCAAACAATTCTTATAACATTATTGGACAATTTTGAAGTATTTATTTAAATATGCAAATCACAATATTATGACACTGTTAGACAATATTGTGATGCTAACTATTTTCTCCACAGAGTATATTACTTAGTCTATGATTTTTCTATCGCTGGTTGGATCAGCGTTAGGGAGTGATTAGTAAGTGTACACCCATTTTTAAAAAAAGTTTGGTAATTTTAATATTATTAATATGTTCTTAACATAGATTTGGGGATTTATTGCAAATATTGATCATTTAAATTTCATAGTGACGGATAGTAATCGAGGATGATAATCGATATGTGGTTCGGTTGTGGGTTATCGCTGGCTCTATAAACTCTGGCGCATGTGCAGTTGTTCTATAGGACTTTGAAAATATTTCACGCTAGTTTAAGTACAGTTTTTCCAAAAAACCTTTAGGCACAGAAAGATGTATAACCATAAAAAATCTGTATATATATATTTTTTTTTTTATTTCAAGATTGTTTGTTATTTACACAGGTACCCTCAACCAAAATATATAATTTTTTTCTTCCACACTTCCCGGTCTTGTGTGTCTGCTTCTGTCATATTTCTCTTCTTCATGTTATCTTGAATTCCCTTTATCTATGTTGGCTTTGTTATACCACCTTTTTCTTTACCAGGAGGTATTCAATACTTCTTTGTTTGTTTCTGTGTCCCTTCTTCTCATTATATGTCCATACCATCTTAGTTGGATTTCTTCAATCTCTTGTACAATATCCTTTTCTACATTCATTATTTCTCTTATTGCATTATCTTTATTTTAGAGTGAAATTAAATGTTTCTTACCTCTCCTCATATAAGTTTTCTAAGTAGATTGCAATTTTGAGACCACAACGGTCTCATCTTCAGTACTTTTTTTAGCGACTGATGTTATGTCGATCGGGAGAAACTCTTCTTCTTCCCTCTGTTGGTGGACCAACGAACCTCTGGATTAGGTCAAAATTTGCGGGAATTTCGAAGTTCATAAGTTTTCCTTTGTTTTTCTGAATGTGGATGTTTTCCCAAACCGTGAGTTCCTTTTGTTTGTCTATTTGTGTAATTAGACTGGCTTTTGATTCAATTAAATGTTTTTCAGACCAAGCATGAGCAGCTACTGCTGACTTTTCCACTTCTCCATTTATGATGTTTCTAAGATGTTCTTTCACCCTTGTTTTCAAATTTTTCGTTTTTTCCAATATAAATTTTGTCACAATCCCTGCATTTGATCTGATAAATTCCTGATTTGTTTTCATTCATTCTTAGTGTATTATTTTTTATTTTATCTAATTTTGATATTCTTGCTGATCTTCTTAAAAAGTCCATTTCTGTAAGTAATAATTTATTTCTGTGTTTTTGCTTCAACGTCGCGCACCATATAATAAAATACTCTATAAATGAATGAAATGAGTTAAACCATGTACGACTCACCTCTTTATACAGTATTAGTGGGGCACTGAACATATTAACACAGGAATTAGATAAATCATCCTTGGATATAGTTGCTTTACATGTAGCACAAACAGGGAATGAAAGAGGGGCATGCAAGCTGCTTGTAGAAAAACCAAAGGGATAAAGCCCATTTGGTAGACCAAGAATGATGTGGGAGAATAATTTGAACTATGATTTGAGGGAAGTAGATTATACAGAGAATGATTGGAAAACATTAGCCCAGAATAGGGATGTGTGGAGAGCTTATGGGAAAAACTGCACTTAAACTAGCGTGAAATATTTTCAAGTCCTATAGAACAACAGTGTGCATGCGCCCGGGTTTATAGAGACAGCGATAACCCACAATCAAACCACATCCTCGATTACTATCCGTCGCTATGAAATTTAAATGACCAATATTTGCAATAAATCCCCAAATCTATGTTAAAAGAAATATATTAATAATAATAAAATTACCAAACATTTATTGAAAATGGGTGTACACTTACTTATCACTCCCTAACACTGATCCAACCAGCGATAACCCAAAACAGCAAAAGAAAAATCATAGACTAAGTAATATACTCTGTGAAGAAAATAGCAGTTAGCATCACAATATTGTCTAACAGTGTCATAATATTGTGATTTGCATATTTAAATAAATACTTCAAAATTGTCTAATAATGTTATAAAAACTGTTTAAAAAATTAAATAATGTTAGCTATAGTTTACAACAATATAACTGTAAAATCAAGCGCTAGTAGAAGTGCAGTTGAGCCGAGCTTATGTCCACGCAGCTATCAACCTATGGGTTTGATAGTGCCAATTACCTCAAGCAGTAGTGTTTGAGATTATATTCTGAAGTTCTGTGTTCAAAGCACAGTTTCAACCAATCTGATTTTTTTCTTGCAACCATGTGCAGTTGTAACTGAGTTATGCCGCACCCTGTATGGGACACTGTGGGTAGCTACAAATAAATAGAGAAAATCAGCTGTAATGGCTGGCTACATGTCATGATTCACACAACAGACCTTCTGACTATAGTACATAAGCTTCCCTTTAAAGGAAATTATTCCTGTAGTCAGTTGTGGTTTGGTTGAGGAAGTGCATACTGAATAATATATAAATTCTACACTGGTACTTTGTGACACTGAAAATACAATTAAGTAGATACTTACATACTGTTTGTAACTTTCAAGTCTATACAATTTTTGATTGCTATCATAAAGCAATTTCATTTTTCTTATTAAATATATGGACAGAAATAATCCCCCGATTATTAACAGCACGAAAATTGCATTGGGGAATCGTCGACGGAAAAACATAATGTATGGTGTTCCACATTTTCTGAAACAAGATATTATAGGCCAATTCGGACAATCTGAAATAAGAAAATAATACGAAAATATTATTGTATTATTAAAGTTAGAGCAACATAAAAAGTAAATCTAAATTATAATAACATAAATATTTAAATATATGTTTAAATTTAAGTGAAAAATATAACTATCCATGTAACTAACCTCACTATTCTAATTACCAAACATTTTATTTGAATGTTGGGTAATTATTTTAAAGTTATTTTTCTGCAGTTCACAACTTCAATATTACATTATGCAATTTCCTAGAGCCGTTGTCCATTATACCATGTAACAAAAAATATTTTGACAAGTATGACGTAATTACTTTTTTATTGTATTTCTATCGGAGTAAGGAAAATCATTTTTTATGTTGGTGAACATGTAACTAGTGTACCAAATTCACAATATGAAATTTATAATATCTGGTTAAAGCACATTACTTACAAATACGCTTTAATTTCACTTATTTAAAAATATTTATATAATTTTGTTTATTTTTAATTATCCGTATTGTATTTTTTATAATGTTCATGACCATTTTATACCATTCTAAAAATATATAAATGATTTTGGATGTCGTCACCGATTTGGGAAATTTGAAGATAACAAATACCAATATTATGAAATCAATTAATCTTTAGCAAAACAGTATACTATATACTATTTATTATAATGAGGCTCGACTTTATTTATGTATTTGCTTTAATATGTGTATTTTTTATTGGTGGTAAATGTATAAAGACAGAAAGGAAGAACGTACTACTTATAATAGGTATCTAATGTATGTACCCTTACGTCCCGCCTAGGAACACGGGTGCTCCTTAGCGGGAGTTTCGTAACAAAGCTAATTTAGTTATGCTCATTTCCCCACAGATGTCAACGGGTGACATGTGATTAGCAAATCGGCTCAATGAGACATCTAATTGTCAACTAAGATATTACTTGTATAGATGAAGGTTGGTTGGATAAACTTTAGATTACCTCGACCAATTAATTGTCGCACAGAATCATATTGCACATGCGCGAACCCTTAAAGAAACTTCCGCTAGATGGCGGAATAAATTCCCAAACATGTTTATAAGATATGAATATACACCAACTTACACTTTCCTAACCTAACAAAATAAATTACATGCATATTATTTACTGAAGTGTACACTGACTTGTCCCATCAAAATCTAACAAAATGAAGTTGGTGTACATGCATTTCTAATAAACATTTGGGAATTTATTGCGAACGTTGGTCATACTGATTTGATAGCTACACGGTTTCACCTTAGCGTCAACTCTATAAACATTTGCACATGTGCACAGCTATTCCACAGGGCTTAGAAAATTTAGTAGTTTTTCCGATTGAAAATATTATGATTGAATCTTAAAATGAATTCAAGAAATTAAAATTTGTTAACTGTAAACCCGAAGGGAAGAAGAATGAAGGAAGACCACAGAAAAGATTATGCAGATTAATATGGTTAAATTTGTCATATTTAATTCTGTAATAATAATATTTAAAATTTTAATTTCAGCCGATGATGGAGGATTTGAAATGGGAACCTATAGAAACAAAGTTTGCCAAACACCAAACTTAGACACTTTGGCAAAGAAAAGTTTAATTTTTAACAACGCTTATACATCCGTTAGCAGCTGTTCACCAAGGTTTGTGCAACAATAATACATTCACATTTGAATAAAAAAACTGTAACATTAGTTTTGCTAAAATGTCTAGTAATGCAACTCAGTTTTATTGAAAACAAATTGGATAAATGCAGAACTAGATGACACACAAGAAATACCAATTATTTATTCGTTATGGTAACTATTTAGGAAACGAAGATGCCTTGATGCAGAGTTACGGGACTTGTGCTGATTCAGGTCTGCATGGGGAAAGAAATTTTCTCATGGAATTTCGGCCAGTATGGAACTGGTTTCCACCCAGCATCGTGAGGCATTTGGGTAGCTACAATTAGTAGCGGCTCCAGGTTGAGACAACCAGCTATAACGGCTGGGGGACCTAACATGCTGACCACATGTCACCTCCACAACTGGCTGGATGATTGTCTACCTCTGTGATAACACATCTGGCTGTGAGATCAGCTGACAGCTGGTAGGTCTGTCATGCTATGGAGAAAAAAAAAAATTAGGAAACCTACTATTATACATAAGAAGGGAAACAATGTTTAATTATATCTTTTGTTTACACAATTTGTTTTCATTTATTTATCAAATGGTAGGAACTGGCAAATCTCCCAGTACAAGCTGAGCTTCTTGGCCCAGTGGAGCAGATGTTCCTGTGGATGGATACATTATAATTCAGTAGAAATGGTGGGGAGAGACAGTAAAAATCTGAAAATCTTCAGACTCAGGACCCATAGCTTAAAGTCCCTCCCGGAGAACTTGGTTCTTGAATTTTTCATCACAAAAATATCCATTGACCCCAGGTAGGTTTGAACCTGTGACTCTAGGGACCACCACAGCTGACTAGATATTGGTTAAAAGCTTAAGTTTACAAATAACAATTGAACTGTCAGTTTTATTCTACCATCAACAAAAAATAATTGCTGATTTGTATGTTGTCAGTCGATCAGCCATCTTGACTGGGTTGCCCTGCCATCAGAATGGAATGTATGGCTTGCACCAGGGAGTACATCATTTCAATTCATTCGACCACATCAAGAGTCTACCAGCTATCTTAGAAAAACATGGCATACGAACAGGTGATGGAACAATTCCATGTTAACTGACGTAACAAAATAAGCTTTTAATTCTTTTAGCCTTCAGATAGTAGGACACTAATTTTCCTCTTCAAAACATTTATATATACTATTGCATTAATTTTTAATTTATCTTAAAAATATGTGGTATAGCTTGGCTGAGTCATATTTAAAAACAATAACGCGTCATTTGACATTTGTATACTATTTAAATTTGCATTTGGCCTATTATTATGTGTACAGGAATATATATCCCTTCTTCTTTGCCTCTGTCCCGCGCTGTAGCCGAGTGGTTAAGGCAGGAAGCCTTGGCTCAGAGCTACGGGACTTGCGCTGGTTCGAGTCTCCATGGGGGAAGAAATTTTCTCATGGTATTTCGGCCAGTATGGGACCGGTGCCCACCCAGCATCGTGATGCATTTGGGTAGCTACAATAAGTAGCGGCTCCAGGTTGAGAAAACCAGCTATAACGGCTGGGGGACTCGACATGCTGACCACATGTCACCTCTACACTGGCTGATTATCATCTACCTCTGTGATTGACACATGTGGATGTGAGGCCAGCAGCTGGCTGGTAGGCTAAGGGCCTTGTAGGCCTGTTGCGCCAAGAGTTTTTTTTTTCTTCTTTGTCTCTCACTCCAACCCATCAATGTTCTATGTCGAGACATAATGGAAGTAGGTGCGAATATGTAAATACAAAAAAAAAGTAATGAAATTACTGAAATCAAGAGTAGACAGAGTTTAATTTAAATTTAAAGTTTTACTCACTTTTTTAAACCACTAATAATAAATATGCGAGAGTAAGTCAATTCACATTGCTTACACAATTTTCTTTTTTGCAACAATGCACTTTCAGTATGAACGTAAACAAATGAATGAGTAATACACATAAATTCCTAAGAAACAATTTATTTTATTTTGTTTAATTTATTTGTAACACATATTATACATCAATTTTATTTTTCTTCTCTATATGAACTTTAATTATGCCAAATATCACACTCCTCCAGGCGCACAATCTGCTTAAAAAGCAGTACAAAGTTTTTTCTTCATGTATTAATATATAGATATATATACGAAGGTAGCTGATAGCACATAACTTCCTTCCCACATCACATGCATGTGGAACAACAGCACTGCCTTGCCTTACAGAACATTGGCACGGTGTATCTGTTCATCACATTGAGTTTGAAATAATTATATTAAAGTCATATGAAACTTGACTCTTATGAAAAGTATAACTGCTACATTAAGGGCCGCATGCAAATACATTAGTCTCTGGTGAGCTGAGTTTTCCATGAGAATGTGCAAAGTTCGAATTAGCAAGTCGCTGACTGGTCATGCATGAAAGTTTTTTTCGTAATATTGGCAAGAAATTACCCAGAATTCTCAGCGATAAAACCACTTCCGTTATTTCCGTTTGCTAGAGGAATGCATTTACGCTTGCGTCCCACAAATAAAACCGTATACGACAACATCTGCATCGTGGCAATATTACGCCGATTCTCCTGTTCTTCCAGTTGAATTCTTTGGTAGACTATCAAATTCCTCTTCTCCGCGTATACCGAAAACATGATCGAAGTCTTCAAGGTCCGACATCTTTGATAAAGCAGCAAGGTTTCAAAGTACATCGGTTACCATCGGGTTGCTCACGATTTGTTCTCTGCAAAGTCACCTCGCCAGGTAGCTTAGGAATTTTGACAATTATTATCACATGAACAGATATTTGAGTATGCAGAAACATCTTTGGATGCAACTTTCTCAGCAGAGTACAAGCTGAGAACAACTTTTACGTTCTAATGCGTTCATAGATACGACCCTAAGTCTCGTTGCACGATGTACTATTAATTTAATTGTTGTTGTCGATATGATTTTGTTTTAATTATATTTTGTGAAATGCAGTAGCTTTTATCAGCCCTCTGTTACAGGGAGGAGACCCTCTAATTCTTTCTAGATTGAAAGCTTACAGGAACCAACCTGGACATTCCCTACCTTCTCGTGGTGCGGCTGTTAACATATTATTTATGCAATATGAAGTAAAGTGATGGGCTACTACTGGTCAGCTTGGAGGGTTATAAACCGATCTGGTATTTCTTCCTTTTCTAGTACCAGATCCCTCTTTTTACTTTCCTATCCAGTCTCCCTTGACTGACCTCTTGTTTTCTTCAACACTGATGGTATTAGAGTATTCGAGTCTGAAGGGTTCATTTCTGTCTTTCCTATATCTCTTCCTTTTAACCTTGTGTTCACTCACCTTGAATGCCCACATAAGCTGCAAGTCAAAATAACATAAGCATGCAATAGATTTGTGTCATCAGCCATGGCTGGATACATGTAATGAAGAATAAATAGCATGATCAAGTTTTTTTTTTTTGAGCCTAGAGATATCTTAATAATAATAATAATAATAATAATAATAATGGATGGATAGAGGGGAATGGCATTTGGTTTCCGGAAGACGGCAGCAGCTGCCATGATACCGGATGATGAATAATTCCATGGTGTGATAGGCCTAGAAGGCCCTAAGCCTACCAGCTGGTTGCCGGCCTCACATCCACATGTGTCAATCACAGAGGTAGATGATCTAACCAGTGTAGTTGTGACATGTGATCAGCATGTCGGTTCCCCCAGCCGTTATAGCTGGTTTTCTCAACCTGCAGAACCACTACTTATTGTAGCTACCCAAATGCCTCACGATGCTGGGTGGGCACTGGTCCCAGACTGGCCGAAATTCCATGAGAAAATTTCTTCCCCCATGGAGATTCAAACCAGCGCAAGTCCCGTAGCTCTGCACTAAGGCTTCCTGCCTTACCCACTCGGCTATGGTGCAGGACTACCTCAATTTAATTTTGATTTGTTCTCGAACATGTTTCAATATATTCTTCTATTGCTGTGGTCTTGAGGTAACGTGTTGCCTTGTCATGCAGCCGGCCTGGGTTCGATCCCTGGTCGGGACAGTTTTTCTGGGTGAGGTTTTTATTGGGGTTTTTCCTCACCTGTAAGACAAATATCAGGAAAACTTTAAGGCCCAAACGGTCCCCAAAATCATATGGCCATCATCATCATCATCATCATCATCATCCTTCACCGGTGTGGAAAGCAATGGGAAGCTACCGCACCTACAATTCCCTAGTAAAGCTGCGAGCATAGCACGAAAATACTATGATTGCAGTGAAAGACCTGCCCTCGGGCAGAATTACTATGGATGGAT
This sequence comes from Diploptera punctata, assembly GCA_030220185.1. Taxonomy (NCBI): domain Eukaryota; kingdom Metazoa; phylum Arthropoda; class Insecta; order Blattodea; family Blaberidae; genus Diploptera; species Diploptera punctata. Next base: position 716,501 of record JASPKZ010004554.1, on the reverse strand, counting down.
ATCATCGTCAGCTTTGCTAGAGTCTAGCAAAGCTGACGATGATATGGAAGAATATATTGAAACATGTTCGAGAACAAATCAACATTAAATTGAGGTAAGATATCTCTAGACTTAAAAAAAACTTGATGAAAAGAATCTCAAAATATTACTTCTTAAAATGTACGAGTTTGGATAACGTGCACAGGTATAATTGGTAAGAAGCACGTGGGGCCAAGTGATGTTTATCCATTTGGTTTTGCTGAGACAGAAGAGAACAACTCTATTCTACAGATCGGCAGAAACATAACAAGAATTAAACAACTGGTCAGGGAATTCCTCACACACAACACATCTCGGTGAGTAACATGTTGCACAGGGGGCTTGGTAACAAATTGCTTATAATGACTAACTCAAATGGGAGTCAATGACCAATCACATTTCAATGATTTTTTATTTACAACCAATCACAGTTGTGTTTCGCCTAGAATTTACCAACTAAAGTTTATCATAATAAAGAAAGCACCTCCTTTTTAACATTCTGAATAGGTCATAGCATTATTTTGCAGTGACTGACTCTCTAAGAAATACGGCTACCAGATTGTATATATAGTGCATGAATGTCAACACATAGTGCATGCGGGAGTTAATATAAAAACATTTGTAGCAATTGATTATACCACCAAAAAAAGAAACCACTGTTTGCACCTTCTTAAATGTATTTTTCCCCAGGTAATAACATTCCAGAAAAATATAATTGTTATAGGACATCAGAAATGAATTAATATACAGTTTGATGTGTTTCATTTTTTCTCCACTAGTGTGCATTCTTACAATATTGCATTCCTTTGGCAATAAATAATATGATCTGGTTGCAGTGATGAACAAAAGAAGCAGATGAAGTGTACCAATCGTTTCTCATTTGTTTTCAAACATCGCTGTTTACATTAAATATATAAATATTTTAAAATAACTATATTTAAATAATGATTTGTGAGTAAACAGCTTAATTTTATTTGTTAAATAGTCGTAACAAATGCCACTCTTGTTTTCCAAATTCTCTAGATAAATTGGAAATCACTCGTGGCATTACTTATGATAATCTTGAAGATGAATTCCAGGCTGTAGACTGTGGTCTTGAAGCTTGAAGACAACCCTTGAGAATGCCGGATGCAGTCTCTGGTGAGACGTCATGGAACTTGAAGCCTCAAGACCACGGCCAACAGCCTGGAAATCTTCAACGTCATCATAATAACTCACGGCCGTGTAAGCCTAAGTCAATAAATTGTTTATATATTTTTTGTCCAATGCCACCAAGTTGTTTTTCATGACATTTTTTGGATTTGTCCACTGACATTAGCGGAATTGTAATCCATTTTCTTAAGTTGGGGCACCTGGAAGGCGGAATTATGTTACCCCGATGATATGATGGGTGACGAATGAGAATGAAGCGCCAGGAGAGTTCTTAACTTAAGCTAAATTCCAGGCCACGGGCAACCACAGGAATAATTCCCTTTAAATAAAAATACCTATGGTATGACTAGGAATCAAACCCAGGACCTCATGAACAACAGCCCCATGAGGCTGGTCAAAAAATAGAAGTAGAATTGCTACATAACATCTGACATCTACTGGACATGTGCAGAGAATTGAAAACATTGTTAAAATAATATTGATAACAAAGCAGAAGGGAGGCCTTCGATGGTATCTTTACTTTGTCATGGCTTGTGTGTTTAAGTGACCCTAAGAGCTATGTTGGCAGTAGCATTGCTGCTGAAAGGGTCATCAAAGACAATAACCCAGATGACATAGAGAGTCAAAGGTCCTGGGTTCAAACCCCAGTCTAGGCGTATATTTTTCTTTAATAGTGAGTGGAGGACATTTTTAACGACTCACCTCATATAATTTCAAATATCTTTGATACCAGCGGTTTCAGACAATATCTTGTCCCTCTTCAGTCATGGCTTCCACTGATGAAATTCTGTGGTTGTTGATCTCTCCAAGGACATCACCTCTTGTGCTGAATTTCATCAGTGGAAGCCATGACTGAAGAGGAACAAGATATTGTCTGAAACCGCCGGTATCAAAGAAATTTGAAATTATATGAGGTGAGTCGTTAAAAATATGTTCTCCACTCACTATTAATGATATAACCTCATAATGTTTACTTCCCAATATTAATTTAAATATAAGTATATTTTTCTTTTCAAATATAATTTGTCCATCATTAATATGTTTAAAAACGAATAATATTAACATTGAAAAGAAGTACCTTGGTTGAAAAGTGATATCTTACAACATAAAAATACAATCGTCAAGAAATGCAGACGTGGGTTCCAGAGATATGACTAGAAACTGTCAACCATTGCATGCTCCTCAAATCTACCTAGAAATTTCTCCCAGAGAAATTTTATGATGTACTCTAAAAAAAATGTGCCTTTTTAACTGAAACCATTGTGTGCCATAACTTCACATCTGGGTTCATCAGAACATTATATTTTTGAAGATTTTTTCTTTCAGACCATTCCTGTACGTTGCATTCCATGATCCGCATCGATGTGGACACACAAATCCAGAATATGGTGAGTTCTGTGAGAAGTTTGGAAATGGAGAACCAGGGATGGGTAAAATAGAGGATTGGGAACCAATATATTACAAACCAGAACAGGTTCAAGTTCCATATTTTGTACAGGACACCCCTGCAGCTCGACAGGACGTAGCAGCCCAGTACACAACCATCTCAAGACTCGACCAAGGTGAGACACATTCTATGCATAAATGCAACATATTTACATGTTATACCTATATTTTTGACATTTAGCAATGAAAGCCAATTATCACATGAAAGAAAAATAAATACCTGAGTCAGAATTTGAACCACGAGATCTTTATACGTTAGTACTCTAACCAACTGAGCTACTCAGGAATCCTAACACAAACATTTATTTTTCTGGGTTGCAAAGGATAGTGAAATGCATTCCATAACCTCTCCTATCCAAATCTCAACCTCAACCTGCTCATGGTGCAACCTGCTTTTATAAATGAGGCTCTGAGGACCGAGTAATGGCGGTATAAACCACATCATCAGAAATAGAGGAAATACTATTTCAACACTTAAGCTGGCATGCCACGGCGTAGAAATGGTCCACAAATGGTGCTTGTGAGAATGGTCGGTGGATACAAAAAATATATATCCTCCCGGCAAGGTCCGATGGACCCATTAACCAACGGCATGTGTGGCCCTCCAGTCATACTGGGGGTTTATGTGAGTGGGTGAAGTAACCACCATTACAGATAAAAAATTGGTGCCCTCTTAAAAAACTGTTACATTTATGCTGAACTAATGGCAAATCCTTCAGAAAAATTTTCCGGAGGTAAAACAGTCCCCTTTTCGGATCTCCGGGTGGTGACATCTGCAGGACGTCATATACAGAACGCTAATGGCTTCATTGCCAAGGCCCAGCATTTGAAAACAACATTTATTTTTCTTTTATATATATTATTCTCAGTATACACGAGAGGCAGCAGGATATTGTTCAAGCTGCCATCTAGTGGCTACTGTAACAATAATGCTTGTATATTTAGGTGTTATGCCTATATTTTTGACATTCAGCAATGAAGGCGTAGAACCTATTCTTCACCATATACAAAACTACCAGAACAACTGGAAAGCCCATCTTCAACGAATGCCATCCCATAGAATTCCAAAAGCTATGCTTCGCTACTACCCCCAAGGCAAAAGATCGCTGGGACGTCCAAAAAAGCACTGGATGGAAAATTCCTCTTTAAGACCATAACAGGCCACATGGCTTGCTTGGATGATGATGATGATGAGCAATGAAGGCCAATTATGACATGAAAAGAAAAATATAGTTATAACATCTAAATATGCAAGCATTACTGCTATGAAGTAAAAATGCTAACTTGTTATAGTAGCCACTAGATGGAAATTGGAATATACAGAAAAGTAACTCACATCGATAATTATATAAAAGCTACTGGATTTAACCATTTTTCACACAAACAGGCAGTATTCAATAGTTTAACACACAGACTGGTGAACGTCCCCATGAGCAATAAAAATTACAATAAAGAGAAAGAACACATCATAAAAATTGCGAAGGATAATGGTTTTCAAGAGAAGATGATACACAAGAAAATAAATAAATTTAAAGAACAAAAAATGATTAATGAAAGTACTCTTCAGACAGATAAAAATATTGGTAAAAATTTCAAGAAGTTCACATACCATCCTTTAGTATTTGACAAGTTTCAAAAAATCTTCAACAAATTCAACATTAAATTAGTACCGAAAAATGATTACAGCTTAGGTAATTTAATAAAAACCAACAAAAATGAAAAGATTGAAGACTGCAAAAAATCGGGAATTTATCGAATTAATTGTAAAGATTGTGAAAAGATATACATAGGAAAAACAAAAAGGAATCTAAATACAAGATTAAAGGAACACATCAGAAATGTAAAAAATGGAGAAACCGAAAAATCTGCAATAGCTGCACACGCCTGGTCAGAAAAACATAGAATAGAAACCAAAACAAAATTACTTAAACAATTGGAAAAACCGAAGGAACTCACAATTTGGGAAAAAATTAACATATGCAAGAATGAAAATACAACTATGAATTTTGAAATACCCGGTTATAAGGAGAGAGGACTGATTTGGAAGTTCGTCGGTCAGCCATCAGATGGCGCGGAGGTCAGTCTGCAGGATAGAAGGCAGCCGGACGTCAGTTGTGAACGTGACACAGCATTGAGAATGTCACAAAGGATGTGATGAAACCCTGGGTATGCTAGGAATTATGAAGTATGAGGTGAGTGAAATAAAAAATAAACAATCTGAAACATATGTTCGACAAAAACAACTCTAAGGGCCGCATGCAAATACATTAGTCTCTGGTGAGTTGAGTTTTCCGTGAGAACGTGCAAAGTTCGAATTAGCGAGTCACTGACTGGTGATGCATGAAAGTATTTTTTTTCGTAATATTGGCAAGAAATTACCCAGAATTCTCAGCGATAAAACCACTTGTTATTTTCGTCTGCTAGAGGAACGCATTTACGCTTGCGTCCCACAAATAATACCGTATACGACGACGTCTGCATCGTGCGATATTATGCCAATTCTCCTGTTCTTCCAGTTGAATTCTTTGGTAGACTCCATCAAATTCCTCTTCTCCGCATATACCGAAAACATGATCGAAGTCTTCAAGGTCCGACATCTTGGATAAAGCAGCAAGGTATGCAGCAAGGTTTCAAAGTACATCAGTTCCCATCGGGTTGCTCACGATTCGTTCTCTGCAAAGTCACCTCGCCAGGTAGCTTAGGAATTTCGACAATTATTATCGCATGAACAGATTTTTGAGTACGCAAAAAGTCTTTGGATGCAACTTTCTCAGCAGAGAACAACTTTTACGGTCTAATGCATTCATAGATACGACCCTAAGAGGTAAGAATGAACAGACAAAATGTTTTAATTACAATAGTTTAGTTCAATCACAGTAATAGCTTTAGCTTCTTAATATTAATTTATTCCTTAAAATAATTTGAGTTAACATGCAGATGATGTGTGTTTACAGGCGTGGGACTGGTGTTGAAGGAGCTGGAAGCAGCAGGTTTTCAAAATGACACTCTTGTCATCTACTCGTCTGATAATGGCATTCCATTCCCCAGCGGACGCACCAATGTGTACGACCCTGGTATGAGCTGTCAGATACTCTCTCATTAGTTAATGCATTTTTTAAACAAAATTTGATTTACAATTTTTTTCTGAATACAAATTAAACTATTCTATGGTCTTGAGCCATCTTTCAGCGACAGCACCACTCTTCTCTGGTTTTTGATGCAAATAATTCTTTCAACTGCTTCAATGTTGTTGTTGCTAGTGGCTTCTGGAATTGTTGACCCAAGTCATTCCTCGTAAGTAATGCCACGAGCGATTTTCAAATTATCTAGAGGATCTGGAAATTAAGAGTGGCATTTGTTAGGACTATTTAACTAATAAAATTAATTAAAATTACAATGTAATGAGGAAACACTATGAGGTATTTATATTAATGAATGAGTTGGAAAAAATGTTTTAACATCTCACCTCACAAAGTTGCATGTCTTCATGATACCGGTTTCAAAAGTTGAAGTAATTCTCTTCATGCCCGATGTTGTAGTCCCAAAAAGAATTACTGGTTCAGGTTGGGTTTAATTTTCGGTAGAGCCGGATTCTCTTCTTAGGGTCGGAAGTTGGTACACTGGATTCCTATCCACTTCAAAATTACTAAAAAAAATGTTTCTTATAGAATTAATTGCAAATTTATTCACTTCTTAATTTCGCAGCAGATTAAGTAAATGTAGGTGGTATTATTCTTCACCATCAATTAAAATTAAATTATTTTCTTTCTTGAATCAATTATTCTTCTTGTATTAAATATTACATATTATCAGGAGAGCTCTATTGCTTCTATCTTTGTTGAAAGTTGTATGTAGAATGAATAATGTAATTCTTTTATAATTTTAAGACCATTATTACATCACATGATGGTAATTTTAAATTCTATTGGTTAAAAGTTCTTTAAATATAAGGTTTAATTTGATTTGTTAAATACGAAAGTTAATTGTTTTAACATCCAATCAGAGTTTAGTTTACTTTCATTTAAGAATATGAAATTAAGCAGGTGTTATTACAGTTATAACAGAAGGCTTTATAATTCTGACAACAATGACTTAAAACAATTTTTAAAAGCATTATTTACAAAGACTGTTACGTAGTACAATTTCTTTTATTGTTACTGAGACATTTTTATTCAACAATAAGCAACAATGAAATATTTAGATGTTTTTATTTATATAAGTTATACTTAAATATTGAAAGAATTTTAAAATACAAAATTATAACTTTAAATTTCATATTTATTATGATATTAAAATCCTGCTATAAAGTACAGTATTATTCACATCTTCAGTCAAATTCCAACTTGAAGACACGCAACTTTGTGAGGCGAGATGTTAAAACATTTTCTCTAATTCATTCATTAAAATAAAGTTAAGCTGTTTACTCACAAATCATTTAAATATAGTTATTTTAAAATATTTATATATTTGAAAACAAATAATAAATGTTTGATTACACACAACAACAAAGAATTACTCACAGGCTTAAAATGTATCAATAACTATGTTTTCGGATTCGCAGAAGACGAAAATTATATTAGTTTTTTCCAATCACCTAACCAGAGTCAGATATTTCGACGACAACCTTTAGCAGAAGTGATCGTTTCCGTGAGAGTCGCAGGCGCTATTGTCTCTCAAACTGGTCACCCTTCTTTTTATTTTGCGCGGTTTTATTATTCTTAGGGATTGTTAAACCCTCAGGAATACACAGGTATACAACATTTCCTGATTGCCACTGTCAAATACGTGAAGTAATGGCTTGTAATACCTGGCTATGTGCAGTTCGTCCTACATTACATCATTGTGATTGTGAAGTGTCGATATATGCATTATTGTGTATCATTATAAAGAAATTAAATTAAAACAATATACTGTAATATATTTTAATACGTAAGTGTTAGTGTTTTTTATAATTTTGCAATGTCTCGCCGCTGTAAGAATTCTCCTAATTTATTCAGTTACGTATGTGGAGAGTATTGTACAGAATCTCAGCGCAGAAGTAGTTACAAAGGCGTACAATATATATTTCGGGAACTATATCAAATTTGGAGATACTGATAAATATTGGGACCCCAATTTTTGCTGTACAAACTGCCAAAGGATTTTAATAGGGTGGTTAAAAGGTTCGCATTCGTGCATACCATTTGCCATTCCAATGTTGTAGAGGGAACCTATGGACCACATCACTGACTTATTTCGGTACGGTCAATATATCTAGTTTCACTTAAAAAATAAGCATTCTCTTCAGTATTCCAAATTTGCAGTAAGCCATGCGACCTGTTAAACATAGTGATTCTTCATCGAACTTGGGTGACGTCAGTGATGAACATGGCAAAAGGTTTCCACGAAGACATTTTAGAAATGGAAAGGCGTTATAAAGGGAAATCAGTGACCAACATGATTGCATATTACTGCTGGCAACTTATCACAGACGTTTTGGAGCCATCTTTATCGGCGTAAGTCATCCAGGAATAAGTTTTGAAAGGTCAGATTTTTGCTACAATTTAAGCATGTGTTGTAACGTAACCTCTTATTTATCCTTCTTACAAAAAAAAATATTTTAATTTTTTTTGGATCTTACATTGATTTGGTTTTACATAGATCAATTGCTTCTTAGCTATATTATTGCAAAAAAGTTGAAACTAATTGCAGATAAGCAATAATATGTGAAATACAACGAAAAACGTTCAACATGTCCTCGCAAAAAACTGTTAGGTGATAGAGAAAAACGGACTTCAAATTTGAAATCAGCAGATGACAATTAACTAAAATCACCTATTTTCATTTGTGCAAGCGACAAAAAGTTCAAATTTGTTGTTGTGTGTTATGTTTCATTTGTTCATCCACTGCAACTCGACCATATTATTTATTGCCAAATAGGATTGCAATATTGTAAGAATGCACCCTAGTGGAAAAATAATGAAACACATCAAACTGTATATTATAACTAACATTATAGGTTATTAATTATTTCTTTAGAGAACAACACAGTAAAATCATTATTTAAAAACACAATTATTGAATACATAACCTTACATATGGACCTTAAACAAGAAGGATATCTTTGAGAGGAAAATGTTGATAACTATGTACGGAGTAATTAGGAGAGTCCAATATAACTGTATCAATTATTTGGGAAGCCTAATATAACTGTGTCCCACGCCAAAGCCGAGTGGTTAAGGCAAGAGGCCTTGGCGCAGAGCTACAGGACTTTTGCTGGTTTGAGTTCCACAGGGAAAGAAATTTTCTCATGGATTTTTGTCCAGTATGGGACAAGTGCCCACCAGCATTGTGAGGCATTTGGGTAGCTACAATAAGTAGCGAATCCAGGTTGAGAAGACCAGCTATAACGGCTGGGGGACCCAAATGCTTACCACATGTCACCCCTACACTGGCTATATGATCGTCTACTTCTGTGATTAACACATGTGGATGTGAGGCCAGCAGCCGGATGGTAGGCCAAGGGCCTTCTAGGCCTGTTGTGCTTGGAAAAAAAAAGATATATATATATATATATATATATATATATATATAATTGTGTTCATAAAAATGGGGCGCTTGAGTTGGGCTGGACATTTAATAAGAATGGAGGAATCAGACCAGCTGGTAGAGTTCTCCAATCTGAACCAGGTGGGAGGATGGTGTAAAGGAAACTATTGGATGGATGTAGCAAGGAACAGGACCCATGATGATGATACTTTATTGCAACATTGAAAAATCAACTCATAGCATTACTTGCTATTATTTTTGAGAACAGAATATAAACCAATGTAAAGAAGTGAGAAGATAAAAATGTAATTGTGTTTTTTGTGACAGGAATGGCTGAACCAATGTTGATTTGCTCTCCCAGACCAGAAGATCGACACGATGAAGTGACATACAGTATGACCAGCCTGCTGGACATATTACCAACTGTACTGGACTGGTTCAACATCTCATATCCTTCACAAAAAACACTTCTTACAGGAAAATCACTGCTGCCACTCTTACAGAAAGGTAAGAAGCTGTCTTCTATTTGCTAAATCAGTATGTTTAAAATTTTTATACAATAAATTTGGGAATTTTCAACATTATGAGGTTTAATTCATAAGAATTGAATGATTTGTGATTTCTTCTTACCTCATACTACTATGTTTTTTTAAACACAGCACTGCAGTATCAGCAACCATTGTCACCACCCTCAGCTGTTTTCACGACTGTCAATTTTTTCTTTTGCCGGTAATTATCCAAACTGCCATCTGGTGTTCTTTTTAAGGAATTATTTTCTAAACTGCCATCTAGTGTTCTTTTGAAGGAATCATTTTCTAAACTGCCATCTGTTGTATTTTTTAAGAACTTTATAATCAAGCTCGGTTCGTCTGGAATCTCGAAGTTCATGGTTCTAGTATGGTTTTTTTGAATATATATTTTTTCCCAAACTGTTAAATACAAAGGTTTGGATAGATGTTTCAAAAGTTTTGCTTCTTTTTCAATTTCTCCATTCTTTATATTTCTGAAGTGTTCTTTTTTACGAGTTTCCAAGTTCCTTTTTATTTATTAGAGCATCATAGAATTGAAAAAGAAGCAAAACTTTTGAAACATCTATCCAAACCTTTGGATTTAACAGTTTGAGAAAAATGTATATTAAAAAAACCATAGTAGAACCATAAACTTCGAGATTCCAGACGAACCGAGCTTGATTACAAAGTTCTTCAAAAATACAACAGATGGCAGTTTAGAAAATGATTCCTTCAAAAGAACACCAGATGGCAGTTTGGATAATAACAGGCAAAAGAAAGAATTGACAGTCGTGAAAACAGCTTATGATGGTGACAATGGTCGCTGATACTGCAGTGCTGTGTTTAAAAAAACGTAGAAGAATGAGGTAAGAAGAAATCACAATTCATTTAATTCTTATGTTCATAATTACAAGTCAAGAAATTGTTCAATGTTCTTATTATTAATTTAATGCTTCTCACTGAAGAACAAATTATATTTGAAGAGAAAAATATATGCTCAGACTGGGGTTTGAATCCAGTACCTTTGGCCAGATGCCAATTGAAAATTTTTCAATTTTCTGATTTTTTTTGGTTATCAAACTCTTAGTTTTTTTTAATTGGATACTATGTGTGGAGCTGGTTCCAAGAATGAAAAACTGCAGCCGCTAGAACATTAAAACATATATATATATATATATATGACTTTTATTATCATGCTCATTTTTGTTGAAGATTGGTTAAAATGAGAACAAACCCAACAGCTATAAAACTTGAGAATTTATTAAAAGTGTGTTGTGTTGGCAGAACCTGTAACAGACGCACGTTCTGTGTTTGCCAGTCAGAGTCTTCATGAGGTCACAATGTTTTATCCAATGAGAGCTGTGCGCAACAAGAGATACAAGCTCATCCATAACCTCAACTTCAAGATGCCGTTTCCTATCGACCAGGACTTCTACATCTCACCTTCATTCCAGGTGAATCCCAGCATGTTATTATGTCGTCCCAACTTCTCTCAAAAAACATTAAACTGAAAATACATAGTCCCATGCTGCAGGCAAGAAGCCTTGGCGCAGAGCTAAGGGACTTGTGCTGGTTCAAGTCCCCAAGGGGGAAAAATGTTTCTCGTGGAATTTCGACCAGTATGGAACCGGTGTCCATCCAGCATTATGAGGCATTTGGGTAGCTACAATAAGTAGTGGCTCCAGGTTGAGAAAACCTGACATGCTGACCACATCTCACCCCTACACTAGCTGCATGATTGTCTACTTCTGTGATTAACACACGTGGATGTGAGGCCAGCAGCCAGCTGGTAGACCAAGTTGCACCATGCAAAAATAAAAAGTATTTATATATATAACTGCTATTATCCCAGTTATATGGATGCAAAACATGGACTCTTACTTTAAGGGAGAGGAAAAGATTTGAGAATAAAGTTATTAGGAAACTTTTTGGAGCAAAGAGAGATGAACAGGCAGGTGAATGGAGAAGATTACTTAACAGTGAACTATATGATGTTTATGTGAAACCATTATAATAAGATCAGTTGTCTCTCAGACTGTGATGGGCAGGACATGTGGCATGAATGGGGAATGGAAGCTTCTTGTAGGAAAACACCCAGTTGATAGACTATGAATGAAACAGGAGAATAACATTAGCCATGAAGTAGATTATACAGGAGATGATTGTAAAACAATAGCTCAGGATAGGGCTGTGTGGAGGGTTCGATAGTGTCAGTGAGTTAGTTCCTATTTGGCACTACAACCCATTGTGAGTTTTGGCCTCCTTCACAATTTTCCTCCATTCATCCTGATCCTGTACTTTCTCTTTCCATCCTCTTATTCCCATCTTTCTCAGACCTTGTTCCACATCCTGCAGCCACTCTTTCTTGGTCTTCCTCTCCTTCTTACTCCTATTATGTTGTCATGTATTAATCTCTTGGTATTCTCTCAATGTGTCCACCCACTCAATCTGAATGACTTGATGTATCTTACAAGATCCTCTCCTCTGAGTATATCATCAAATTCAGAATTTGATCTGATTCTCCATGTATTGTACTGGTCCATATATTTGTCTTATTATCTTTCTTTCAAATATACGTAAAGCATTTTCATCTTCTTTATTTAACACCCACGTTTCAGCAGAGTATGTTACCATGGGTCTAATCAAGGTTTTATATATTTTTAATTTAGTTGTTCTAGTTAACAGCCAGCGAGTTAGTTAGTTCATACAAAATTCTAACAATTAATGATAAAGAGAAAATTTTTAATAGCTTAGTTGTGTGCAATAATTTTTTTTTAAGTAATCCCACTACAGGCCTCGGGAGTCCCTTGGGGTAGTAGGAGGTTAAGGCTCCCACTTTTTCTAGACAATCGGCACTTGATGTCAGCCCTGCATGACGGCCACCTTTACCCCCAGAACAAGCGTCTGGTACTCATTTCCATTAGAGGCTCAGTCGACCCCAGGGCCATAGTGCCACTAGAAGGTTTAGGTCAGTTTAAAAATCCTGACCCCACAGGGACTTGAACCCTCGACCTTCCGACTTGTAGCGCAGTGTCTTAACCACTACGCTACGGCATGCCCCGTGTAATAATTTTGTTATTTTATTCTATGAGGGTGATTCCAAAAGTTGTGCACATGGCACATGTACAGTTTCATGAATATTTGAAACTGAATCACTGAATTGAAAAGGGGAAGAAAGTATTCTACTTTTGAGAAAACCTCAAAAAAGTAGATAACTTCTTACAGTTTGCTCTGATAAATTTTTGATCCTCTGCTTACACGGAATGCAAATATAATAAGAATTCATAATTTCTGTGTTGCATACATGTTTTATAGGTCTTCGAAGGCAGTGTTGTTTGTTCCCTTTTCAACTCAGCAATTCAATTAGCATCAGTTTTGAATTATGCTCCGGGCTAGGAACAGTATCCTAAAACTTATGTTTATCTACCACCCACATGGGAACAAATGTTTGGGGTGTCCGAAGAAGATATGAGATTGTAGCAGGCTGCGTGCTTATGTGGAAGATATGTTTTGTTCCAGGACATTGTGAACAGAACCCGAGCCAAACAGCCGTTGCACTGGTACAAGACACTTGAGCGTTATTATTACCGAGATGAGTGGGAACTGTATGACCTGAAGCACGACGCTGACGAACTCAACAATGTGGCAAACAACGTTAACTACAAGGTAACACTCTGAAGACCATCAGCTATGTTGTTGACTATATTCTGCTTGAACCAGGGTGTCCAGATCTTGAGAACAGGGAATAAGTTGGGAATTTGAAAGCACCCAGGAAATAGATGGGAATTTCTAAAGTGACATGTATTCAAGCTAAAACAATCACAATCGTTAAAAATGTGTAAAATTAGGGGGGAGGGCAAGTCACACATACTGCCAGCAACTATACTCAGCTTTGAAAATATAATAGTTACTACATGTTGAATTTTTTTTATGTACTAGTTCTGTGTTAGTGAATATTTTTGTTGTCTAATAAGTTTGGAATGTTTATTATAGAATACTGTTGTTTTTATAACAATTCATTCAATTACCATTATTAATAAGAAAATGTTTTTTGCATGGCTGCTAGTTCCCTCTCCCAGAACTGGACAGTAGTTAATCTTCTTAATTAAATTATTTTTATTCTGATCATCTTACCTCAATATTAATGTTGATTTGTTCTTGAACATGTTTCAATTATATCAATCATCATCAGCATCTTGCCCAGACTGGTTTGATTTATGTTGCACACCCTGGATGTCAATGTCAGCTCCATCCTGTGGTTGGCCAAAGAACCTCCAAACAAGGTCACGCTCCATCGGTATTTCAAAATTCATAACTTTGTTTTTGTTCTTCTGAATATAGAACATACTAAAAATAATTTAATTAAAATAACCTCAAAATATTACTTCCTAAAATAAAATATTAGTTAATCTTATTTAAAATTATCTGTTTTTATTACTTAAACATATAAAAATGTTTTTTACAAGATTAGCTTTCCTAGAAGTAATTCAATTATCACTAAAAAACTCGTTAATTATTCTTTGATGCCACCATAAAAAAAAACTGGGAAATTTCATATTTGTAATTTGATGGACACCCTGAATGCTCTCTGAAACATGTCCATACATGATCCAAACCATTTGTAATAAGAACTGTTGAGTCTCGTACACTAGGTCATGGCTATGCATACACATATTCCAATCATCCCTGTATAATATAAAACTCCAAGCGAGGCAGGCCTAGAACGCCCTTGGCCTATCATCTGGCTGCTGGCCTCACATCCACATGTGTTAATCAGGAGAGGTACATGATCATAAGCCAGTGTAGTTGTGACATGTGGTCAGCATAATGGGTCCCTCAGCCATTATAGCTGGTCTTCTCAACCTGGAGTTGCTACTTATTATAGCTATTCAAATGCCTCACAATGCTGGGTGGGCACCGTCCCATACTCACAAATTCCATGAGAAAATTTCTCCCCCCATGGGGACTCGAACCAACGCAAGACCTGTAGCTCTGTGCCAAGGCTTCTTGTCTTAACCACCCAGTAGGGCACCCATTATAATAAGCTTATCTCAAATCATGGTTAATGTTATTCTCCCACTTTGTTCTTGGCCTACCAACTGGGTGTTTTCCCTCTGGTTTTTCTACAAGATGCTTCTATGCCTCCTCTTTCATTCCCCATTCATGCCACATGTCCTGCCCATCCCAATCTACAAAACTTAACGAGAGTTAAGTGTTCTCGAACTGAACTTTTATAGGAAATTATTATGGGTTAGTTATTTTGATTTGCCTCATTTTTTTATATTCTTGCAGACTATAGTTTTGTTACATTTATGCGACATTGGGACCTCTTGTATTTCTTCTTCTTCTTCCTTCCAAGTATTAGGCCAAGGCCTGTTACGATCCTATAGAAAATTTTCCCTTATGGGAAATTCTCGTATAAGACTTGAAAGCATAATAATAGTCCCTTCGATTGGTTGCTGGCCAAAGGAAGGCAAGACCAGTGATGGGGCTGCCATCTTATAGCCTCTGGTCAGGCTTTTATGGAGAAGAAAATAAAATAAAGGAAAGAAGAAATGGAAAAAAGGAAGGACTCCCTAGCCCTCGGATGCCCTAATAGCGTTGGGGTCGAAAAAACAAGAGTTAACCAAGAGAGGTTAGATAGTAAAGTTAAAAGAGTGCAAAACACAAGTAAGTGGAAGAAATGTTTTGCTCAGCTTGGGCACCTTGTGGTCGCCATCCACATATCCCCTAAATGAGGACCCCTGAGGGGACCTCTTGTATTTAATACAACTATAGTCTGCAAGAAGATAAAAAAAGAATATGAAGTGAGTCAAAATAACTGAGTCGTAATAGTTAAAAGAAACCTCATAGTGTTATTTCCTACAAATATTAAATTTTATACGAAAAATCACATGAGGATTAATTTAAGATTTAAATTAAATTTCTTTATACCTTATCTCGTATCCAGTGTTGTAATTATTATACCGGTTTCAAAACCTAGGTTGCTTCATCTTCAGTAATATCATAACATCCGACCACAGTAAGGTGGAGCCCTCTGTTACATTAATTTAGCATTTTCCAATACTGTTATTTTAACACAGTTCCAATAATGGATCATATTATAATGATATTGTGAAAAGAAAAATGAATGTCTGAACCAGGAATTGAACCGTGGATGAATGGTGTAGTGGGCTGCACACTAGTCTGTAGAACTAAAGGTCTACAGTTCGATTCCTGGTTCAGACATTAACTTTTCATTTCACAATATCATTATAATATTGTAACATTAATGTGAGGTTTTAACATCTTGATTGTGTTCTTGAGAACATGTTTCAATGTGCATGCATATCATCTTCAGCTCGTTGCTGCCCTGGATGTCGCTTCTTCTTCCATCTTTTGATTGACTGAAGAACTTACAAATCAAATCCTTTTCTCTGAGAATTTCAAAATTTATTATCTTAATGTTCATATTATTCGTTTTTAAACATCTTAATGATGGACAAATTATGTTTTGGGAATTAACTATGTAGAAGAGAAAAATACGCGTTTAGATTGGAGGCCTAGGTAGCTCACTTGGATAGAGCATTGACATAGAGAGTCTAAGGTCCTGGGTTCAAACCCCAGTTTAGGTGTATATTTTTCTTTTCAAATATAATTTATGATCTTATCTTTGTAATTTAAAAATTCCCAGGGAAAAGAATTTAATTTGCAAGTTCTTCAGTCGACCAAAATATGGAAGAGGAAGCAACATCAAGAGCCGACAACTGTCTGAACGAGCTGACATTAATATTAAAAAGAACCTCATAATGTTACTTGTTGTTCAGGAAGTGTTGATGGACTTGAAGAAGCTGCTACATGATTGGCAAGTTGCTACAGAGGACCCCTGGTTGTGTGCACCACATGGGGTGCTAGAGGCTACTGGCCGCTACAAGAAACATCCCCAGTGCCTCCCTCTTGACAACTTCTAGAATCTGGATATCTACATAATTATCATACATACGCACATTATTAATAATAAGAATTAGGGAGAATCTATGCCAACTATATGGATTGTGAGGAAAAACAGAACATTTATTGTCGCAGTATGTGAATATGCGTCGGTTTGGAAGAAGACTGTCACAACTCTAAATAATTCATTTTTATATTTTCACAATGAAACAACTGCAATTTGTCTATATTTTTATGTGCAAGATAGTTACAAGTTGTAATTCTTACTGTGCCTGCTAGATGACACAATTGACAGTATATGTTTTTAACAAGTCGACAACTTTATTCTGAGCAAGAGAGTCACATGTCAGTTGTGTCTCTACTGTTGCCGACTTAAAAAAAACTTGTTGTAGAGATTTGGCATCAGTAATACATTAAAAAACTCTACAGGTGAAGTAGTTAAAATCACAGACATGAATATGTGCATGATAAAGAAGGATCAGGTTGGAAAAATCTTCTATAAAAATTCTTACCTTCAGGAGGAATTCTATACTGTAAATTTTGTGAACTCAAGGCTCCAGAAAACAGACCTTAATTTTATTAAACTAAATAGAGCTTTACCTATTTCAGAAGCAAAGAAGAATGGAATACTCACCTAGATAGATAAAAAAGTTCTTGCCCGATATTATTATAAGTTTTATAAAAATTTATAATAGTGTATGATAATGTTGTTCTCGCAAAGTTTTTGTTTACTTAAAATAGTGTTTTCATTTTATATCCTTGATAGATAATAAGTTGTTCCTAGATATTAAGACTTTTATACAAATGTATAATAATGTATGTTAAAGTTGTTCTCAAAAAGTTTTTCTTTACTTAAAATAAGGTTGTCATTTTGTATTCTTGGTAGGTTATTGACTTTATTGTGAGTTTTATAAAAATTACGATTGATTGCATTTAGTTGTTATGACAAAAATATAAAGTTTTAATTTTGTATCTTTACATTTATTTTGAAAGCAACCAAATAACCCTTACTTAATTCTCTAAAAAAATATTCGAAAATATAAAAAAAATTATTTTGAGCAAGACTGTCCATCTTTGAAAAAAGGGGTAAAATAGGGGTTATCCCCTCAGGGGTCCTCTCAGCTCTTCAAGACGACAGAACAACGGTCGTGACGATACTGAGGATGGAACAGAAACTATGTTCCGGAACTAGTTTATAGTCAAATAAGAAGAACAATATGAGGTGAGTGATAAAAAAATTCTACCTTAAACAATATACCTCATAATGAGAATTCCTAAAATAAGTAAGAAATATATTCGATGTTTTTATTATTAATTTCATACATCTCAATGATGGATAAATCATATTTAAAGAGAAAAATTATACGCTCAGACCGGGACTTGAACCCGGGACCCTTGGTTTTCTAGTCCAAGTGCTCTACCATTTGAGCTACCTGAGCAAGTACCTATCTAAACGCAAATCTTTCTCTATATACGTTGTAATTCCCGCCCACCAAATGCTTTGAAGCCTTTGCTTCTATCTTTGCAAATGGCGGCTCCTATATTAAGAAGACATATTTGGGAATTATACATTACATTATAAATGCCAGTACGGCTATTTTCGATGTTTTTATTATTAATTTCATACATCTCAATGATGGATAAATCATATTTAAAGAGAAAAATTATACGCTCAGACCGGGACTTGAACCCGGGACCCTTGGTTTTCTAGTCCAAGTGCTCTACCATTTGAGCTACCTGAGCAAGTACCGATCTAAACGCAAATCTTTCTCTATATACGTTGTAATTCCCGCCCACCAAATGCTTTGAAGCCTTTGCTTCTATCTTTGCAAATGGCGGCTCCTATATTAAGAAGACATATTTGGGAATTATACATTACATTATAAATGCCAGTACGGCTATTTTCGATGTTTTTATTATTAATTTCATACATCTCAATGATGGATAAATCATATTTAAAGAGAAAAATTATACGCTCAGACCGGGACTTGAACCCGGGACCCTTGGTTTTCTAGTCCAAGTGCTCTACCATTTGAGCTACCTGAGCAAGTACCGATCTAAACGCAAATCTTTCTCTATATACGTTGTAATTCCCGCCCACCAAATGCTTTGAAGCCTTTGCTTCTATCTTTGCAAATGGCGGCTCCTATATTAAGAAGGCATATTTGGGAATTATACATTACATTATAAATGCCAGTACGGCTATTTTCGATGTTTTTATTATTAATTCATACATCTCAATGATGGATAAATCATATTTAAAGAGAAAAATTATACGCTCAGACCGGGACTTGAACCCGGGACCCTTGGTTTTCTAGTCCAAGTGCTCTACCATTTGAGCTACCTGAGCAAGTACCGATCTAAACGCAAATCTTTCTCTATATACGTTTAATTCCCGCCCACCAAATGCTTTGAAGCCTTTGCTTCTATCTTTGCAAATGGCGGCTCCTATATTAAGAAGACATATTTGGGAATTATACATTACATTATAAATGCCAGTACGGCTATTTTCGATGTTTTTATTATTAATTTCATACATCTCAATGATGGATAAATCATATTTAAAGAGAAAAATTATACGCTCAGACCGGGACTTGAACCCGGGACCCTTGGTTTTCTAGTCCAAGTGCTCTACCATTTGAGCTACCTGAGCAAGTACCGATCTAAACGCAAATCTTTCTCTATATACGTTGTAATTCCCGCCCACCAAATGCTTTGAAGCCTTTGCTTCTATCTTTGCAGATGGCGGCTCCTATATTAAGAAGACATATTTGGGAATTATACATTACATTATAAATGCCAGTACGGCTATTTTCGATGTTTTTATTATTAATTTCATACATCTCAATGATGGATAAATCATATTTAAAGAGAAAATTATACGCTCAGACCGGGACTTGAACCCGGGACCCTTGGTTTTCTAGTCCAAGTGCTCTACCATTTGAGCTACCTGAGCAAGTACCGATCTAAACGCAAATCTTTCTCTATATACGTTGTAATTCCCGCCCACCAAATGCTTTGAAGCCTTTGCTTCTATCTTTGCAAATGGCGGCTCCTATATTAAGAAGACATATTTGGGAATTATACATTACATTATAAATGCCAGTACGGCTATTTTCGATGTTTTTATTATTAATTTCATACATCTCAATGATGGATAAATCATATTTAAAGAGAAAAATTATACGCTCAGACCGGGACTTGAACCCGGGACCCTTGGTTTTCTAGTCCAAGTGCTCTACCATTTGAGCTACCTGAGCAAGTACCGATCTAAACGCAAATCTTTCTCTATATACGTTGTAATTCCCGCCCACCAAATGCTTTGAAGCCTTTGCTTCTATCTTTGCAAATGGCGGCTCCTATATTAAGAAGACATATTTGGGAATTATACATTACATTATAAATGCCAGTACGGCTATTTTCGATGTTTTTATTATTAATTTCATACATCTCAATGATGGATAAATCATATTTAATAATAAAAACATCGAAAATAGCCGTACTGGCATTTATAAAATATGATTTATTAAATATTAAATATTAAATTTATAGAACACCACACTTTGCCACACGGTTCGAAGTCCATGACAGGTTATGGTGACTTTTCTATGCTTTGTAAATTTTAACAATGTCATGAGTAGAGCTAGGATTTTTATTCAATAAAAGGTAAGACTTGCAACATAGTATAATAAGAAGTTAGACTTCTGACTGTCTTTTGTTTTGGTTTCACATACAAACAGTTGAATAGTATTATGAGAAGTTAGACCCGGCCAGGTTTAAACCCAAGACCCTCGGGACCAGAAGCAAGGAGCATAACCACTAGTCCACCGCGGCCGAAAAAGTTAACTACCTTGATTTGAGGGAAGTAGATTGTACAGGGGATGATTGGAAAATATTAGCTCAGGATAGGGATGTATGGAGAGCATATGTCCGCGCGGTCATGAACCTAAGGAGTTCGATAGAGTCAGTGAGTTAGTTAGTGGACTAATACAATGTTCTCCTCTTGTTTGGAGGTTCACGAGTTCATACCTTGTCGGTGTGGATGTATTATTTTTAAGTCGTACAATTCCTGAGAATGGCTTTCTTGCGTCCCGTGTCGGGAATTTTCACAAGTAAATGAATCTCAAGTCTAACTAAAAGGTTTCTGAGCAAAATTTGTCATCATATGTTTCAAACTCTTTTTTTAAATTAATTTACATTCCTCTGTTTCTAACCGCTTCAATAGAGGAGTTGAATGGAATATGGACACAGTATAAATATATACGTTTTGAGATATTAGCAATTGATATATAACTAAATACATAACTTACTTACTTACTTACTCACTGGCACTATCGAACCCATAGGTTCATGGCCGCGTGGACATATGCTCTCCATACATCCGTCTTCTGTCTTTTGTTTTGGTTTCACATACAAACAGTTGAATAGTATAATGAGAAGTTAGACTTCTGTATTTTGTTTTGGTTTCATATACAAACAGTTGAATAGTATTATGAGAAGTTAGACTTCTGTCTTTTTTTTTGGTTTCACACACAAACAGTTGAATAATATAAACTATCTGTGTTGCAATCTTATCTTTTATTACATAGAAATCCTAGTGTTAGTGAGGGATGTCCAGATTAGAGATTGCTTGTGAGCCAAATTATGGCAGCTAGCAAGCTTTTGCTTGAAACAGAGAAATGCCGGCCGAGTGGCTTGTAAATAACTTCAAACCTTTTCGGCCTGAAACCTTCGCTTGGTGAAAAATGAAAGAAAATATAATGATAATTAAAGTTCTTACGTGATATGAAATGTGTATTGTGCTCCAGTAAATATGTTCCATAACTGCAACACAATTTACTAGTGATTTCACTTATTTTTTACAACAAAGAAATCTGCAGTTTATTTTCAATACGAAAAGTTGTCATTGAATTATTCTGTATAACATTGTGTAAATTGCACAAGCAGTTATTATTGAATTACTGAAGGGAGGAAAGGAGATTACGAGTATTTGAGAATAAAGTTCTTAGGAACATTTTTGGAGCAAAGAGAGATGAACAGACAGGTAAATGGAGAAGACTGCATAACAGTGAACTACATGGTCTCTATATAGGAAGCCAGATATAATAAGAACAGTCAAGTCTCATAGACTGAGATGGGCAGGACATGTGGCACGAATGGGGAATGAAAAAGTGCATGCAAGCTTCTTGTAGGAAAACCAGAGGGAAAACGCCCAGTTGGTAGACCAAGAATGATGTGGGAGAATAACATTAACCATGATTTGAGGGAAGTAGATTATACAGGGAGTGATTGGAAAGAATTAGCTCAGGATAGCAATGTATGGAGAGCTTATGTCTGTATGGCCGTGAACCTACGGGTTTGATGGTGTCAGTGAATAAGTAAGTAATTTTAAGGAAAATAATAGTCAACAGTGAAAATTGGCATAAAAGCAGTAAATTAAATAGCAGATGTCATATAAATAAAATACATAGTTAAATATGGGAAATAACATTAAGAGGTTCTTAATTCAATGAATGAGTCACTTCTTATCTTTTAAACACAGGAACTGCAGTTTTCAAGAGGAGTCCCTCTCATCTTCAGCCAACATTATGACTACAGCGAGAAATTTTATGAAATTACATGTTTTAAACTATTAGTCAAAGATCACTGAGATAAAGTATCTGTACGTTTCATGACATGTAGAATCAAATAAAACCAAAACAAATTTTCATATTTCATAATATTTTGGCAAAATATTCATATTTTGGTGAAACATTTCATAATCCTTCAGATTTTTAACTTTCTTGTATTTGTTTGGATTTCATAATTAAATATAATTGATATAACCTCCCACAACAGGCTTGGGAGGCTCTTGGAATGTTGAAACTCTCATCTTTCTAGAGCTAGACAATCGGCATGAGATGTTAGCCGGGTTGTCGGCCCTGCCTGATGGCCGCCTTTGTCTCCAGAACATGCATCTATTTTAGTAGTACTCAATTCCGTTAAGGAGCTGAGTAGACCCCAGGGTCATAATGCTGCTAGATAGTCCAATTCAGCAAAAAATCTTGACCACATTGAGACCCGAACCCATGTCTTCCTGATTTGTAGCATGATTCCTTAAAAAACTACGCTATGGCGTGAGCCATTAAAATTGTTTAAAATCATGAACATGATATTTTATATTGGGTTAGAATTATTGAAAAAGCTGATTAAAATGGAAATACAGTGAACATCTTGATTTATTGAACCATAAAATAAATAAGGTCTGCTTGTCGTGTTTATGTGCTGGTATGTACACTTATAAATTATCCCGGGCCTATGTATGTAAATATGTGTAGAAAGTTTAGAAAATATTAGCTTCATAATTTTCATATTTTGGTATAATTTTCTTCATATAATTCCTCGCTCTAATTATGACTATTAATAATGATGATAATGACATGTCGGCTGAAGATGAGAGGGACTCCTCTTGAAAACTGCAGTTCCTGTGTTTAAAAGAACGAGGTAAGATGAGAAGTGACTCATTCATTCATTAAAATGAGCAGATTTTATTACATATTTCAAAATTGTTTACAAAGTTCCATTTATTTTTTTGTACAATACAAACAATATATTTCTTCATATTTAAAGAGAAAAATTATACGCTCAGACCGTGACTTGAACCCGGGACCCTTGGTTTTCTAGTCCAAGTGCTCTACCATTTGAGCTACCTGAGCAAGTACCGATCTAAACGCAAATCTTTCTCTATATACGTTGTAATTCCCGCCCACCAAATGCTTTGAAGCCTTTGCTTCTATCTTTGCAAATGGCGGCTCCTATATTAAGAAGACATATTTGGGAATTATACATTACATTATAAATGCCAGTACGGCTATTTTCGATGTTTTTATTATTAATTTCATACATCTCAATGATGGATAAATCATATTTAAAGAGAAAAATTATACGCTCAGACCGGGACTTGAACCCGGGACCCTTGGTTTTCTAGTCCAAGTGCTCTACCATTTGAGCTACCTGAGCAAGTACCGATCTAAACGCAAATCTTTCTCTATATACGTTGTAATTCCCGCCCACCAAATGCTTTGAAGCCTTTGCTTCTATCTTTGCAAATGGCGGCTCCTATATTAAGAAGACATATTTGGGAATTATACATTACATTATAAATGCCAGTACGGCTATTTTCGATGTTTTTATTATTAATTTCATACATCTCAATGATGGATAAATCATATTTAAAGAGAAAAATTATACGCTCAGACCGGGACTTGAACCCGGGACCCTTGGTTTTCTAGTCCAAGTGCTCTACCATTTGAGCTACCTGAGCAAGTACCGATCTAAACGCAAATCTTTCTCTATATACGTTGTAATTCCCGCCCACCAAATGCTTTGAAGCCTTTGCTTCTATCTTTGCAAATGGCGGCTCCTATATTAAGAAGACATATTTGGGAATTATACATTACATTATAAATGCCAGTACGGCTATTTTCGATGTTTTTATTATTAATTTCATACATCTCAATGATGGATAAATCATATTTAAAGAGAAAAATTATACGCTCAGACCGGGACTCCTTTCCTCCCTTCAGTAATTCAATAATAACTGCTTGTGCAATTTACACAATGTTATACAGAATAATTCAATGACAACTTTTCGTATTGAAAATAAACTGCAGATTTCTTTGTTGTAAAAAATAAGTGAAATCACTAGTAAATTGTGTTGCAGTTATGGAACATATTTACTGGAGCACAATACACATTTCATATCACGTAAGAACTTTAATTATCATTATATTTTCTTTCATTTTTCACCAAGCGAAGGTTTCAGGCCGAAAAGGTTTGAAGTTATTTACAAGCCACTCGGCCGGCATTTCTCTGTTTCAAGCAAAAGCTTGCTAGATGCCATAATTTGGCTCACAAGCAATCTCTAATCTGGACATCCCTCACTAACACTAGGATTTCTATGTAATAAAAGATAAGATTGCAACACAGATAGTTTATATTATTCAACTGTTTGTGTGTGAAACCAAAACAAAAAGACAGAAGTCTAACTTCTCATAATATTATTCAACTGTTTGTATATGAAACCAAAACAAAATACAGAAGTCTAACTTCTCATTATACTATTCAACTGTTTGTATGTGAAACCAAAACAAAAGACAGAAGACGGATGTATGGAGAGCATATGTCCGCGCGGCCATGAACCTATGGGTTCGATAGTGCCAGTGAGTAAGTAAGTAAGTAAGTTATGTATTTAGTTATATATCAATTGCTAATATCTCAAAACGTATATATTTATACTGTGTCCATATTCCATTCAACTCCTCTATTGAAGCGGTTAGAAACAGAGGAATGTAAATTAATTTAAAAAAAGAGTTTGAAACATATGATGACAAATTTTGCTCAGAAACCTTTTAGTTAGACTTGAGATTCATTTACTTGTGAAAATTCCCGACACGGGACGCAAGAAAGCCATTCTCAGGAATTGTACGACTTAAAAATAATACATCCACACCGACAAGGTATGAACTCGTGAACCTCCAAACAAGAGGAGAACATTGTATTAGTCCACTAACTAACTCACTGACTCTATCGAACCCCTTAGGTTCATGACCGCGCGGACATATGCTCTCCATACATCCCTATCCTGAGCTAATATTTTCCAATCATCCCCTGTACAATCTACTTCCCTCAAATCAAGGTAGTTAACTTTTTCGGCCGCGGTGGACTAGTGGTTATGCTCCTTGCTTCTGGTCCCGAGGGTCTTGGGTTTAAACCTGGCCGGGTCTAACTTCTCATAATACTATTCAACTGTTTGTATGTGAAACCAAAACAAAAGACAGTCAGAAGTCTAACTTCTTATTATACTATGTTGCAAGTCTTACCTTTTATTGAATAAAAATCCTAGCTCTACTCATGACATTGTTAAAATTTACAAAGCATAGAAAAGTCACCATAACCTGTCATGGACTTCGAACCGTGTGGCAAAGTGTGGTGTTCTATAAATTATTTAAAATACACACTTGAGACCTGAAACAGTACACGGTCTTCAATCTGTGGCAGGCTCTCTTATTTTTAATTTACAGAACAGAACAAGAAAACATAAAATGTTACATGGATGAATTTGGAATGTGTAATATGTCCTATTTTATAGTATTTCTGCCTGAGGGCAGGTCTTTCACTGCAATCACAGCATTTTCATGCTATGCTTTGCAGCTTTACTAGGGAATTACAGGTTTGGGAGCTTCCCGATGCTTTCCACACCAGTGATTACAATGATAAGGATGATGATGGCCAGACGATTTTGGGCACTGTTGGGCCCTAAAGCTTCCTGACATTTGTCTTTGTCTTACAGGTGAGGAAAAACTAAAAAAAAACCTCACCGATGAGTCTGTCCCAACCGGGCCCTCTGCATGACAAGGCAGCACACTTCGAGACCACAGCGGTGGACATGTAATGTGGAATATTGCCAAGTTCTTAACTGGGAGGCGCATGTAAACTGAAGAATGTACACTTAGCGACAAAAATAATGGGCCGACTCTTGACCTCGAATATTTTAAGTTCCAACGCGCGAGTAAATTAATTGCACAGTAGAGCTAGAATACGTTCCCTTTTTCCCTTAAAGAGTATTCTTTCAAGCACAATTAGTCAGCGTACGCTTAGCTCAATGCTTAGTGGCTTGATTCATATGCAAGAGGTCACAGGTTCGATTCCCGATGAGGTTAAATTTTTTAATTGTTAAAATGCTGTCTATTTATTCTTAAAGAAAAAAACGTGCTAACTATTTGGAAGTATTACTATTTTTATTATTATTTATTTATTTATTTATAAACAGGTTTGCAATGTAATAAAATGTCTTCCTGTGCCCGAAGCTTTTTAAATTTTTATTTCTTTCTCCATTCTTCTCTATCTTCCCATTCCAATTCTTCCAGACCTAGCTCCCTCATACCTCTTCTTACATCATCCATCCATTTAAATCTAGGTGGACTTCTCTTTCCTTTCCCAGGTGGAATCCATTCCAAAGCTTGTCTGGGTAAACTTTTCTTTGGACCCTACGAGTGTGTCACACAAAATCTAATATTGAATTTTGGACTTTCATTTGTTGTGTGATGATTGTATTTCTGATTTTTTTCAATTTAGAATGTCTAGTTGAGCATCTGAAACAATCTATTTCAGCAGACATAAGCTTTAAACTCAAATTTTTATTCAACTGCCAAGTTTCTGCACCGTATGTTAGCGTGCTTCGAATAATGGATTTATAAATTCCTAATTTTGTATCCATTCACATGTCCTTATCCCACAAAACGCCATTTAACATTGTTATTACTGATCTCCCTTTTTCAATTCTGTATTTTATGTCATTTTCTTGGGTACTTTTTGAGTTAATTTTGATCCCCACTTAATTACATTCTTCACATCCTTTGATACATCCCATTATTATCATTATTATTATTATTGTCCATTATCTATGGGCTATTATTATGCTGGACTTGACATACAATAACTACATATTTTAATTGAAGGGTGAAACTTTTCCCTCACTAATACGTAATAAATAAATAAACACATAAATATATGAAGCTATATTATCTTTTATTACATAAATTTATAGCATTATTATTAAAACGTGGTACTGCACACACAATTACATTTATACCAGTAGCTAAATAGTGTTATAGAGTTTACTTAATACTGTGTAAAGTGGCCGTAGATTATGTGGCAGGAATTAAATGTTATAGCATTTATAGGATGTATTTTGCGAAAATACAAATGAATCAAAAAAATTGTTGAAGGATTCGAACCCTGGCTTTCATACATATGTCATCTTCTTGTAAGTGGTTTAACGATCTATACTACTCGAACGTAGGATATCAATTGTCTAAATACAGTTATCTTGTACTTTTGCACTATGAACGAGAGTTTAACTTTATTTGAAATGTCGCAATTTGAGTAATATTACATTTGTCGAACACTCGTAAATATCTAGAAACATGTCTCCTTCACTGTTCTTTAACTATTTAAGGCAATTAAAACCAAATACAGCTCATTTAAAACATTTAACAGTGTGTTACCTCGTGAATCATAGCTTTAGTTTTTCAAGCATGCGCAGTGGGCCATAACAGGAAGCGGCTCATTCTTTTTGTCACTATGTTATCAAAATGAAACTGTTTTTAATTTCCACTTGATGGCTCGACTGTGGCATCTAATGTTAGAAATGACAATTCATAAGTTGTACCCAGATAAGGTGTCACCAGGTTGTCTTTATGATGATGATATCATAGGTTATGAAGCACCAGCACAGTTCTTAAACCTAAACACAATATAAATCCAGACCATGAGCGACTATAGTAATAATTCCCTTTAACAATACATTTTCACTGTCTGACCGGGAATCGAACCCGGGACCCCATGAGGCTGGTCGGTTAAGTCAATCAAAACTAATATTATTTTAAACTGAATTTAAAAAACAAGATATCTACTTACGGAATGAGCATGGTATTTCCCTCCAACTGTAATTTTACCGACTTTTTACGTTAAAAGCAAGGGTTCAATCCCCGGCAGGTAAAAGATTTTAAACAAAATATATTACATGCAATTTGTACATTAACCTTAATGTTAAGGCCATATGAAATTATTTATGTTTTGCATTCTGTAATTTTACTAGAATGGGAATAAAATGTAATCTGGACTTAAGAATATTATTATGTTCATAAATTTGAACCATTTCAACTATTTTAGCCGAAACATTCTCTGAAATATTGTAATAACCGATTTAGGACAATGTTTTTTTATCATAACTTTGGGCTTTTGGTGATTTTTAACTTGACTGGAATATGAAATATTACATCATCTTTTATTGTACGTAAGGCGGGAAACATAATACGTAACTGTAAATACGAATAATTAATGAGTAAGTCTATATTTGTGATACAAAATCATTGTTTGGTTAGGTTAACAGCAAATAGAAGATACGACGAAATATTACAATAAACTTAATTTATAACTTCGGCTTTACAATTTTATAACTTTATATTTACTAAAATCCACGTTTAAATAAACCTAACTAGCAAATAAGAGTGTAAATGTTTATAAAATCGACGTTGCCATTATGATATACTGGGACATTTTCGAGTAATTTTATGGGTTTTACAGTATGTGTTTTTTATCTATAAGACATTTTATAAATCAATATAATTTATAATTATTTCATATTATACAATGTTTTATGACAGAGAACGCATTTGATAGTGTACTCTATTGAATGTTAATGGAATGCACATATTTAATTGAAAACACGGTTTCGTAAGGAGATATTCATATTGAAGTGGTTTTAAGCGTAGGAAAGTGATTGGAAGTGCTTTTAATTGCAGAATTTTCGTATTCTTACGTATTTTGTCTTCTTTTCATCCAATTATCGTTTTTTATCCTACGTTATCCTTGCGTCGTGCGCATATATTTTTAGAGAAATCTCTTTAATGAATAACATTTGTGAATTCATGGCTACATTAGTAAAATGTTCATAAAATTTCGAAAAAAATGGCATATAAATTTTAATTTTTTATTGTATGGCTATTTTAGAATACCGTTGTCAAATTTGGGTTTTCTTTGTATTTTTCGAGCGCCATTTGAATTCAGCGCCATCATAACGCTTACGTTCATTTTTGTAATTAAATCCGAGATTTTGATTTGTTTAAATTATTGTAAAAATGTTTATTTAACGATTATCTGAAATAATATATACTCTAAAATTTTTAGAACGTTTAAAATTACGTAACTCGTTACCTACCGAACATTTATTAGTACCAAATATTATTTTTGATCGTATGAATTTTCTGTAACTTTTGACTATTGTTGCGAGTCTTTATAAGCGCGAACCCGGAAGCTACATTGCATTGCGTTCTGGACATCGGAGGGGGGAGGTGCTATGTCCATTCAGGTAAGTGGTGGTGCACTTCAAATTAAATATATTAAAATATATTTTAGATATAATTATATCAAGTTGAAAATAAGTGATTTTTATAAAAACAAATGTGGTGCGTGACGTCATCTGCTCACGCCGACCAACGCCGGTATATCTAAGGCAAATTCGAATAAATAACATTTAATAATAAAAATAACAATATGACATAATATCAATAAATGTTAGCAGAGAATATATTTAGTTTTTTTTCGGCTCAACTGCACTTCTACTAGCCTTGATTTTTCAGTTATATTATTGTAAACTATAGCTCTTCTTCTGTATTTACAAACATTATTTAATATTTTAAACTTTTTCAAACAATTTTTATAACATTATTAGACAATTTTGAAGTATTTATTTAAATATGAAAATCACAATATTATGACACTGTTAGACAATATTGTGATGCTAACTGCTATTTTCTCCACAGAGTATATTACCTAGTCTATGATTTTGCACTTCTACTAGCCTTGATTTTTCAGTTATATTATTGTAAACTATAGCTCTTCTTCTGTATTTACAAACATTATTTAATATTTTAAACTTTTTCAAACAATTTTTATAACATATTTAGACAATATTGTGATGCTAACTGCTATTTTCTCCACAGAGTATATTACCTAGTCTATGATTTTTCTATCGCTGCTTTGGGTTATCACTGATTGGATCAGCGTTAGGGAGTGATAAGTAAATGCACACCCATTTTTATTAAACGTTTGGTAATTCTAATATTATTAATATACTTTTTTTAACATAAATTTGGGGATTTACTGCAAATATTGATAATTTAAATTTCATAGCGGCGGATAGTAATCGAGGATGATAATTGATATGTGGTTCGATTGTGTGTTATTGCTGGCTCTATAAAATCTGGCACATGCACACTGTTGTTCTATTGGACCCTTTTTTTCTAAGTCAAACTGCTCTAGGTCAAGGTTATGTGATATATAAAAATATATATATGTATATATATATATGCACTTATTTGTGGATACTTCTTAAACTCTGTGTGGTGGTTTATATGCTCAACGTCAGGGTTATGTGATATATAAAAATATATATATGCACTTTTTTGTGGATACGTCTTAAACTCTGTGTGGTGGTTTATATATATGTTTTAATATATGTCTTAAACTCTTGATGGTTCCCTCAGGTAATTATTCACATGTGTCCCGGCATGCCGTAGCCGACTGGTTAAGACAAGATGCCTTGCCGCACAGAGCTATGGGACTTGTGCTGGTTCGAGTCCCAATGGGGGAAGAAATTTTCTCATATCTGCCATATCTCCGGCTCTGAAGTTTAGGTTATATGAGTGGTAAAGGGAGAACTCACCCTCTACTGCCAATATGGAAATGGTTGTATTGTGAGTAGATGTCTGCCACAACCAATCACTGCTCTTGTTGCAGCTATAGCACACTAGGAAGGTTTGAAATTGCTGAGATGTTGTCAGCTGTATGTCTGCTAACCACATACATAAAGCGGCCACTCCCACTGAATATCCATATCGGCAACACTGTTGTGAAAAAGTCAAAGCCGGAGAATCAGTGGCTGCAGTATAGTGCCACCCAGCATCGTGAGGCATTTGGGTAGCTACAATAAGTAGCGACTCCAGGATAGCTACAATAAGTAGCGACTCAGCTATAATGGCTGAGGGACCCGGCATGCTGACCACATGTCACCCTTGCACTGGCTTATGATCATCCAGCTCTGTAATTAACACATGTGGACGTGAAGCCAACAGCCGGCTGGTAAGTCAAGGTATTTCTAGGCCTCTCACACTTAAATTTATTCACATACTGCAACAATAAATTGTGTCATTTCCCCTTTTTTTTTTAATTTGAATTTATGTAGTGGCATAGACCCCCCCCCCCAATGATATAAATTATGCAATTTTTTTGTGAAGCTTGTGCCATAATAATAAGTGATAAATATAACTCAGGTATCAATTTGTATTGCAGCATCAATGCTGAATGGTGGTCATCACGTTGAGGGACGCACAATTGTAAGTCAGGAAAACAGATCTCCACACCAGACATTGTGACTTGCGCGGATGAAGCAGAATGTCTCACCCCCCCCCCTCACAGTTAGAATACAGGATAGATTTAAACATACTATCAAATTAAATAATTTAATATGTTTAATGTAGGATAGAGTCCATGATTTCAATTTTATAGATTATTTTGCTTCAGTTTTTGATAAAATATTTTACAATAGATATTTTTAACAGAAGAATCTGTGGTAATTGTAAAGAAGCCGATGCTGCATTGTAAAAATCCATTTGGTTTGTCATTCAAATTTGTTTTTTTAACTTTGTCAGTAGATAATCTTAAAATTTAAAAACCTGTAACTGCATCTTCAAATTAACCAATGACAATTCAGTACAGGCTTTTTTACATTTGCCTTGAGTAGATTTATAATTGCAGAGTCCCATTATTGCTCCACAAACTGAGCTACTGAGGTACATCAACATAATATTGAAATTAATGTACTAAGGCATGCTGTTCGCATGCAACTAACTCACTGGCACTATTAAACCCATAGGTTCATGCCTGCATGGACATAAGCTCTCCATACATCCATCCTGAGCTGTATTCCTGTGTAATATACTTCTCTCAAATCATGGTTGATGTGATTCTTCCACCTCATTCTTGGTCTACTAACTGGGGTTTTCCCTCTGGTCTTCCTAGCAGAAGCTTCTAAGCCCCTTCTTTCATTCAATGATCGTGCCACATATCCTACCCATCGTAGTCTATGAGACTTAAATGTTCTTATTATATCTGGTTTTCTATAAAGATCATGCAGCTCACTGTTATGTAGTCTTCTCTATTCACTTGTTTATCTCTCTCTGGTCCAAACATTTTCCTTTTATTAATTTTGAGAATTTTCCTCATCATCGAGGGGTTTCTCCAACGAATCTTAATAATTAACAAGTGTTTTAAAAAATTCATAAATGACTACGGACTTATAGACAATCAGTTTGTAATACACATTCACAAATTTCCCTTAAAGTTCTCCGTTGTTCTCTGTCCTGTGTGTCTTCAGCCGTTACACCAAATTTCCTCATTGAATTCAGAATATGTTCATTGAATTCTGAATTTTCCTAAGAACTTTATCCTCAAATACTTGTAATCTTTTCTCCTCCCTTAAAGTAAGAGTCCATATTTTGGATCCATATAAAATAACTGGGAGAATAAGAGTTTTATATATTTTCAGTTTAATGTCTTTTGAGAGAAGTTGGGACGACAAGAGTCCCTGTAATGCATAATAATACACATTTCCAGAATTGAACCTATGTTTAATTTCTTTATGCATCTCATTCCTGTTTGTAATTATTGTTCCTGGGTATTTGAATTCAGCCACTTCTTCAAAATTTCCCTATTTGTCATTAACTGTCAATTTCCGTCATTGATGTTTACTTCCAGTCTAGTTGAGTGTGCGTGTTGGCCCTTAGTATCTTCATCATAAACTAATGGACTATTAATACCATTGAGTTGTAACTAAAGAAAAACATTTTTACTTAAACTGGGATTTGAACCCAAAATCTCCATCTTCACATGCTGGCACATTGTGCTACTTAGGCAAACCAGGAGCAGACACAAATTTTCCTCTATTTGAAATCCCTGTCTACGCTGTTAGTGAACTTCTGTTCACATTACAACATGATCGCTTCTGCTAACAATACATTATGTAAGACATGGATTAAATACCCTTGTAATGTGTTCTTTGTGCAAGCGGCCATGTTTTAATGTGAGTAAGAGTTCACTAATAGGCGTGTATGGAGATTTCAAATAGAGCAAAATATGTGTCCGTTCTGGTATTGCCTAAGTAGCACAATAGTTAGTGCACCAGCGTGTAAAACTAGAGATCTTGTGTTCAAATCCTGGTTTAGGCAATAGATTTTCTACCTTTTTTTTTAGAACTTACGAGGCTTTGAAATTAATAAAATTAAAATAAGTTGTACATCATCTGACCTCATACACTCTGTGTTCTTCACAGCACAGTTCCGTGGTTTCCTGTGTTCTTCACAGCACAGTTCCGTGGTTTCAGGAACAATTGTTCCTATCTTCAGCCATATTTCCAACTCTCAAATTTTTACCTTCACCATCATCTTCTAAATGCCATCTGGTGTCGATTTCATGAACTTAGAGATTAAATCTTACTTGCAGGGAATTTAAAAATGCATGGATCTAAATTTGTTCTTCTCAATGTATATCTATTGCCAAAGTGTTAATTCCAAACGCTTTGTCAAATATTTCCACCGAGTTTCCATACGTAAACTTAATGTTGACTCAGAGAGATAAATGAAATCTCTGTACAAGTATCTCAGCAGCTCCGCTGCGCTCTTTATTCTTAATTTTAAAGATTAGCAAGAGTCAGGTTTTTTTAGGGTTTTCAGGTTCCCTGCCCTGTATGACATTCTGCCTTCATCATAATGACACTGTAGTGGCAACACTGCACTGTCCCGAAAATAATTTAACACAAAACTAAACTTTCACTGCGATTACATTCTTTCGCCTGTTGTTCAGTAGAAACTTTAAGCCAAGATGTTGGAAAAAACTTAAATTGCAGGGAAAGTTGAGTGAATGATTAGGTGTTGCAATGTCAGGCTGTGGAGAACAAGTTGGCGTTGCTGTCTCGACTAGCTTGAAGTAATTTGAAGTAGCAGAGCCTGTAGTTAGGGTCGAGGCTAACGTCACTTGAATTGGGTTAAAAAACATGAGATTTTTTTGTGAAAATGTTTTTTTGCCCAACACAAAGCCCTGGGAGCGTTGTCACTTCAGGTGTGGCTGTAGGTAGACGTCCAGCAATCCATAGAGAAATATTTTCATTAACTTTATTGTGAAATATTGATTTTTCTATTGTGTTTAGCTTGTCGAGTTATTTCTTCAAACCTAAATAAAGTTCCTTTGTAAACCTGGAGAAGTAACTGGATATGCTTTACATATATTAAGAAAGTAAATATTCTTTCAATTTGATTGAAGTAAATAATAAATATATATATATGAATCGGAAAATATTTTTACATCTTACCTCATAAAACTCCATGTTTTTTTACAATACCAGTTTCTGAAGGCATCCCTTCTATCCTCAGTCAAAACTCTGACTGTCGAACTTCTGCCATCACCACCACCTTTCCAAATGCCATCTACTGCCGGTTTAATGAACTTTAAGATCAAATGTTCTTCTGAATGTAGGGTACATCTTTTCCCAAACTGTTAATACAAATGCTTACATAAATCTTTCACAAGTTAGTTTCTTTTCAATTTTATGATTCTTTAGCAAAGTATGATCTGCAATTGCTGATTTTTCAATTTTACCTTTATTTTTTATATTTCTAAAGACAAAAGAATACTTAAGAAATACAAAAAATGGTGAAATTGAAAAATTGGCAATTGCAGCTCACAGTTTGCTAGAGAATCACAAGATTGGTAAATACATCAAACTTTTAAAATATTTTGAGAAGCGTTTGGAATTAACAGTTTGGGAAAATATGCACATTCAGAAGAACAAATACAGATCGATGAATTTTGAAGTTCCAGATGAGCAAAATTTGGTCTCAAAGTTCATTAAACAGGCACCAGATGGCAGTTAAAAAGTTGATGGTGGCAACAGAAGTTTAACAGTCAGGAGTTTTGGCTGAGGATAGAAGGGATGCCATCAGAAACCGATCATGTGAAATTAAGGAGTTTTATGAGGTAAGACGTAAAAATATTTCCGACTAATTTATACAAATTGTAATTTTGAACTTTTATAGGAATAAATCACTATGAGGTTTAATTTGAGATTGAATTAAAATGTTTCATACTTCAGCTCAGATCCAGTCTTCCAGGTAGACCGTGATTTCAAAGCCTTGGCGGCTTCATCTTCAGTATTTTCTTGTCGACTGATGTTAGGTTGATAAGAAGAAGTTGTTCTTGTGATCGACCTAACATCAGTTGACAGGAAAGTACTGAAGATGAAGTCCCAAGGCTTTGAAATCATGGTCCACTTGGAAGACTGGATATGAGGAGAGGTATGAAACATTTTAATTTAATCTTAAGTTCTAATTTACCTCATAGTGTTGCTTCCTATTGTAATTTTTATTGAAAATGAATTCATATTGATTCAAGTAAGTAATTTATACAAAGTAAATTAATTCATTTTTGTCCCGAGTGGTTAAGGCAAGAAGCCTTGACACAGTGCTACGGGACTTGCACTAGTTCGAGTCTCCATGGAGGGAAGAAATTTTCTCATGGAATTTCGGCCAGTATGAAACCAGGGCCCACCCAGTATCATGAGGCATTTGGTAGCTACAATAAGTAGTGACTCTACGTTGAGAAGACCAGCTATAACGGCTGGGGGACTAAACATGCTGACCACATGTCCCCCCTACACTGGCTAGATGATCCTCTACCTCTGTGATTAACACATGTGGATGTGAGGCCAGCAGCCAAGAGCATTCTAGGCCTGTCGCGCTTGGAGTTTATTAAATTAATTAATTTCAATTAAAATAAAATATTAATTTCCACATATTTAAATTGAATATATTAATTTTGATTGAAATAAATAACAATGTACATATATTTAAACAGTCTGATTTTAATGACTGAGTTGGGTTGCTGGACAGTTGATGCTTTGTTGTTTGTAGTACCACAGTTAGATGTTGTAACACATGTCAGGACGTTGTGTAAAATTATGAGATTTACACAGTCTGCGGTGGACTAGTGGTTATGTTCCTTGCTTCTAGTCCCGAGGGTCATTGCTTCAAACCCGTCTGGGCTCAATGTATTTTTTTTAGGATGGAAAAATCCAAAGAGCAAGTTTCCAAGTGAGACTTTAAGCCATGGGTCCCGAGTCTGAAGATTTTCAGGCTCGTAAAAAATCCTTAAGCCTGAATAAAAAGGCCTCTACCTCATCATCATAGTTTTCGGTAGTAATATATGTGGCAACTATTGCTGTATCAATTTTCATAATTATTTAAAACAGTATTTGTTTGTCCTGTAAAATTTACCAAAATGGAGTTACAAGGTTTTCATTGCCCACCATCGATTTGCTTCCCATTCAATGAATCCAGGCTCAAATCATGATTTTCTTTTTTTAATTTCCTGGTTAAGTTTTTCCAGAATTATTTGATATCTGAAATTTATGAACAATATTTCACCTATAAGGTACATTATGATTATAGTTTGTGTCAGTAATTCATTATATAATATTATCTAAAACAAGTCTTTTATGAACCTTATTTATAAAAACTTCAAAAGAAGTTTTAGTTCTTTTTCTGTCAAAATGTGTTCTGTAGTGTGTGATTCACTGCTGGTAATGAAAACTCAAGTCACAATTCCCTTAAAAGACCAACCCATATATATATATATATATATATATATTTCAGGATTGTTTCTGTTACTTTCACAGGTATCTTCAACCAAAATATATATATATTTTTTTCTTCCACACTTCCTGGTCTTGCTTGTCTGCTTCTGTCATATTTCTTTTCTTTATCTTGTCTTGATTTCCCTTTATCCACATTGGTTTTGGTCTACTACATTTCCCTTTTCCAGGAGGTATCCATTTCAATACTTGTTTGTTTCTGTGTCCCTTCTTCGCATTATATGTCCATACCATCTTAGTTGGATTTCTTCAATCTCTTGTACAATATCCTTTTCTACATTCATTATTTCTCTTATTGTATTATTTTTTTTTTATTTTATCTAATGTTGATATTCTTGCCGATCTTCTTAAAAAGTCCATTTCTGTGACTAATAATTTATTTCTGTGTTTTTTGCTTCAATGTCCATGTTTCCGCACCATATAATAAAATAAATATATTTACTTATCTATATTCTCCTATAGGAACAAACCCTCCAGGATCTCAAGTCTGAAGATTTTCACACTCCTAAAAGAACTTCAAGTCTAAATTAGAGCCTCTGATCAAAATTTAATCGGCCTTTCCCATCCAAGTGATACCTTATTTGCCTACTAGGTGACTTATTGAAGTATGTGCTAACCACTTGTCACTTGCTGACATCTGCACAGAAATAAGCACAACTAAAATAGCTTAGTTAAGTAACTTCCATAAGGGAGCCCCTCATTCCATGAGTATACATAGACTTGCAACCAGCATACTGCCAGATGGAGATTAAGGTTTTTATAAACCAGGATGGGCATCACGGGAGCAGATGGAATGAAATGGAGCAGCATTTGGCAGGAAAACCCTGGCTCCATATAGTCATATTACTAACTGGCACTATCAAACACATGCTACACATAAGCTCTCCAGTCAATCCTATCCTGAGCTAATGTCTTCCAATCATCATCTTCAAGATATGGGCCTATTGGCCTGTTCTGTCCCTCACTGCACAATATATTACAGGTTGTCATTCCGGTCTTCATACATTTCTTTGGCCTTCAAGTCTATAATAAAATATCTGTTTTGATAAACATTATTTGGCATTCTTTGTACATGTTCAAACCATTTACATTTATTTCTGTATATTCTCTCGCTTATATTATATATTTGTAATTCATCTCTGATATCTTGACTTCTCTTTTGATCTCTTAAAGATACACCTGCAACGGATCTCATTTCTATTGTCTCAATTTTATGTTTATCAGAGATCGTTAAAGGCCAAGTCTCAGACCTTATGTTGATGTTGGAACGGCTACTGTTTTGTAAAATTTCAATTGAGTTTCCCTTGTGGTCTTATTTCTCAAACACCTTCTTAATGAACCAAATATATGGTGAAATTTCCCTAATTTCTTCTCCATATCCAAATTTTGTAGTTATGATATCATGCATCCATGATAATTAAAACAAGTTACTTGTTCAGAAATGTTCGCTCCAATTACAATTTTTGTTTATTTATGCTGAATTTCAATAAATATCATAGACTTTGTTTTCTTTGTTGATATCCTCAAATTATAATATTTTATTAGTTTCCATTATTTATAAACTGATTTTTGTAGTTGATTTTCCAAGGAAGCTACAATGATCTGGTTGCCTGCAAATAAAAGACAGTTTGTTTTCATTCCATTTTTCATAAATATTCATCTAAAAGAGTTTGCCATGTACTAATGACATCGTCTAAATATATATTAAAAAGTATTGGTGAAAGTGGGCATACTTGTCGAAGTCCATTGTTGATTTATATGTAAGTTTCTCCAAGACCATTTCCTTTGTGTATACAAATTTTTGTATTTTCATATAAACTTTTTATAGCTTTAATTTTCCAATCATCACCTGTATGTAATTTACTTCCCCCAAATCATTGTTCATGTTATTCTCCCACCTCATTCTTGGTCTACCTACTGTGTTATTTAACCTTGGTTTTCCTACAAGAAGATTCCATACCCTCTTTTATTCCCCATTCATGCCACATGTCCTGCCCATCGCTGTCTTTGAGACTTAAATGTTTGTATTATATCAGGTTTCCTGTAAGAACCATGTATCTCACTGTTATGAAGTCTTCTCCATTCACCTGTCTGTTCATCTCTCTTTGGTCCAAAATGTTTTCTAAGAACTTTATTCTCATATATACCATGTTTTGCATCCATATATTATAACTGGTAGAATAACAGTTTTATATATTTTCAGTTTAATGTATTTTTTGAGAGAAGTTTGGACGACAAAAGAGTCCTTGTAGTGCATCACATACATTTCCAGAATTGAGCCTATGTTTAATTTTTTGTTCATTTCATTGCTATTTGTAATTATTGTTCTTTCTTCTTCTTACAGCCCAATAAGGACCTTTCCCTCCTCGATGACATCCCTCTTCATAGAAGGTCTTTCCCAATGGTTTGACATTTGTTAAGATCTTGGTGCACACAATCCCACCATCTGTTCTTAGGTCTTCCTCTTAATCTGATTCCTTGAGGTTGTGAACAGAAGATTTGTTTTACCTTTTTATTATTTGGCATTTTATTAATATGTCCAAACCATCTCAAATAGCCAAGTCTTGTGTGTGAGACAATATCGGGATGTTCTAATTTATTCATTTATAGATTTTTCAATGTTTACACATCTTTCTGTGCCTAAAGTTTTATTTTCCTTCTCCACTCGTCGCTATCTATCCACTCCAGTCCTCTTGTTCTCATTCCAATCCTTATTTCTTGCATCCACGAGTTTCGAAGTCTTCCTTTTTTTTCTTCCAGGTGGACATCATTCCAATGATTTTCTGGGTAAACTTTCTTCTTGCATTCGTTGAACATGCCAGTACCAATTTAATTGCTTATATCCTATATAATCTACTAGTGAATATTTAGTATTAATTTTTTCCTGGTTGGTAAATTTTCCTAGAAAAATTAATAAAGTTGGTCTTGTTTTCATTTATCTCTAAATTTACATGTTTGAGTTGTCAACACAAGCATTGTTTCAACAACCTCTGGAATTCTTCTCCCTGAGATCACCAAATCATCTGCATATGCGAGAAGCTGACTGCACTTGTCAAATAATGTACCTTCTGTTTGAATCCCTGATTTTCTTACAGCTATTTCCAGAGCTATATTAAACAAAATTGGAGCAATGGCATCTCCTTGTCTGAGACCTTTTTGAATTTCAAATTCTTTAGTGTCTGCCAATCTTAACAACACCACGTGCCTTGTCTACACATATTAACCAACTTCTTGGGGAAACCCAAATGCTGCATATTGTACCATAGTTGTTCCTTCCAAACACCATCGTAAGCTGACTTAAAGGTGATGTATTGTAATATTCTGTTTCCAGCATATTTCCAAGACTTGTAAAATATAAATTTGATCAATTGTTGAACTACCACTTGCAATCCAGTCTCCTATGCTATCCTTCTTTGGTAGAGAATATTAGACATCATTGCTCAACAGCCCCATGTGGGCCTTCAGAAGGTTATGCCAGACTTCCCGTTCTGAGCTTCATTCTTCCAGTTTTTATTTTTAAAATCTTAATGTCTTGAATTATACTGACCTTCCATCATACGAATAATGTGTCCAGTCCAGACCAACCTGTTAATTTTAACAAACTTCAGAATCGACACTTTGAAATTCATGTTAAAGCACCGTTGAGGTTATGTAATAAGATGTTAATTATATAATTTTTACCTGGTAAGTCAGTCGTCCTCAAATAAGTTATTAAACTTCAAGTTATTCTAATATGGAGGCCTTTCGAAAACAATGTTTCATCTTCTGCATTTTAACTGGTGCTGATGGTGTTGTATAGGTTGTATAATGGATTTATGTCTGCGATTATATTCTCGTTGACCAGGTCTTCATTCCTTGCTTCTTTCAGAATCTCTATGTCCTCAAGGATGCTGATCCTGTTGTTGTTATACTCTTTGTGTGTACTGACATAGAGTTACCGATTTTTTCAAATCAATGACCTGTTTCGAGTATATGTTTGGCAAAACTTGATTTATCTTCATTGTTAATAACATTTTTGAAATATTCCAAATATTGTGTGTTAAAGTTTCTTATTGTTTTGCCTATGTAGAATTTTTCACAACTATAGCATTTTATTAATTAAATAAAGCTAAGTTTTATTTTTATGTAATTAATAAAACGCAATAGTTGCAAAAATTTCTACGTAGGCAAAACAATAAGAAACTTTAACACACAATATTTGGAATATTTCAAAAATGTTATTAACAATGAAGATAAATCAAGTTTTGCCAAACATATACTCGAAACAGGTCATTGATTTGAAAAAATCGGTAACTCTATGTCAGTACTACACAAAGAGTATAACAACAGGATCAGCATCCTTGAGGACATAGAGATTCTGAAAGAAGCAAGGAATGAAGACCTGCTCAACGAGAATATAATCGCAGACATAAATCCATTATACAACCTATACAACACCATCAGCACCAGTTAAAATGCAGAAGATGAAACATTGTTTTCGAAAGGCCTCCATATTAGAATAACTTGAAGTTTAATAACTTATTTGAGGACGACTGACTTACCAGGTAAAAAATTATATAATTAACATTTTATAAACTTCAGAATATCTGGTTGATTATACAGTTTATATAATTTATCATTATACCTTTTCCT
The DNA here is from genome assembly GCA_030220185.1 of Diploptera punctata. NCBI lineage: Eukaryota > Metazoa > Arthropoda > Insecta > Blattodea > Blaberidae > Diploptera > Diploptera punctata. Next base: position 674,981 of record JASPKZ010004554.1, on the reverse strand, counting down.
CCATTCACTATTTTCCTTCACAGCACTGAAAATAGATGTGTGTTTCTTCCTTTCAAAAGTCTCAATAATTCTTCATCAGATTTCAACATGGTGCAAGTTTCTGATGTATATGTTAACACTGGTCTAAGGAATATATTTGTCTTTTTAGATACAAACTGAAATCTACATATCTTTCAGAGTCCAAAAAAGCATTTGTTTGCAGCCATGATGCGTAAATGAATTTCAGCCAAATTGTCATTTGTACAATTTACTTCTGACCTAGATATGTAAAGCTATGGAGCAGCCAACTTCCAATCACATTTACCTTTAATCACGGCTTATATTATGTCTTTGCCTGGTTAATTTTAAGATTCATCTTTCTCGCTGCCTTCTCCAACCTAATGAATGCATCCTTCATGGCTAATTGACTTCTCCCTGTTATATCTATATCATCAGCATATGCAAAGATTTGCACAGGTTTATTAAAAATGGTTCCCCTTATATTAAGACCTGCGTCTCTTATCACTTTTTTCAAGGCAATATTAAAATGTACACAGGCAAGAGAATCTCCTTATCATACTCCATTTCTTGTATGAATGGGCTCAAGTTAATGTATTATTAATCTGGTGTTATTAACTGTTATTTTAACCAGTGCAATAAGAGATCTTAAACTCTTGTATTGCTGCATATACTGTAATTGGCATTCCAATATACCCCAACTGGACATACGGACCAAGGAAGACCAAAACATCGGTGGGAAGATCAAGACCATCTTTGCTAAGTTTACCATACAGGCCACATGGCCTAAAACGAATTTGTTCATGATGATGATGATGATGATGATTAGTATGGCTTTCAAATAATTAATAGACTTAAGCATAAAAATGTTTATGCTTCTCTGAATATTATCTAGTTTATTTTGTTACATTCTCTTCATATTCCAGAGTGTTCTGTCTTTTATTTCTTACAATTTTCTTTCTATATGCTTAATTTTTCTTTAATAATATTGTTTGACAATCCTCATCAAACTACCCATTTCTAGACATCTTCTCTTGTTTACTATTATATTTGGTGCAAAATTCTATTTTATAACAAATTTGGTTAATATTATCAGTGTCTTCCATATGGATATTCACAAACAATCTTCTATTTTTCAATTTAGAGACAGCCATTTCTACTTCTACGACGACAGGTGGCTCAATGTAAGGAACCAGATTCATTTTAGGTGGTAGAAATTCTACATTCTTCTGACACTCAAAATGGTTCTTATAATAATTGCACCAGTAATCAAGCAAGTTATTTTAGTAATAATTTGTCCTTTATTATCTCCCATCATACATTAGTATGGCTTTCAAATAATTAATAGACTTCAGCATAAAAATGTTTATGCTTCTCTGAATATTATCTAGTTTATTTTTAAACACTTGTGGCTCTTTTCTTCTTTCGAAATACTTTGTAACATTCTCTTCATATTCCAGAGTGTTCTCTGTCTTCTATTTCATACAATTTTTTTTTCTATAGGCCCCATGTTCCTTTAATAATACTTATTTGACAATCCTCATCAAACCACCCATTCCTAGACATCGTGTCTTGTTTACCTGTTATATTTGATGCCAAATTCTATTTTATCACAAATTTGGTTAATATTATCAGTGTCTTCCATCTGAACAGCACTAAATTATTCAGAAAGTGTCTTCGTATATTGCATTTCTACAGCTGAGTTGTTCAACATTCCATCTATTCAGTTCATTCCCATCAGTGTTTCTATTTTCATTTTTACTCATTTTTGCTCGTATAACTGTCCAAACCATAAAATTATCTGAGTCAATATTTGTCCCTCTTACTCTTTTTGTGTCAAGTACATTACTGCAATGTCTTCTATCCACCAAAATGTGGTCTGTTTGATTAAATGTTTCATTACCAGATGAATGCCAAGTTATTTTTGTGTTCAAACCATGTCCCAAATTGTTACTCTTGCAGATCTCTATTGTTAGCCTCATCATTGTAAACTGTATTTTCCAACATTAGGTAATAAATATGTTTGTATGTAGCTAATGTTCTGAAGTTAACAACAAAATTATTCTCCTTCTTGCTTCCCAATACTGTTGTTGTTGTTTTCAAATGCTGGGCCTTGGCACCGAAGTCATTAGCGTTCTTGCTCTCCAATATTTCTCTATGCTTCCCAATACTTGGATGTCACATCTTGATAATTTTGAAGAGTTACACTGTTTCTTAGTGTTCCCTGTCCATTTTCATACCTTGAGAACACAATATTCACTCAGGAGACAACAAAGCTATGAACACGTTTTCCTAAGCAGTCATGTCCTGTAGTAAGTCTCAGTATAGCAACATTACAGTAATAAATATGATTTTTTTTTGCATTAAAATCCCCTAAAATAATTTTCATACCATATCTTCTTCTTCATCGACAACCACGAGATTGGACAGACTGACAAAATTGGCTATTAGGAATCAGACGATGTCAAAGACAATCAACCGATGATCTTTCTATCTATCTATCTATCTATCTTTTTCTTCTTCTTAATAAGGCGCTACATCTTCAATTGACCTTATCAACAAGTTCTTTCCACACTTTTCTATTCTGGACACATTTTTTCCATTTTTTATCTTAATCAATTTTATATAATTTACATCATCATCTTCCCATCTTTTTTTGGATTGTCCAATATATTTAGGGATTAATGGCTTCCATTTGTAGAGCTTTTTACTATCATATGTCTTCAATCCAACTTATTCACACATTCCATATATGTGTCCAATCTAGCTTAATCTTTGTGAAGTAAATTATATTTCTGTTTACATAATAAATTTGGGAATTTTTAACATTATGAGGTTTAATTCATAAGAATTAAATGAATCGTGATTTCTTCTTACCTCATACTTCTATGTTTTTTTAAACACAGCACTGCAGTATCAGCGACCATCATCACCATCCTCAGCTGTTTTCACGACTGTCAATTTTTTTCTTTTGCTGGTAATTATCCAAACTGCCGTCTGATGTTCTTTTGAAGGAATTATTTCTAAACTTCCATCTGGTGTTCTTTTGAAGGAATCATTTTCTAAACTGCCATCTGTTGTATTTTTGAAGAACTTCGTAATCAAGCTCGGTTCATCTGGAATCTCGAAGTTCATGGTTCTAGTATGGTTTTTTTGAATATATATTATTTCCCAAACTGTTAAATCCAAAGGTTTGGATAGATGTTTCAAAAGTTTTTTTTTTTTTTTTTTTTCAATTCTATGATGCTCTAATAAACTATGTGCTGCTATAGCTGATTTTTCAATTTCTCCATTCTTTGTTTCTGAAGGTTCTTTTTTACGAGTTTCCAAGTTCCTTTTTGTTTTTCCTATATATATCCTGTTGCAATCTTTGCAATCAATTTGATAAATTCCATATTTTTTGTTGTCTGGGGTGTTAAATTTATTATTCGTTAACAGAAGATTACCCAGCTGTTAACTAATAATAATAAAGTTAACACCCCAGACAACAAACAATATGGAATTTATCAAATTGATTGTAAAGATTGCAACAGGATATATATAGGAAAAACAAAAAGGAACTTGGAAACTCGTAAAAAAGAACACTTCAGAAACCTAAAGAATGGAGAAATTGAAAAATCAGCTATAGCAGCACATAGTTTATTAGAGCATCATAGAATTGAAAAAAAAAAAAAAGCAAAACTTTTGAAACATCTATCCAAACCTTTGAATTTAACAGTTTGGGAAAAAATATATATTCAAAAAAACCATACTAGAACCATGAACTTCGAGATTCCAGAAGAACCGAGCTTAATTACAAAGTTCTTCAAAAATACAACAGATGGCAGTCTAGAAAATGATTCCTTCAAAAGAACACCAGATGGCAGGTTAGAAAATGATTCCTTCAAATGAACACCAGATGGCAGTTTGGATAATTACTGGCAAAAGAAAAAAATGACAGTCGTGAAAACAGCTGAGGTTGGTGACGATGGTCGCTGATACTGCAGTGCTGTGTTTAAAAAAACATAGAAGTATGAGGTAAGAAGAAATCACGATTCATTTAATTCTTATATATTTCTGTTTTTGATAATCCTATTTATTTCTTCATTTGTTCAAATTCCCCATGATCCATTCTGATTCCTTATTGTTCCAAAGATTCTTCTTATTGCTTTCTTTTCAAAAACTAAAAGCTTTTGTTTTTCAGCTTCTTTAAGTGTCCCAAGTTTTACTAGAATACGTTACAACTGGTCTTATAACTGTAAAGTATACAGTTTAAGTTTGGAGCTTTTAGAGATTGGTTTACTCTTAGGTAATGGTAAATGTGCATAAAAAGCTTTCTTACCAAGTGCTATTCAATTTGTTATTTCTTCTTCAATCAAACTTGTGTTGTTTACTATTGTTTCCAGATATCTTCTTTCATGGATTAGATCTTCACCTGTTCCAATCTCACATGTGTTCAGCCCAGCGTTTTCTTGGTCTTCCTACCAATCTTCTTCCTCCAGGATTATACATCAATGCCATCTTTGATGTCCTATCCTCTGTCATTCTCTGCAGATGTTCTATCCAATTGTTCCTGTGTTGTTCTATTTGTTGAAGAAGTGGTTGTACTTTTAGTTCCTCTCTAATATTCTCATTTTTAATATGTTCTTCTCTTGTACAACCTTTCACAGCTCTGCTGCCTGAATTTTACTTTTGTCTTTTTCCTTTAGGACCCAGGCCTCACTTCCATACATTGTCTCTGGTAGCGCCATCATTGAGTAAAATCTTAGCTGCTTATCCTTTGTGACTTTATTCCTCAGTGCTTGTCTGCTCGTTCCACAAATGTGTTCAAATTTCAGCATTTTTCTATTTATAAGTTATATCACAGCCCAAATACTGGAAGTGTGAAATTTACTTTATCTTCTATTATTATTTTTGTTGTTACTGGGTTCTTCAATGGAATGCCATTACTTTTGTTTTTCAAATTATCATATTATATTTCTTACATATATTATTTTATTGATAAACTGCTTTTTGCAGCCTGTCCTCTCTGTCAAAAATTAAAACTATATCATCAGCAAAACATAATACATTCAATGTTTTATTTCTTCCAATTTTTAACCCCTTATGAACTGCTTGCTTTCATTTATCTAGAATATTATTTAAATATATATTAAAAAGCTTTGGGGAAAGGCTACAGCCCTGTTTTAACCACAGTTAGTTCTAATTTCTTCTGTTAATTTTCCACTTGATGTCGGTCCTGCGTGAAGGCCATCTTACCCCCAGAACAACAGTCTGGTACTCATTTCAATTAGAGGCTGAGTTGACCCCAGGACCATAGTGCTGTCAGAAAGTTTGGGTCAGTTTAAAAATCCTGACCCCACCAGGACTCAAACCCTTGACCTTCTGCCTTGTAGCGCAATGCCTTAATCACTATGCTACGGCATGCCCCATCTTCATATAGACTTCGAATATTTTTTATTAGGTGTGTCGGGTATCTTTTTCTTCCTTTCATGTGATAGACCTAGTGGTCTACTACGGTCTCAATCCAACGTTTGAAGGGTCTGCCCAAAGATCTCTTGCCTGGTGACTGGTAATTTATGATTTGATGTGGTATTCTTGTTCTGCTCATTCTTCTTACGTGAGATTTCCAGTTGTTTCTGTATTTTTGTACATGTTCCATGACTGATTCTGTTTGTTAATTATCTCAGAATTCCTTTTATGGTTTGTTCTTGAGTAACCTGCAGTACGTCTTTTATCTTCTTTTCTGCATTCTCTTCAATAAAAAAGGGCGATTTACATTGTTGAAGTCTTTTTCTAGGTCTCTAAAAGCCATGTGAGTTTCTACATTAAACTCTACTATAATTTGTTTCATTGTAAAAACATTGTCCAATTTCCCGTACAAAAATGCTATCACAATATCCCAGTGGAAAACTTCCATATTTAGCTTAACAGCAAGGGCTAAAAGAAATCTCAGGGTGACATGTCTAATCACTGATGAAAATGTAGACATATAACTTACACCCTACTCTTGACTGTAGCCTTTTGCAATGAATCTTGCTTTATAGCTGGCAATATTTCATTCTCTAAATTTCTTAATAGCAAAGACCCACTTGCATTTGGAGGGAGATCCACAAGTTTCAATACTGAATTTTCCCTCAAGGACTCAAGTTCTGTGCTTTATTTCATTCATTTTTCAGGTCACTAGACATTGCTTCTGATTACATGTCCATTTTCACAAACCACATTATATGCAGCAAGTCCACACACTTCCTCACAAATTCAGGATCACTGTAGGTTGTGTGTTTCTTCCTGGATATCTTCTCGGTGGACTTCAGAATCTGGTTCAGATTGATCATCTTCTGTCTGATTCCTCCTCGTTGTCGCTCACCTGAGGAGAATCAAAGTCAATCCCAAGAACTCCAACTTGAATCAATGTAGGATCAGTAATTGGATTTCTTTTAATTTTTCTAAGGCCGGGAATTTTGTTTCATTAAAAATCACATCTCTTGAGTAAACTATTTCCATTGTGGATAGGTCGATGAGTTTGTAACCAAAGTTATCCTCTCCATAACCTATCATCACTATTTCTTTGGATTTAAAGGAATGTGAACATAATCTACCCAACCAACTGACAGAAGGTAACTTACATCTAACTTCTTTCCACTCCATAATTCAAGAACTACATCCTTAACCTTTCTTGTGGGAGATCTATTCTTGAGCTAAACAACTGTATGGCAGAGCACTGGCCACAAACACGTACTCAATGCATTCAGAGTCCTCACTCTTTCAATTGTTGTCCTGTTACCTCTCTCAGCAATTCCATTGTGTTGTGGAGTATAAACTTCAGTTTTCTGATGTTCCATTTTTTCTGAGATATTCTTCAAAATCGTCTCCATTATCTGATTTCACGCACAATAGTTGTTCATTCACCTGCTTTTCTGCTCTTTCTTTAAAATTTTGAAAATAATCAAAAGCTCGGTCTTCTGTTTTCAAAGTGTAGCAGAAAGTTTCATTGGTGGGATCATTAATAATCAACATCACATATCTCTCACTTTTCAAACCCTTTGGCTCAATAGGCCCACACAAATCCATGTGAACCAGCTCTTTGTTGCTCTTTTTTCCTTGTTTCTTGAATGACAATTTTGCCTTTGATACACGATTCATAATTGGTCTTTTCTTCAAATTCAACTTCTGACACCATTTCATTCTTCGGTAGCTTCACTGCATGATTACTGAAGTGACCTAACCTCTGATACTAGAGTTTTTCTACATCTTCATAATCTGCTTTGTTGACTTCTTTTTCGGGTCTGACAATATCCACCTTGTAGAGTCCACTTACTTCTGAACTGTACAGTTAATCTCCAGTTCAGATGACTCAACAATTCTGCAACCATTTTTATCAAATACAGCTGGTGAGTTTTTCTCTACAATTCTACTTACTGAAAAGTAAGTGTGTATTTAATCCAGTTATCTTGTCAACATCAGGATTGGCTTTTACACAAATAGGAACATCACCGACTCCAACTGGCTCCAGTGTTTCCCATTGACCACAGAGATTGTCATTTTCCTGTCCAATTTTCTCAGACCAACCATTCCTTTTGAGTTTGAAGTCATATTTCCATTTGCACCACAGTCAATTACCCATTCATCAGGGTCTGCTTTCACTGACAACAGAACAAAATAAAGTTTTGCCTTCTTTCTTTGGAGTTTGCTTCTTCTCAGTTTTGGTTTCAGACTTCTTATTTGCACCTGATTGGCTAGTCGTCAATCTAGCATCTGATTGGTTCTGAACTGTCTCCTTGTTACTAATTGTATTTATACATCTATTGCCAATCAGCTTCGACCACGTCCAGCCACCCTGGTACCAGCACTGGTATAAATACCGGTTTTTAATAGTCTACTGCTCATTCACAGTCGAACTTCCGACCAAGGAACTCTACCTAGTAGTACTCTGAAAATGTCCTCCACAGTGGAGGGAGAAACACCAGTCATGGACCATGGCCACATCTCTTAATATTATGATTACCGCCCGTGAAGGCCTGCATTCAACTATATTCTTGAACTTACAATACCACAGTTTTCCCTGAAGTGGAATATCTTCTGCTCTATCCCTTATTTTCAAAGCCATTGGACAGATTACCCAGGCTTCTTTTGCCTCTTGGTTAGATGAGATGTGACTTGATACTGGTTTTGATCAGAAGATTAATAATATTTTTAGCTTTCAGATCTTCAGGAGGCTTTGTCATTCACTGGGTATTCCATGGCATCCCATAATCCTTTCATTTGCAGAAAGTTCTTGACTTCCACATGAATCACCAAACTTATACAGGTAGTTTTACACCATTTTTAATACCAACCTTGATACACAAAAAAAAACCAAAACAAACCAAAAGCATCTTCTATAACAAAAACAAAGTATGAAAAATGTAAAAGAACAAATGTGATGTTCACAAAAGTGTGAAAAATCCTAACATTACAGTGTTGAATATAACAACATTTATTATATTCCATCATCATATGTGGCATGGCAGCCCTAACCTTCTTCAGAATGTCTTTCCAAACTTCTCTATTTGTTGTTAAATTCTTCCAATTTCTAATTTTACTAATTCTAACATCCTGCAAGATGTCATCCTCCCATCTTAATTTTGGTCTTCCAACTTTTCTGGTTTGTAATGGTTGTGCCACAGTTTTATTATTGTCCATACGTATCAAATGTCCAGCCCAGGCCAATCTATTAATTTTTATATAATCAATTGAGTTGGTGTTTACTTGATGAAAATCCATATCTATTAATTAAATAAAAATAAAACTTAGTTTTATTAGATTTTCATATTTATTAAGATATCTGAATTACTGAATATATCTTAATAAATATGAAAATCAAATAAAACTAAGTTTTATTTTTATTTCATTAATAAATTTTAATATACTTCACTAAATTGGGTTCCTTACATAATTCATACAATTCACAATTTCTCCTTCTCCAAATATCACCTTCATTCACAGCCCCAAAAATAGTTCTTAATATCTTTATTTCAAAAGTAGCCAGAGATTTCTCATCTGACTTTAAAAGAGTCCAAGTTTCTCATGCATTTGTATTTACTGGTCTTATAAGAGTTTTATGAATCAGTAACTTTATTACATTGCTACCGAGTTCATCATTCCAATTACTTTCTTCCCATTGGTTATATTTTGATTAATATACATGTTTGATGTACCTCTATTTCTTAAATGCCACTACAGCTCAATAAGGACTTTCTTGTCCTCCATACAAAGGCTTTCCCAATGGTTTGACATTTTTTAAGATTTTGACGTACATAAACCCATCATCTCTTCTTAGATCTTCCTCTTAATGTGGTTCCTTGAGGTTGTGAATAGATGGTTGTTTCACTTTTCTATCATTTTGCATCCTATTAATATGTTCAATCCATCTCAAATGGCTAAGCCTCGTCTTTGGGACATCGAGATCTTCTAATAATTGTATTAATTCTCTATTATAGCCTATCTTCTTCTCCAGATGTTATCTACAGTAACTTTATTTCAAAAATATTTAAAATTATTATATCCTATAAATTCTAGGCAATTTTGCCTTAATCCATTATTAGATGCTTTATCCTCTTCTTCTTCTTCTTCTTCTTCCTCCTTTCATGTGATAGACCTAGTGGTCTGTTACGGTCTCAATCCAACGTTTGAAGGGTCTGCCCAAAGATCTCTTGCCTGGTGGCTGCTCATTCTTCTTACGTGAGATTTCCAGTTGTTTCTGTATTTTTGTACATATTCCATGACTGATTCTGTTTGTAATTCTTTGAGAATCTCAGAATTTCTTTTATTCCTTTTATCCTCTTATGAACTACAAATCCTGTTCCAAGAACATGGTCTTCTTTGTGACAACTATAAAAGATTGCGAGGCTTTTCTTTTCTAAAATCCTGTTCCCTGTCCATCTCACTAAAATGGTTTATATAAATGTAAGTGTTCCAGTAATATTTTCAAGTCACATGTTCCAACTCTCATATGTTTTATGTATTTGCTATGTCGTCATGAAAAGATCCGTCCAGGATAATGTGCTGCTACTACTTGTTTTGTGATGATTGTATTTTTACAAGTTAGGGGTGTCAACCCTACGCCCAACCCCCAGCTGCTATGGAGGACCAATGTTTTCTGTCAGGTTGTCTCCCTTTGTTGGCCAGTTCTGAGTTTTGAGTGTCGAGAACTCACTCTTCGCCCTTGTGACCACTTCACATTAGCCAGAGGATATGTGGACATTGGACTTGGTAGGAATAAATGGCAGAGTTTTAATAGTGTATACCTGCCAACAAGATATATACCCTTCAGACCACATACTAACCCCCGAGAATATTAGACAGTATCAACAGGTACATTTTAATTTTTAACTTCTATCTTAAGACAGTATCTGTACGCAGCAAAGTGTTTCCACATTACATTATATCACCTTTTCTAATATGAATTGCGTTTATAAGACCAATTTTCCATTCATCTGCAATTTTCTCCTCTTCCCATATTTAACAAGTCTGGCTATAATTTCTACCAGACTTAATTACTTTGGCTTGTATCTGATCTATGCCTGGTGCTTTACAATTTATCAATTTAGAGACAGCCATTTCTACATCTCTGATATCCACATTCATATTAGGTGGTACAAATTCTACATTCCTATGACAAAATGTTTCTTATAATAATTGGACCAGTAATCAAGTCAGTCATTTTTATTAGTGATAATTTGTCCTTTATTATTTCTTATCATATGTGAGTATGGCTTTCTTTAATACATTCACTTCAGCATAAAAATATTCAGCTTCTCTGAATATTATCTAGTTTAGTTGAGTTGTTTCTTGACTCACCTCATACTCCCTCGCAATCCAGATTTCATCACTGTATTTGTGACATTCTCAATGTTGTTCACGTTCACAACTGACGTCCAATGGTCTCCTCTCCTGCAGACTGACCTCCGCGCCATCTGATGACTGACCGACAAACTTCCAAATAATCCCCTCTCCTTATCACCGGGTATTTCAAAATTCATAGTCGTGTTTTTATTCTTGGATACGTAATTTTTTTCCCAAATTGTGAGTTCATTCGGTTTTTCCAATTGGTTAATTAATATTGTTTTGGTTTCTATTCTATGTTTTTTCTGACCAGGCTTATGCAGCTGCAGATTTTTCTGTTTCTCCATTTTTATGAGGTGTTTATTTTAATGTTGTATTTAGATTCCTTTCTGTTTTTCCTATGTATATTCTTTCACAATCTTTACAATTAATTGATAAATTCCTGATTGTTGCAGTCTTCAATCTTTTCATTTTTGTTGGTTTTTATTAAATTACCTAAACTAAACAAAAAAAAAATGAAAAGATTGAAGACTGCAAAAAATTGGGAATTAATCAAATTAACTGTAAAGATTGTGAAAGAATATACATAGGAAAAACAAAAAGGAATCTAAATACAAGATTAAAGGAACACCTCAGAAATGTTAAAATAGAGAAGAAACAGAAAAATCTGCAATAGCTGCACATGCCTGGTCAGAAAAACATAGAATAGAAACCAAAACAAAATTACTTAACCAATTGGAAAAACCGAAGGAACTCACAATTTGGGAAAAAAATTACATATGCAAGAATAAAAACACAACTATGAATTTTGAAATACCCGGTGATAAGGAGAGGGGATTGATTTGGAAGTTCGTCGGTCAGCCATCAGATGGTGCAGAGGTCAGTCTTCAGGAGAGAAGGCCGTTGAACATCAGTTGTGAACGTAATACAGCATTGAGAATGTCACAAATGAAGTGAAGAAACTCGAGTCTGCGTGAAAGTTAAGAAGTATGAGGCAAATCAAGAAAAAACTAAACAATATTAAAATAAACCTCATAGTGTTATTTCCTACCTACATAACTTAGTATATATATGTATTTACCATTTTCAAACTTATGTTGACTTCCTTTACTTGGTCGTCTGTCTTTTGGTAATTGACATAAATTTTGATTTCTTTGAATTTATTCAAATCCCAACATCTGAGTTTCATTATCCAATGCTAATAAGGCCTTTGGTTCAAATGATACAATTCTCCATACATTGGTCAGTTTCTTTGGAAAACCAAGTTGGCATGTGTCTCCATATTGTCTCAAGTGTTAGATTATCATATGCAGATTCAAAATCTATAAAGAGGCCGTGTACATCGAACATTCTCTACTACATTCCAGAGCATTCTTTCTACAACTTGGTTTTCTTTAATAATATTGTTTGATAAACCTCATCAAACCAATTTCAATTATATTTGATGCAAAACCCTATTTTATCACAAATTTGTTTAATATTATCTGTGTCTTCCATGTGAACAGCACTAAAATATTCAGAAAATGCCTTCTTCGTATATTGCATTTCTACAGCTGAGTTGTTCAACATTCCATCTATTCAGTTCATTCCCATCAGTGTTTCTATTTTAATTTTTACTCATTTTGCTCGTATAACTGTCCAAACCATAAACTGATCTCCTCTCACACTTGTTATGTCAAGTAAATTACCACAATGTTTTCTATCCACTAAAATGTGGTCTATTTGATTAAATGTTTCATTATCAGGTGAACGCCAAGTTATCTTATGTGTATCTTTGTGTTTTAACCATGTACCTCTACTGCCAAATTGTTAATCATCATCATCATTCCTTTCACTCCTAGATGGAGCACAGGGTCGTAATGAAAATTTTCCATTTAGCTCTAAAATGTGCCAACCTCTTCACCTCCAACCAAGTTTTCCCCTCATTTCACATATTTCTTCTTCAACTGTCTTCTTCTTCCAAGTCATCCTTTGTCTTCGTCTTCTCCTTGAACCTCAAGGATTCCAGTCCAGTTCACATCTTTCTATTGCAGTTTGAGGTTTACGCAGAGTATGCCCAATCCAATGCCAGTTTCTTTCCTTATTTGTTTTTTTGATAGGTGCCTGCTCAGTCCATCTCACATTTAATAACACTTATTCACACATCTAGAACAAGTCAATTATTTCTGTGGTCATCTTCCATGTTTCACATCCATAAAATAAAACTGATTTTACAATGTTTTTATTCTTCCACACTGCATACACCCGAACAGATGCTCTGTTTGCTTTTTAATACAATTCTAGGCATCTTCTAATGTACTTCCATGTATAGTAATTCTACTTCCAAGATATGTAAAAGCTTGTACTTCATTTATTTCTTGTTCATTTATTTTCAGTGTTGTATTTGTGCTAGGATTAATTATTTCTTTCAATTTTTGGACATTAATTTTAAATCCTACATTTGTTGCTTCACTGGTTAATATTTCTATCTTAGTTTCCATATCATGAAATCTTTGCACAAGAAGACAGATTTCAAGGTCTTCTAATCTTCCATTGAATTCCTCTATTTCTTCCTTTCATAACATCATACACAATGTATCACATTCAATTAATTATATTTATTATTTTATTGGGACTTTGTATTCTTTTAACATTTTCCAAATAATTCCTGTCTTAATTGAGTCAAAAACCTTCTCAAAATCAATAAATGTTAAATATAAAGCACTTTTCTGCTCTATATTTTGTTCTAATATTATCCTGAGTGTATTTATCCAGTCCATGCAACTTCTTTGTTTATGAAAACCTGTTTGTTCTTTTCTTAAAATTGTATCTAGAATTTGTTCTATTCTGAACTTTTATAGGGAAAAATCACTGAGATTTAAATTAAAATGCTTCATACCTCACCTCATATCCAGTCTTCTAAGTAGACTGCAGTTTCAAATCCTTGGCAGATTCATCTTCAGTAACCTCTCATTGACTGATGTTATGTCGATCAGAAGAACTGTGACACTCTTTATGCGGGAAAATTGCCCCTCCAATTATTAGATCATGGAAAGCGCAGAATTCAGTGAACAATTCACCGTTTTGATTCATTACACTCAGACCATGTTTACACATTGTGTGTTCCAGCCCTTTATTATTTTTTTCTATTCATGTCCCCCATTACAATTACTATATCTCTCTTATAATTTTTCATTTAAACTCTAGTAGAACACAGTTGTGCGAAAGCATAGCACTGTAACATTATGAATTTATCTTTAAAACTTGCAGTTATAATTACATTGGATACTATTAAATTAACCAATGTTTTTGCTTTTGGACTGATCAGTATTCCTACAACTTTCTTGTTCATCTTTTCAATAAAAAAAGAATATTCCACCATTTGATGTTTTCTGTTCTCCACTTCCTGGTCATCTAACCCAAGATGTTGATTCTATAATTTCCCATTTGGTTTTCAGCTTGTTTCAGTTTTCCCATTTCCAGTAATGTTTGGACATTCCATGTATCAATAATTGTTTTCCTTTTCAGTGCAAAGGTCATTTCCTTAAGAGCCGTCTGGTTCATTTTGGTTTCTTTAATCAGATGTGGCACATCCCTAGTTGAATGGTAGACCTCAAGGCATTTTCAGCCTGCCTGTGTTTTCTGTTGGGGTTCACTCCCATAGCCTTCTGAGATCCCTCTCTTTCACAAGGTAGTGGTTTCCATTCTAATTATTCCTGGAAGGAACGGCTGCCCCTTCCACCAGATATACCATACTGAAGGATACCTTCTCCGCTGCGTCTGCCATTGAGGATTTGACCGTGACCCTTACAAGGTACTATCAGCCAGAGCCAGCTGAACCAAGGTTGTCTTTCTCCTTTTTGTCTGAACTTGTGTCCAGCATTGTTACTCTTACAGAAATTCAAACTCTGTTTGTTAGTGTCATCATGTAAACTGTATTTTCCAACATTACAATCTGCTAAAATAATTTTCATATCATATTTTGATATGTTATTAACTACTTTCTCTAATACATTATAAAAATTATTCCTTGACTTCATCGTCTTTGTCTTCAGAACTGAGACACATTGTAAAACTTAAGCTCAATCATTACGTTACAAATTCTATTATTAATTGGTTCAAAATCTATTGTATTATTCTACAATCGATACTAGTAAAATTCATGGTAAGTTTCCGTTGAGGTATTATTTCACAGTAATATAATGTACAGTTAAAAACTATAAAATAGTTACCTTGTAGGTCCGTCTCTTCAACTTAAGTTGTTTTATAACTGTCTAGGCCTTTCGGGACTAGTCTCATCATCAGCAGAATGCATTAGGTCCGTACTTGTTGAAACACTGACTTGGTTGTGAGAATTTTGTACAGAGGATTGTGTGGACCTGGGTGTGTATTCATTGAAAATCAGGTTGTTGTTGATTTGGAAATCGCAATCCTAAGAGAAATCAACAACAACCTGATTCTCAATGAATACACACCCAGTCCACACAATCCTCTCTACAAAATTCTCACAACCAAGTCAATGTTTCAACAAGTACGGACCTAATGCATTCTGCTGATGATGGGACTAGTCCCGAAAGGCCTACAGAGTTTTAAAACAACTTAAGTTGAGGAGACGGACCTACAAGGTAACTATTTTATAGTTTTAACCGTACATTATATTACTGTTATATACAATACATTTATTAACATGAAATCAGCTGTTATAAAATCATTGAGTTTTTCTTGTTAAGAACTTCCTCCCCTAGCCATCTGGTTTGCTGCAAAGCACATATTTTTCAGTTTCCAGTATCAATTTAATTTAGTGCTACCGATCTGTATAATGATCCCACATTCCAAGTCGCAATATCCATCTCATCAATTATTTTTGTCTTTTAATCCAATCCTTCTGAGACTTCATGTTTGTGTTCCTAACAAGACACTTTAACTGGATGGGTCGTACCTGGAGGGCCAATGAGTCTACTGTTGAGATTCCATATCCTAGCTGAGATGGCCTCGTTTCAGGGGTGTTAAGCTTTGCCTAAACCACTCCCGAGACTCTTGGCTGGTCAGGTGGCTGTTGTAAAGCCTTTTGTCTTATATTTAGTTCGCTGGGTAATTGTATAAGATGCATAATTTATGAAAGTAACGGGAGCTACTCAATCCCCAGTGGGTACAGGAAGGTTATCAAGTGAAAGGATATTTGGTTATGGACAGTGGTTTGCTGCTCCTATTAGACACCTTTTTATGACAGGGGGAGGTCCCGGTGCTATTCTACAACCCGGCACCATACGGGGAATTATTGTTCCTAGGTATTTGAATTATGTGTGAACATGCACTTAGTTTAATTGATGTTTATTTCCAGCCCCAATTTCTTAGTTTTAGTGTGTGTGTTGGCCCTTAGTACCTCCTAATAATACTACATCATTAGCATAAACTTTTAATGCAAAAGTAGAGCAGCCAACAACAGGCAAAGTCAGTCTTGATGAAGATAGGATTGAAAAAGGGATTAGATTAGTCACCTCACCTTTGCCACATCAAAGAATCTTATTGTTAAAAAAATAATTTAATACAGAAACTTTCACTGCATTAGATTCTTTTTCCTGTTGTTTGGCAGAAACTTTAAGCCGAGATGTTTTAAAAAAAACTTAAATTGCAGGCAAAGTTGAGTGATTGATTAGGTGTTGCAATGTCAGGCTGTGGACCGTTGCTGCCTCGACTAACAAGTAGTTTTAAGTAGTTTGAAGTAGTAGAGCAGCCTGTAGTTAGGGTCGAGGCTAACGTCACATGAATTGGGTTAAAAAACATGAGATTTTTGTGAAAATAAAATCAATTATTTTGTGTTTACTTGATCAAAATTCATTATGTATTTCTATTAAATAAATAAAACCATCCAAGATTCATATGAAATATTTGTTTATTTAACATTCATAACAGCTGTTTTAATACACTGTAACTTCATCACACGAATGTCATAAATACAAATAAATTTTGTTTCTGTTTATTTATGAATAAATAGGAAAAAAAAGATTGTATTTATGACATTCTTCTGATAAAAGATACAATGTATTCAATGTTAAATAAAATAAATATTTATGTAAATCATATAAAATTTTGTAATAATGTTTTTTAGCCCACCAGGGAGCATGTGTAGATGCCCAGCAATCTGCAGAGGACTATTTTATTGTGAAATGTTAACGTTTATATTGAGTTAGCTTGTCGAGTTATTTCTTCAAACCCTAAATGAAGACCTTTGTAAACCTGGAGAAGTAACTGGACATGCTTTAAAATAAATATATATTCATTTTGATTCAGGTAAATAATAATAAATACATATTTAAATTAAATAGATTTATTGAACTTTCATAGGAAAAATCGCTATGAGGTTTAATTTAAGATTTAAATACATTTTTTTTATACCTCATCTCATATCCAAACTTGTAATTAAACTGGTTTCAAAACTTGGGTGGTTTCATCTTCAGTAATATCTCAACCAATGTTATGTCATTCAGGAGAATCACTTCTTACTCCATCTGTTGATCCAGAGGTTCATCGGTTCACCAACAGAAGCAGTTCTCCTGAATGATGTAACATCAGTCAAGATATTACTGAAGATGTAATCAGCTAGGTTTTGAAACTGGTATAATTAGAAGACTGGATGTGAAGTTAGGTATGAAGAATTTTAATTTAAATCTTAAATATATTTATTTTGGCAGAGAAATTGAAATGATTTATCTACAACTCATCTTGTAATTTGTTATCTTGCCTGGATGTGTTTCGAAGGAAATTTCCTCCATCTTCAACAGGCAGTTTCTGCTGAGGATGAAGGAAATTCCCTTTGAAAAATGTTTCAGGTGTCTGCAACCAATTAAGTTTTGTTGATAAAATACTTGACTTTGTTGCTTGTTATCAGTTTTGTGATTACATTTATTTTTATTCAAGTAAATAGATTCATTTAAATATAAATACATTATTGTAAAGGTCCAGTTGGATTGCTGGGTAGTTGACGCTTTGTTGTTTGTAGTCATAGGTAAATCGTGTGGTAATATTCCCTTAAATATCCCTCATGTTTTCATATGAAAAATATAGTGATGTGTTCTTTGTTATGTGAAAAAATGATTAAAATACAACAAAATAAAGATTTACGTATGGTGGTTGTTATATTTATTGTTGTTTTATTTCTTTTCATATGAAAACAGAAAGAATGATCATTTACACAGTTTGACATTTATATAAATTTGAATTATATTCTTTATAAATATTATGTCAGCTTCAAATATAATTATAATATTACAGCTGTTTAACTAATTCACTGGTACTATCGAACCCATAGGTTCATGGCCATGCGGATATAAGCTCTCCATACAATCCTATCCTGAGCTAATGTTTTCCAATCATCCCCTGTATAATCTACTTCCTTCAAATCATAGTTAATGTTATTCTCCCACCTCATTCTTGGTCTACTAACTGGACATCTTCCCTGTGGATTTCCTACAAGAAGTTTCCATGCACATCTTTGATTCCCCATACGTGCCACATGTCCTGCCCATCGCAGTGTATGAGACTTAACTGTTTTTATTATATCTGGCTTCCTATAAAGACCATGTAGTTCACTGTTATGTAGTCTTCTCCATTCACCTGTCTGTTCATTTCTCTTTGGTCTAAAAATTTTCCTAAGAAATTTATTCTCCCTTAAAGTAAGAGCCCATGTTTCACATCCATATAATATAATTGGTAGAATAATAGTTTTATACATTTTCAGTTTAATGTTTTTTGAAAGGAATTGGGACATCAAGAGTCCTGCAATGCATAATAGCACACATTTTCAGAATTGAGCCTATGTTTAATTTCCTTGTGTATCTCATTCCTATTTGTGATTATTGTTTCTAGATATTTGAATTCAGCCACTTCCTCAAAACTTCCCTCATTTGTCACCAGCTGTCTATTTCCACCATATAATGCACTTCTATGTGTGACCATATATTTAGTTTTATTGATATATATACTTCTATTCCCAATTTATTAGTGTTAGTCAATAGTACAGCTGTTTAACTGCTTCACAAAATATTAATATAATGGAGAGATATACAATTTAGATTTAGAGTGAGGTGCAGACAACATTACAAAATGTAAGAAGTTTACATCCATGTCCCTTGTTAACTGAAGAATATTAAGATAAAAACATTATTAGGGAATCTTGCCACACACATTTCCCTCTTCCCAACCCATCACTAATTGAATTTTATTTGGAGATTCTCTTACAGGATTTTATCAGTGGATTGTAAAATTAAGTCACGACCTTTTAACAGTCTGAACCATGGCTATCGTTTTGTAACAATTTTCAGTTATTTTTACAGTTATGGAAACAAAAAAATTGAAAAATCTTAATCAGGGTTTGGACTTCATTTCTGCAATCCACTGTATGTTTCTTCATCAAGAAATATAAATTATATTTTTTATATGCAAATTCAATAGAATTTATTTCATATTGATGCTGAATGCATTATCATTTACATAACACTAAGGAAACAAATTCTGAAATTGAAATATTAAGTAATATTATTTTATGATATGAGAAATTAGATAAACTTGATGTTATCACTAACATTTATTTATTTATTTATCCTGGTGGAGTTAAGGGCATGTGGCCATCTCTTCCAGGACAAACATGTCTTACATTCAAATTAACTGTTATTAAATACTAAATGATCACTACGGTAATAACTATACTAGTAAAATTAAATTGTACCTGTTGGTAGGCGTCGTCGTCCTCAACTTTGTTGAAATATTGTATATAAAATTAACTGGAGCGCTTTTGGAAGTTATCTTCTATCTTCTGCAGGTTGAGTTTGT
This sequence comes from Diploptera punctata, assembly GCA_030220185.1. Taxonomy (NCBI): domain Eukaryota; kingdom Metazoa; phylum Arthropoda; class Insecta; order Blattodea; family Blaberidae; genus Diploptera; species Diploptera punctata. The sequence continues at coordinate 655,370 of JASPKZ010004554.1, read as the reverse complement.
GCTACTCGTTGTTGTGTACGGTGATGTATACTCCAACTGTTTGTAGGAGCAACTGACTTGTTTTTGACGATCTCGTATAATGGGTTTGGCTGCGGTGTGTTCTCATTAAGAAGTGAGGTGTTGTTTGTTTCCTTTATAATTTCAAGGTCTTCAAATATATTTATCCTAGCTGGAATGTTTTCTTGGTGGATTATCGTGAGGGAATTTTCAATTGTGTTCATTCGATGACCTGCACAATTGAAAATACTCTCACGATAATCCACCGAGAAAACATTCCAGCTAGGATAAATATATTTGAAGACCTCGAAATTATAAAGGAAACAAACAACACCTCACTTCTTAATGAGAACGCACCCCAGTCAAACCCATTATACGAGATCATCAAAACCAAGTCAGTTGCTTCAAACAGAGTATACATCACCGTACACAACAACGAGTAGTGGAAGCTCAACCTGCAGAAGATGGAAGATAACTTCTGAAAGCACTACAATTAATTTTATATACAATATTTTAACAAAGTTGAGGACGACGACACCTAACAACAGGTACAATTTAATTTTTAACTATAAGAAGATCGATAACATAATGTTAATTAAAATTGAGACTAGTAATAAAATGCACACGAGCAAGATAAATTAAACAAACTAATTTGTCAGTTATAAGATTTTTAAAATAAACAGAAAATATTTTTTAATCTTCTTCCTTAGCACTGCAGTCCTTTCAGTTTGACACAAATGTCCATTGGTGTCTATCCAATGTCTTATTTCTACCATCTATGTCGAGTCCTCCTCCAGATCATCCATCCATCGCAACCTCGGTCTTTCCTCTTTTTCTCCTCTCCGGTTTCTCGTTCAAAATATTTTTGACTATCCTTGTGTTTTACATTTTCAAAAACATGATCTTACAGTAGCTACTATATCTAATGAATTAAACTCATTTTAATTCACATGTTGGTCCATAAATCTTTCTTAAAATCTTCCAGAGAAGTCCTTCTTATTAATCTTAACACTATTTTCATAAAATAAATTAAATTGTTAAAAGAATGCTATCAGTTAGTTTGTTATTGAGCCATGTTCTGGCAAGTGAAACTGTAAAAGATACACAATGTTTTTAATTAAATTTACAGTGGGAGGAAACAATATGAGATATTTATATTAATAAATGAGTTGGAGAAAATGTTTTAACATCTCACCTCACAAAGTTGCGTGTCTTCATGATACCGGTTTCAAAAGTGTAGTATTACTTCCATCTTCAGTCAAATTCCAACTGTTGAAATTTCGTCGTTAACATCATCTTCTGAACTGTCATCTGGTGTAGATTTTATGAACTTGGAGATGAAATTATTCTCGTCGGGGATATCGAAATTCATTGCTTTATATTTATTCTTCTGCCTGTATATCTTTTCCCAAATTGTTAATTCTAAAGGTTTCTCCAAATGTTTCAAAAGTTTAGTGTCTTTTCTGAATTTCTAGCAAACTATGAGCTGCAATTGCTGATTTTTCAATTTCACCATTTTTAATATTTCTAAGGTGAAATTGAAAAATCGGCAATTGCAGCTCATAGTTTGCTAGAAAATCATAAAATCGGAAAAGACACTAAACTTTTGAAACATTTGTAGAAACCTTTAGAATTAACAATTTGGGAAAAGATATACAGGCAGAAGAATAAATATAAAGCAATGAATTTCGATATCCCCGACGAGAATAATTTAATCTCCAAGTTCATAAAATCTACACCAGATGGCAGTTCAGAAGATGATGTTAATGATGAAATTTCAACAATTGGAATTTGACTGAAGATGGAAGTAATACTATACTTTTGAAACCGGTATCGTGAAGACATGCAACTTTGTGAGGTGAGATGTTAAACATTTTCTCCAACTCATTTATTGATACACAATGTATTCATAATATAATTTTGGGATTTTTCGCCATGTCTTGCGATGTTGTCTTCTTGACGTTCCATCACCTACTGTGGGTGACATATTGCTTTTTTTAAATTCTCGTAGTAAACTGCTAACTAGCTGTTAACTTTTGTGATTTTACCGTAACTATGTATCTGAGTAAATAATTTATAATTAAACGTAGAGAAACTCATGACTTGTCACATGAAACCTTACGACACGAGAAAGGAATCGGTATATACAACCCTGTCACAACAAAGTCGGTTGTCATTTAAGCTTCTAATTCTACAAGATTTTAATGATAAATTATTAACATTACTGTTATTTTTCAAGTGGAAAATATACACTTAGAGTGGGGTTTGAGGACGTTTTGCTTTATACACACTATCCTAAGTACTCCCTATCTAAATACAATTTACATTTAACATTACTGTGAAGCTATTACTATGATGATGTATGTACATTTATACACTCAGGTTGAGGCAAAACTTTGAGTAATCAATTGAATTGGTGTTTACTTGATGAAAATCCATATTTATTTAAGATATAATTTAGTGACAGCTGTTTCGGTATACTGTACCTTCTTCAGACATGTTAAATTATGAATTGTGTTATTATAGTACATATCAACAGATCTAAGCAACAATACAACAATATTTTTTTAAATTTAACAAAGGGGATTCATTCAAATCAAGTTGATAATTTAACACAGTTTATTAATACTTCTCAATTTATTCATTTCTACAGCCTCCAAAAGGGTAAGAAGTTAGATCTTTTGGAGGCTGTAGAAATAAATAAATTGAAAAGTAGTAATAAACTGTTAAATTATCAACTTGATTTGAATGAATCCCCCTTTGTTAAATTAAAAAATTTAAATAAATATTGTTGTATTGTTGCTTAGATCAGTTGATATGTACTATAATAACACAATTCATAATTTGTTAACATGTCTGAAGAAGGTACAGTGTACCAAAACAGCTGTCACTGAATTATATCTTAAATAAATATGAAAATCAAATAAAACTAAGTTTTATTTTTATTTAAGTGATAAAACTTTGAGTGTATACATTTACATAATAAGCTTTTTAGTGTGCGTGTTGATCTAGTGGGGTATGTTGATGTTGTTCTCATTAAAAAAATGTTTACAAAACTTCATTAATCCTGTGTGTGTTCTAGTGCTCGCAACTTTTATGTTCTTAGAATACAATTAACACTTTCACGTCTATATTTGAACTACTTCACTAATGACCTGAGATGTTATACATTATGTTGATTACGCCTCGAGAGCGATAAACTAACTAAGCCGAGGGTCTCATGCGTGAGGCACCAATCATCAAGTAATGCCCACGGTGTATACAGTGTTTTATGATTTACTTCTTCGTTAATGAAGCAGTAATCGGTAATTTAATTTCTAAAATTAGTGGATTTTCTCCGTTCACCAATGCTAGCTCGTTGTTTTGGGTGTAATATAAATTAGCGGACATAATATAAGTTTCAATGTTTTTTAAGTTATGTAAGTAGGAAATAACACTATGAGGTTTATTTTAATTTTGTTGAGTTGTTTCTTGACTCACCTCATACTTCTTAACTCCCTCGCAGATCTAGATTTTGTTACTGTATTTGTGACATTCTCAATGCTGTTCACAACTGATGTTCAATGGTCTCCTCTCCTGCAGACTCACCTCCGCGCCTTCTGATGGCTGAACGACGAACTTCCAAATCAATCCTCTCCTTATCACCGGGTATTTCAAAATTCATAGTTGTGTTTTTATTCTTGCATATGTAAATTTTTTCCCAAATTGTGAGTTCCTTCGGTTTTTCCAATTGTTTAAGTAATTTTGTTTTGGTTTCTATTCTGTGTTTTTCTTCATGTGCAGCTATTGCAGATTTTTCTGTTCCTCCATTTTTAACATTTCTGAGGTGTTTATTTTAATCTTGTATTTAGATTCCTTTTTTGTTTTTCCTATGTATGTCCTTTAACAATCTTTACAATTAATTTGATAAATTCCCGATTTTTTGTAGTCTTCAATCTTTTCATTTTTGTGGTTTTTATTAAATTACCTAAACTAAACCAACAAAAATGAAAAGATTGAAGACTGCAAAAAATCGGGAATTTATCAAATTAATTGTAAAGATTGTTAAAGGAAATACATAGGAAAAACAACGAATCTAAATACAAGATTAAAGGAACACCTCAGAAATGTTAAAAATGGAGAAATAGAAAAATCTGTATTAGCTGCACATCCTGGTCAGAAAAACAAAGAATAGAAACCAAAACAAAATTACTTAAACAATTGGAAAAACCGAAGGAACTCGCAATTTGGGAAAAAAATTACATATGCAAGAATAAAAACATAACTATGAATTTTGAAATACCCGGTGATACGGAGAGGGGATTTATTTGGAAGTTCGTTGGTCAGCCATCAGATGGTGCAGAGGTCAGTCTACAGGAGAGGAGACCACTGGATGTGAGTTGTGAACGTGAACAGCATTGAGAATGTCACAAATACAGTGACGAAATCTAGGTCTGCGAGGGAGTTAAGAAGTATGAGGTGAGTCAAGAAACAACAAAATTCAATGTTTTTATTTACATCAACTCTTTACAATTTTATTTAAGAAAGAAAAATTAACACTCAAATAGTTTTTCTTTCTTAAATAATGTAAGTTCTTAATGCCTTAGAGAATAATATAGTACATATCATGTATAAGAAACAACTGAACCATAAAAGAAAATACCAACTGACTAACTTTAGCTCTAACCAATAGGATTATATTTGTATTGTTGTATTTCTCACATATTTCTGTGAAGAAATAAACTGGTTTTATTTGGAATGATTGTGTGAATACGAACAAATTGCTCTGATAATGAAATGTAACCTGACATTTCCATTAATAACTGAGCAATGCCCACAACTTTAATCACACTGTGAATTTTGAGCCAAGTCGCTTATTTTTTTTAGGAATTAACTGATTTTACTAATTTAATGTACCACTTGAACACAAGAATATTGTATTCAAATTAAAAACAATTACAATAGGAGGTAACATTACGAGGATCTTGACAGCTTGTCCATACTGTTGATTTTTATGTTGTCGGCTCCTACTATGTCTTTTGGTGGTGAATGCCATCTGTTGAAAAGCTATTAATTTCACTTGTTTTGTGATATAGGATGTTCTTAGTGTAGATATAGTTCTATATTAAGTTAAAGTTCATGTATCTAATGTCAGGTCAAATCATTTCAGCAGCAAAACTGAGTGAAGCCATAATTTTCACTTGATTCAGTCTTGTAGTTGAAATGCGTTGGCTTAATGAGTTTTAATTTAATAACATATTTTTCTGTTTGTTGTAGATGATGCACGCAGCCACAAAGAAACAAATGCAGAAGAGACAACATGTGACGGAGTTCATTTCATTTGTTTAACACATATTTAATGTTTCTTTCCTTGTTACAGATTTCAAGTCAAACTCCGCCATGGTACAACAGGCTTACCAGATGCATGCTGGCCTCACATCCACATGTGTTAATCATCCAATCAGTATAGGGGTGACATGTGGTCAGCATGTTTAATCTCCCACGTGTTTGTCAACCAGAAGATGCAACTTATTGTACCTACCCAAATTCCTCATGATGAACGTCCGAATGAAATCAACTTCTCGGGAATTAAAAAATTCATTCATTTTTCTTTGTTAGTTTTTTAATGTATTTTTTTTCCCAAACCTTGAGCTCTTTTGGTTTTTTGTTTGTTTTATTAGACGAGTCTTTCTTTCAACTTGCCATTTTTCTGATCAAACATGAGCAGCTGCTGTTGATTTTTCCACTTCCTCATTTTTGACATTCCTAAGGTATTGTTTCACTCTGGTTTCCAAATTTCTTTTTGTTTTCCCTATGTAAATTTTGTCACTATCTTCAGATTTAATCTGGTAAATTTCTTTTTTCTTCCATTTTGTCATTTTTGTTTGTCTTAATTATCACCACTGTGGTCTCGAGGTAGTGTGCTGTCTTGTCATGCAGCTGGCTCGGGTACAATTCCTGGTCAGGACGGGCTTCCTGAGTGAGGTTCTTTTTTGGGGTTTTTCCTCACCTGTAAGACAAATGTCAGGTAGTGCTGATGCCCAAAAGGTTTCCGAACATCATCTGGCCGTCATTATCATCATCATCCTTCACTGGTGTAGAAAACAACAGGAAGCTACCTCACCTATAATTCCCTAGTAAAAGTGCAGAGTACAGCATGAAAAATGCTATGATTGCAGTGAAGGACCTGCCCTCGGGCAGAATTGCTATAGGAAAGGATAGAATCCTATTGATAAAGTAGTTTTATTCTCTTACGACACTCCTTGCAGCCATGTTGTGCCCTTGCTAGATGACAGTGAGCAGGGGGTATTATATTATACACAATAATTGCATAGATTTTAAGTATGAATTATATATAATGGCCTGTACATCACAAATGTATGGCTTTCTCAACAATGCATCACTTCCAAGCCTACACACTGAGAGATATCCAGAACATTCCTAATTCAAAGTATCTGTGTTTTTTAGAAACTCGTTGACAAAAAAAGCACATATTTTGTCATTAGAAGTATTTACAAAGTTTAATTTTTCTTGAAGCACTCCAAAAATTCATTGTTGGCATATTTATTTAAATGTTTTTTTCACAAAAACATGGGGATAATTAACAGTATAATGAAACCATCTTTAGTACAAAAGATTACGGCTTTATAAGGTTCCCAAGGGAGAGTAGAATTACAAGTGATTTAACGTAATAAGTGTGGCACATAACACACAAACAGAATGGACTGAAATTAATAAGGATGTGGCGTCCCTTTATCATATACATGGATAGAATACTTCAAGATAGGCAACAAATTAATAGAAACCATAAAATTGACTCTTTGCTTTTTGCAGATGTTTTGGTATTAATAGCTCCAACAGAAACAGATTTACTGTATTCTATACACAATTTTAATATAATTGCAAAAAAGGTACAATCTGGAAATCAATGCAAAGAAGACTAAAGTGATGGCATTTTTTGGGAAATACCCTATACCTAGCAAAATTGTTTTGGATGATGAAATTGTAGAACGAGTAAATTAATTTAATTGTTTGGGTTATAATTTAACATTTCAAGATGAAGCTGATATATCAAAGAAGATAACAAATTTCACAAAAATAATGGGGATAATCAACAGTAGTGGTTAAGGCACTGAGCTACAAGCCGGAGGGTCGAGGGTTCAAGTCCCGTTGGGGTCAGGATTTTTAAACTGACCCAAACCCTCTGGCGGCACTATGACCCTGGGGTCAACTCAGCCTCTAACGGAAATGAGTACCTGACGCTTGTTCTGGGGGTAAAGGCGGCCGTCACGCAGGGCTGACAACCCAGCTGACATAAAGTGCCGATTGTCTAGAAAAAAGTGGGAGCGTTAACCACCTACTACCCCAAGGGCCTCCGGGCCTGTTGTGGGATCACTTTACAATAAGGAAACCATCTTTGGTACAAAAGAAAACAAGATTAGATTACGGCTTTATAAGGTTCTCACAAGACCAGTATTAAGATATGGTGGTAGTGAAGCATGGACATACGAAGAAGAGATGAAAGCCAAATAATAGCAAATGAGATGCGATTTATGCACCGTACAGCAGGCTACACAAAGTGGGACCATAAAAAAATGAGGAAATTATGGAAGAGTTGGATGTAGAACCCATTCTTCACCACATACAAAACTACCAGAACAACTGGAAAGCCCATCTTCAACGAATGCCGTCTCATAGAATTCCAAAAGTTATGGTACATTACTGCTCCCAAGACAAAAGATCGGTGGGACGTCCAAAAAAGCGCTGGATGGAAAATTCCTCTTTCAGAATGTAACAGGCCACATGGATGATGATGCATATTTGCTAGAGAAATTTACAAGATTACTCTCCTAGGGAGGTAAGTGGGGAGGTAAGCTAATTTATCTGCCTTGGGTGTTAAATTCTAGTTACTCATTAATTCTGTACTCACCGTAGCATGTTTTTACATGATATCGACATAGATATAAAAGTTAAAATTAAATAATATTACAAGTATCGTAATGAGAATAATGTACTTTTAGTTTAAATTCAACTTTCTTGTTACAGACGATATATGCAGCTTTCAACTCAAACTCCGACTACAACAGGCCTAGAAGATGCCTGCTGGTCTCACATCCACATGTGTTAATCATCCAACCAGTATAGGGGTGACATGTGGTCGGCATATTTAATCTCCCAGCTGTTACTTATTCCCTAGCTACCCAATTTCCTTATGATGCTCAGTGGACATACTGACCAAAATTCCATGAGAAAGTATCTACCCCATGGGTACTTGAACCAGCACAACTTTATAGCTCTGAACTAAGGCCTCTTGAATAGATGCTATTACTTTAATAGTATTCATTTTATTGAACTGCAGTAATGTATATGATAAATAGAAAGCAGTATGTGAATTGGGATGAAGTTGGGAAATTTAAATATCTGGGCACATTAATAACTCGTGATAATTGAAGCAAGATGGCAGCAGCAAATAGATATTATCACACAGTCAAACACATGTTGAATAAGAGATATGTATCACTACCAGCCAAACTACATCTGTATAAAACAGCTTTGTATGGATCTGACAGCTAAAATGGAAAATTTGTTAAGGATGTGGGAAAGAAAGGTTTTGTGTAATATATATGGACCCACATCTGATAATGGAAGATGGAGGATTGTAATAAATTATGAGGTAAAGATAAACGTAATTCAACAAATATTGTTGTTATTAAGCTTGCAGATTAGAATGACTGGGGCATGTGAAGAGAATGTCAACAGTTGGAAAGTTGCAAAAACAATGCGTTGATTAATAGTATTATGAAACCATCTTTAGTTCAAATTAACACAAGATTACCACTTTATAAAGTTCTTGTAAGACCTGTATTAAGATATGGTACTGAAGCATTGGACAATGCGAAGATGAGATGAATGCCGAATAACAGCAAATGAGAAGTGATATTTGCACTGTACAGCAGGCTGCACAAAGTCAGACCATAAAAAAAATGAGGAAATTATGGAAGAGTTGGACGTAGAACCCATTCTATATCATATACAAAACTACCAGAACAACTGGGAAGCCCATCTTTAACGAATGCCATCTCACAGAATTCCAAAAGCTATGCTTTGTTACTACCCACAAGACAAAAGATCGCTGAGACATCTAAATAAAAAGGTGCTGGATGGAACTTTGAGACCTTAACAGGCAATATGGCCTGATACTTGCATGGATGATGACGAGGAAGGTTTTTAGAAAACAATCAGAAGGAAGGAGATAAGGAGGAAAACCCAGATTGTCGGATGTGTAATGATGAGGATGATCTCAGAAAATTAGAAGTGAAAAGATGGAAGCAAAAAGCCATAGAAAGGACATCGATCGTTAAAGAGACTACGGTTAAACTCTAAAGTATGTTACGTCAAATGAAGATGAAGAAGAAGAAGAAAGAGTGCATTTGAGCCTGATAGGAAGATCATCTATGTATGAGGTAAATAAAAATGGTTTATTATTATTATTATTATTCAGCACTGGCATGAACCTCAGGGTTCAATATTGACTTATGTTCTCACAGCTATGACCTTACAGACAAATTCCAGGCCTGTTGTCCGTGATTGTGAGGTAAATATCTTTACCAGTACAATATGTCAAATTCGGTTACTGACAATTATCATTGTATGAGGCCAGTTTATTGTTATTAATCTCTTATTTTTATTATTAGGGAAACAAAATGGAGCCGTGAACCAGCACTGAATTAGTGTGAACACACATGTACGAGGTAAATTAAATATTTATCATTATTTTACTAACAGCATTAAAATTATTATGATTTGGAGTAACAATGTTATTTTTATCACTATTAATGCTATGATTTTTTCTAGGAAGAAGAGAGGACCAGACCACGGTGATAGGAGGTAAATAATTTATCATTCATGTTATTATTTCTGTCATTAGTATCATTTCTATTGCCAATTTTATTATTATTATTATTATTATTATTATTATTATTATTATTATTATTATTATTGTCACTCCTATTAATTAAATGTTTTTTTTTATTATTAGGGCTGCTAGGAAGATCTTGGACCTAACTAAAGATGTAGGAGGTAAATAATTGTCATTGCTATTACCAATCTAATTGTTGTTACTAATAACACTATTTTTAGTTTTGTTACCAATATTATTATAGTTACTAATAATTAAATAATTTTCATTAACAGCAGAAATGGAATGCTACATGACATGATTATAGCAAGTATTTTAAAATTATTATCTTTATTAATTACTTAAACTGTTCTTATTAAAATTAATATTATTAGGAATATTATTATATTTTTGTTTCCATTATTATTGTTGTCACTATTAATTCTGCCATTTTTAAGAGTTAGAAAAGATGCAGCCTCAAACCTTCGGATCCAAAACTGCCAACAAATTAGTATGACGAAAACACGAATTCCCCACATCCACTTAGAGGTAAATTAAATGTTTATTCTTATTGTTATTATTATCAATATATTATTTATTATGATTATTATCTATTTTTTGAGATTATCATTAATATTATTATTATTAATAATATTGATTCTATAATTTTCAGTTTTTATAGACATTTTCCAAACTGTTATCTGATTGTGATGTTTAAATTCCCCGGAGATGGCCTTGAAGAGTGCAACGTTACAACCAGCAGCATGGTTGAAGTATGTGGAGGTAGGGGAGAGTTTGAAAGTTTATTAGCCATGTAAACAGTATCTGACCAAGTTCACAACAAACTACCATTTCATGATGATTCAGCATTAGAGTGTGCAGCAAGTAAACACCTACATAAGCAGGTAACCATCCCCTAAGCACAAACATGGCTCAATAAAAACATCGGTTGTGTGAGGTAAAGGGATATGTAGTACCTATGTGAAGATATGGAACACATTTAACAAGCTTTCCTCACTAACAGTTACAGTAAAGTTAGTTTGTGGCAAGTTGTAAGTCTGAAGAAATATTGTTCTAACATGGCCACTACCGAGGAGACAAACCCTTCTGCCGCAAGTCAAATGTGTGTCAGACGGAATTGGTCAGGTACTAGAGAAAGACAAGTGAAGACTATTTTCAAACCAATGTAAAAAGTTATCAATACTTTGACCAACTTAAGACGAGAGAGATCAGTTCAGTACTGCTGATGTATAGCTGTGGGAGGTGTATATAGGAACTACAGAAACAACAGTGAGTGTGAGACTGTAGAATTCCATGTTAATGCAAACTGAAAAAATGTTCATAGCTCAGCACCTGTACAAAAAACAGAGTGTCTGATAAAATTTGAATAAACAGATATTGAGTTAAAAACACAAGAATATACAAAGAATGCATTAAAATTAGAAGCATAAATATTTCTATTACCCGTTCAAAGTATCTCTGCAGGCGGGAGAATCAGGAAGCTCTGTTCGTTGGTACACGTGACATCATATAAGGCAGTGTACACTGTCAGCGTCCCATGTCCCATTCCCCTTTGCACTCGTAGATAGCAGTGTCACGTGTTCTATTCCTGCATAAACACGACTGCAGTGCCCTCCGTCAACAACTGTGCTTACTCCTTGAACGGGTAATAATAAAAAATGAAGTAACATCAACAACGAAACTTAGATCCTGGCTGTACACAGAACAAGTACCAAAGACAATCTTGACTTTGACAACCAAAGATAAAAAATCAGTTGTCTCGTCACAGACCACACAGAGAATAATATCAGTAGGAACTACTTTTAAATAGTGGGTGCAGCCATCAGCTGAGGATGTCTACTGCAGCAGTAAATGCAGCCTGACCACAATGATAGGAGGTAAATAAAATAATTATTATCAATATATTTTTATTATTTATTAGATATTTGATTTACTATTTAGTTTTAAAAATGTTAAAATGACATGAACTCTTTGGCAAAGTTACCTAACTTTACCCTACAATATGTCAAATTGTTACTATAATTATCATCATTTCTGAGGCCAGTTTTATTGTTATTAATCTAGTATTTTTATTAGTAGGGAAACAAACCAGAGCCATGAATCAGCATTGAATTAGTGTGAACACATATGCACAAGGTAAATTAAATATTTATCATTATCATATTGTTACTAAAATTGTAATTATTATTATTATAATTTTGTGTAACAATGTTATTGTTGTCACTATTAGTTCTGTGATTTTTTGTAGGAAGAAGAGAGGGCTGGACCATGAAGATAGGAGGTAAATAATTTATTCATTCATGTTATTGTTTCAGTTGTTTGCATAATTTGTGTCGCCAATCATTATTATTATTATTATTATTGTCATTATTCGTTAAATGATTTTTTATTATTAGTACTGCTAGGAAGATCTGGGACCTGACTAAGGATATAGGAAGTAAGTAAATAATTATTATTTATTACCAATCTGATTGCTGTTATCAATAACACCTGTTGGTTTTGTTACCGTTACTGATAATAAAACTATTTTTATTATTACAGTAGTTGAAATGGAATGTGATCTGAGGGTGCTTATAGCAGGGTATTTAAAATATTTATTATTATTATTATTATTATTATTAATGTGTGTTATTGATTATACTGTTCTTATTAAAATTAATATCATTAAAAGGAATATTATTATATTTAGTTTCCGTTATTATTGTTCTAACTAATAATTTTGTCATTTTTATGAGTTAGAAAAGATGCATCCTCAAACCTTTGTATCCAAGACTGCCAACAAATTAGTATGACAAAAATATGAATTCACCACATCCACATGGTCTTGGAGGTAAGTTAAATTTATATTCTTATTGTTATTATCAATGTATTATTATTATCAATGTATTATTTATTATGGCGATTATTATTATTAAATTATCATTTTTGTTGTCATTATTTGTTATCACTATTATTAACATTATTGATTCTATAATTTTCCAGATTGTGGTGTTTAAATTCCTCAGAGATGGCCTTGAAGGGTGCAACATGTGGATGTTACATTTGTCACTTGGGAACGTAACATCATTAGTCATATAAACAGTATATAACAAACTACCATTTCATGATGATTCAGCGTTAAGCCCTAGAGTGTAAACACCTACATAAGCAGGTAACCAACCCCTAAGCACAAACATGGCTCAGTAAAAACATCGGTTGCGTGAGGTAAAGGGATATGTAGTACCTATGTGAAGATATGGAACACATTTAACAAGCTTTCCTCACTAACAGTTACAGTAAAGTTAGTTTGTGGCAAGTTGTAAGTCTGAAGAAATATTGTTCTAACATGGCCACTACCGAGGAGACAAACCCTTCCTGCCGCAAGTCAAATGTGTGTCAGACGGAATTGGTCAGGTACTAGAGAAAGACAAGTGAAGACTATTTTCAAACCAATGTAAAAAGTTATCATACTTTGACCAACTTAAGACGAGAGAGATCAGTTCAGTACTGCTGATGTATAGCTGTGGGAGGTGTACATAGGAACTACAGAAACAACAGTGAGTGCGAGACACTAGAATTCCATTTTAATGCAAACTGAAAAAATGTTCATAGCTCAGCACCTGTACAAAAAACAGAGTGTCTGATAAAATTTGAATAAACAGATATTGAGTTAAAAACACAAGAATATACAAAGAATGCATTAAAATTAGAAGCATAAATATTTCTGATAAAAAATGAAGTAACATCAACAACGAAACTTAGATCCTGGCTGTACACAGAACAAGTACCAAGTGAAAGACAATCTTGACTTCGACAACCAAAGATAAAAAATCGGTTGCCTCGTCACAGACCACACAGAGAATAATATCAGTAGGAACTACTTTTAAATAGTGGGTGCAGCCATCAGCTGAGGATGTCTACTGCAGCAGTAAATGCAGCCTGACCACAATGATAGGAGGTAAATAAAATAATTATCAATATATTTTTATTATTTATTAGATATTTGAATTACTATTTAGTTTTAAAAATATTAAAATGACATGAACTCTTTGGCAAATTACCTAACTTTACCCTACAATATGTCAAATTGTTACTATAATTATCATCATTTCTGAGGTCAGTTTTATTGTTATTAATCTAGTGTTTTTATTGGTAGGGAAACAAAGCAGAGCCATGAATCAGCACTGAATTAGTGTGAACACATATGCACGAGGTAAATTAAATATTTATCATCATATTGTTATTAAAATTGTAATTATTATTATTATAATTTTGTGTAACAATGTTATTGTTGTCACTATTAATTCTGTGATTTTTTGTAGGAAGAAGAGAGGGCTGGACCATGAAGATAGGAGGTAAATAATTTATTCATTCATGTTATTGTTTCAGTTGTTTGATTAATTTGTGTTGTCAATCTTTATTATTATTATTGTCGTCATTATTCGTTAAATGATTTTTTATTATTAGGACTGCTAGGAAGATCTGGGACCTGACTAAGGATATAGGAAGTAAGTAAATAATTATTATTTATTACCAATCTGATTGCTGTTATCAATAACACCTGTTGGTTTTGTTACCGTTACTGATAATAAAACTATTTTTATTATTACAGTAGTTGAAATGGAATGTGATCTGAGGGTGCTTATAGCAGGTATTTAAAATATTTATTATTATTATTATTAATGTGTGTTATTATAGAACAAGTGTCAGATTTCTCTTACTTAGGAAGTGTATTTGCAGAGTATAAGAGAGACATTGATTCAAAATTACAAAAATATAATAAAATGAATGGGGTTATACGAAGACATTTTGGTAAACAGATGAGGACAGAGACAAAACTAAGATTACATAACATCACATCAAATGCTGCTCTAAAATATGGAAGTGAAATTTGGATTTTGAATAAAAGAAACTCTCATAAACTTCAAGTAAGCCAAATGCGCTTCTAACGATCATTGTTAGGAGTTAATAGACTGGATCACCAAAGGAACACTATTATCAGAGGAAAACTTGGAGTAACAAGTTTAAATGAAGATATACAAAGATACCAACAAGAATGTTAAAATAATCTGAGAAGAATGGCAAGAAATAGACTTCCAAAATTGGCATTCCAATATACCCCAACTGGACATAGGGACCAAGGAAGACCAAAACATCGGTGGAAAGATCAAGACCATCTTCGCTAGGTTTACAGTACAGGCCACATGACCTAAAACGAATTTGTTCATGATGATGATGATGTGTGTTATTAATTATACTGTTCTTATTAAAATTAATATCATTAAAAGGAACATTATTATATTTTAGTTTCCGTTATTATTGTTGTAACTAATAATTTTGTCATTTTTTATGAGTTAGAAAAGATGCATCCTCAAACCTTTGGATCCAAGACTGCCAACAAATTAGTATGACAAAAATATGAATTCACCACATCCACATGGTCTTGGAGGTAAGTTAAATTTATATTCTTATTGTTATTATCAATTTATTATTTATTATGGTGATTATTATTATTAAATTATCATTTTTGTAGTCATTATTTGTTATCACTATTATCAACATTATTGATTCTATAATTTTCAGTTTTATAGGCATTTTCCAGATTGTGGTGTTTAAATTCCCCAGAGATGGCATTGAAGGGTGCAACATGTGGATGTTACATTTGTCACTTGGGAACGTAACATCATTAGTCATATAAACAGTATATAACAAACTACCATTTCATGATGATTCAGCGTTAAACCCTAGAGTGTAAACACCTACATAAGCAGGTAACCATCCCCTAAGCACAAACATGGCTCAATAAAAACATCGGTTGCGTGAGGTAAAGGGATATGTAGTACCTATGTGAAGATATGGAACACATTTAACAAGCCTTCCTCACTAACAGTTACAGTAAAGTTAGTTTGTGGCAAGTTGTAAGTCTGAAGAAATATTGTTCTAACATGGCCACTACCGAGGAGACAAACCCTTCCTGCCGCAAGTCAAATGTGTGTCAGACGGAATTGGTCAGGTACTAGAGAAAAACAAGTGAAGACTATTTTCAAACCAATGTAAAAAGTCATCAATACTTTGACCAACTTAAGACGAGAGAGATGCGTTCAGTACTGCTGATGTATAGCTGTGGGAGGTGTACATAGGAACTACAGAAACAACAGTGAGTGCGAGACTGTAGAATTCCATGTTAATGCAAACTGAAAAAATGTTCATAGCTCAGCACCTGTACAAAAATAGAGAGCATGTGAAAAAATTTGAATAAACCGATATTGGGTTAAAAACACAAGAATATACAAAGAATGCATTCAAATTAGAAGCATAAATATTTCTAATAAAAAAATTAAGTAACATTAACAAAAAAACTTAGATCCTGGCTGTACACAGAACAAGTACCAAGTGAAAGACAAACTTGACTTCGACAACGAAAGATAAATCAGTTGTCTCGTCACTAACCACACGGAGAATAACATCAGTAGTAACTACTTTTAAATAGCCTTCAGCTGAGGATGTCTATCGCAGCAGTAAATGCAGCCTGACCACAATGATAGGAGGTAAATAAAATAATTCAATATATTTTTATTATTTATTAGATATTTGAATTACTATTTAGTTTTTAAAATATTAAAATCACATGAACTCTTTGACAAACTTACCTATCTTTACCCTACAATATGTGTAGCTACTTCAAAATATTTCTATAATTATTATCATTTCTGAGTCCAGTTTTATTGTTATTAATCTAGTATTTCTATTATTAGGAAAACAAAGTGGAGCCAATGAACCAGCACTGAATGAATTGTTAGTATGTGTATGAGGACCTGAACACACATGCACGAGGTAAATTAAATATTTATCATTATAATTTAGTCATTAACTTTGTTATTATTATTATAATTTTGTGTAACAATGTTATTGTTGTCACTATTCTGTGATTTTTTCTAGGAAGAAGAGAGGACCTGACCATGGAGATAGGAGGTAAATAATTTATCATTCATGTTATTGTTTCTGTTTGCATAATTTCTTTTGCCAATTTTTATTATTATTATTATTATTATTATTGTCATCATTATTCGTTAAATGATTTTTCTACTATTAGGACTGCTAGGAAGATCTGGGACCTGACTAAGGATATAGGAAGTAAGTAAATAATTATTATTTATTACCAATCTAATTGTTGTTATCAATAACACTTGTTGGTTTTGTTACCGTTACTGATAATAAAACTATTTTATTATTACAGTAGTTGAAATGGAATGTGATCTGAGGGTGCTTATAGCAGGTATTTAAAATATTTATTATTATTATAATTATTATTAATGTATGTTATTAATTATACTATTCTTATTAAAATTAATATCATTATCAGGAATATTATTATATTTTAGTTTTCATTATTATTGTTGTAACTAATAATTCTGCCATTTTTTACGAGTTAGAAAAGATGCAGCCTCAAACCTTTGGATCCAAGACTGCCAACAAATTAGTATGAGAAAAATGTGAATTCACCACATCCACATGGTCTTAGAGGTAAATTAAATGTTTATTATTATCAATGTATTGTTTATTATGATTACTATTTATTTCTGTTGCCATTATTATGACTATCATTAATAATATTGATTCTATAATTTTCAGTTTTATAGGCATTTTCCAGATTGTGATGTTTAAATTCCCCAGAGATGGCATTGAAGAGTGCAACATGTGGATGTTACATTTGTCACTTGGGAACGTAACATCATTAGTCATATAAACAGTATATAACAAACTACCATTTCATGATGATTCAGCGTTAAGCCCTAGAGTGTAAACACCTACATAAGCAGGTAACCATCCCCTAAGCACAAACATGGCTCAATAAAAACCTTGGTTGCATGTCGTAAAGGGATATGTAGTACCTATGTGAAGAAATGAAACACATTTGAGAAGCCTTCCTCACTAACAGAGTATATCTCAAGAAATATTGTTCTAACATGGCCACTACCGAGGAGACAAACCCTTCCTGCCCCAAGTCAAATGTGTGTCAGACGGAATTGGTCAGGTACTAGAGAAAGACAAGTGAAGACTATTTTCAAACCAATGTAAAAAGTCATCAATACTTTGACCAATATAAGACGAAAGAGATCAGTTCAGTACTGCTGATGTATAGCTGTGGGAGGTGTACATAGGAACTACAGAAACAACAGTGAATGAGAGACTGTAGGATTCCATGTTAATGCAAACTGAAAAATTGTCCACAGCTGAGCACCTATACAAAAATAGAGAGCGTGTGATAAAATTTGAATAAGCCGATTTTGAGGTAAAACACAAGAATATACAAAGAATGCATTAAAATTAGAAGCATAAATATTTCTAAAAATAATGAAGTAACATCAACGACAAAATTTAGATCTTGGCTGCACCAAGTGATAGATAAACTTGACTTCTTCCTTTAACCCTTAAATTCGTAATGTATCCTTTTGGATACATCAGTGAGTTTAATTAATTTATTATTTTTAATAAATCAGAAGAAAACGAACAAATAGAAACCACTTAAATGTGTGTCCAAGCGTACAATATACATAATAATAACAGTTATACAAGATTACGTTTTCAGTGCAGTCTGCCATATTCAAATATCTAACTGAAGAAATTTGTTTTTAGTCAATTTAAGGGTTAACAACCAAAGATAAAAAATCAGTTGTCTCGTCACGGACCACACAGAGAATAACATCAGTAGGAACCACTTTTAAATAGTGGGTGCAGTCATCAGCTGACGATGTGTATCGCAGCAGTAAATGATGTGTGAAGTGGCATGAATTCTGAACCACAGCCATTTAGCATGGAAGTACATTTCTAGCCAAGAAGGGTAGTAAAATTGTTTCGAACCCAACTTCTATTCCAGTTTCCTTTCACTCTATCAAAAGAATTATCTCAAATAAATACATCAATAAACATAGAGAAGAATACACCACCAAAACATCTGGAAAGGAATGGGAAAATCTACAAGCTTATGACATTACTACATTATAAAGAAAATCTGCAGTAGCAACATTCAGACTGCTAACGGGACATGACTGCTTGAATAAACACCTACACAGAATTGGCATAACAGATTCACCTAAATGCCCTTTTTGCAATTTAAATGAAGATATGGAAAGAAACCATCTCCTCCGTTGTCCAGCTTTTGTAGAAGAGACCAGCCTTTCTGCTAAATATTGGAGTGCAAGAGAGCGAATGATTTCATTATCAAGTGCTCGACATTAGATACCAACCAACCAACCAACATTTCTGTAATTTTTATTACAATTATTATTATTATTATCACTATTAATATTGTGATTTTTGTTTTTATTGCTTTGGGGAGTTCGAGTTTTTTTTTATAAATCCTCATAGTATGTAACCCGCCTGCTGCCGAGCAAGTCCAATGTTGGGGCTGCCACCTGAAAGCATTTCAACATGCTTCCATCTGTACAAACCCCAGGTGGAGGGCTGCCTCTTCCGCTTGTCTCACCTTTATTGAAGCTTGTTCTTTTTGCCAATCCAACCGTTGAGGTCTTCACCCGTATCCCTGGGCAGGGGTCCTCGTTATTCCCCGAGAGGTTGGGTCCTTGACAGAATTTAGTCACTAAGATTCTTAGTGTTCACCTCCGCGATGAGAACGTGCCTGTCAAGAATTACCCAGCTGTATACAGGTACGGCGTCCCACACCGTAGCCGAGTGGTTAAGGCAGGAAGCCTTAGCGCAGAGCTACGGGACTTGCACTGGTTCGAGGCTCCATGGGGGAAGAAATTTTCTCATGGTATCTCGGCCAGTATGGGACCGGTGCCCACCCAGCATCGTGATGCATTTGGGTAGCTACAATAAGTAGCGGCTCCAGGTTGAGAAAACCAGCTATAACGGCTGGGGAACTCGACATGCTGACCACATGTCACCCCATACACTGGCTGATTATCATCTACCTCTGTGATTGACACATGTGGATGTGAGGCCAGCAGCCGGCTGGTAGGCTAAGGGTCTTGTAGGCCTGTCGTGCCAGGGGTTTTTTTTTATACAGGTACGGCTTATGCCCCCTGTACACACTGTGCCAGGTTAATAGCCTCGTCTAAAACCAAGGCTAAAGGCAATGGCATTTATTGGAACTCAGCATAAAAGGACAAAAATTGTAATTGGAACAAACATAATTGAACAAGTAACTTGTTTCAATTATCTGGGATGCATGATATTGTATCAGCAAAATTTTGGACATGGAGAAGAAATTAGGGAAATTTCAACAGATATGTGGTTCAATAAGAAGATATTTGAGAAATAAGACCACAAGGGAAACTCAATTAAAATTTTACAAAATAGTAGCTGTTCCAACGTTAACATACTGGGCTGAGACTTGGCCTTTAATGATCTCTGATAAACATAAAATTGAGACAATAGAAATGAGATTTCTCAGATCAGTTGCAGGTATATCTCTAAGAGAAGTCAAGATATCAGAGATGAATTACAAATATATAATATAAACGACAGAATACACAGAAATAAACGTAATTGGTTTGAACATATACAAAGAATGCCAGATAATAGTTTATCAAAACAGCTGCTTCATTATAGGCCTCTAGGCCAAAGAAATGTAGGAGGACCAAAACGTCGTTGGAAAGACGAGCTGCACCTGCAGCATATAGTGCACCGGGAGCAGAACGGGCTAACAGGTCCGTACCTTGATGATGATGATTTTTGTTTCCAGTATGAAGAGAATGAGACATGACTATCATTATAGGAGGTAAATAGAACATTTACTTAAATATTGTTATTGCTTATAATACATGTTATAAATGTCAGTAATACTATTTTATTATTATTTTTGTAGCCAATGTTGTTATTATCAGTGTTCATATTAATTCTCTGACTTCTTTTATCAGTAGGAAGACTGTGCAGCCTGACCACAATGATAGGAGGTAAATAAAATAATAATCATCTTTTTTTATTATTAATTAGAAATTTGAATTACTATTTAGTTTTAAAAACATTAAATCACATAAAATATTTGACAAACTTACCTATCTTTACCCTACATCATCACGTGTAGCTACATCAAAATATTTCTATAATTATTATCATTTTTGAGGCCAGTTTTATTGTTATTAATCTAGTGTTTTTATTGGTAGGGAAACAAAGTGGAGCCATGAACCAGCACTGAATTAGTGTGAACACACATGCACGAGGTAAATTAAATATTTATCATTATAATTTTGTTATTAACATTACAACCTGACATTGGTTATTGTTATTTGAATTATTATTAATTCAATGATTTCTGTTATCAGTATGAAGACAATGAGACCTGACCTTGACTATACGAAGTAAATAGCACATTTATTTAAATATTGTTATGATTGTCTTTAATACTATTTTTATTATTATTATTATTATTATTATCACTATTAATATTATGATTATTTTTATCCGTAGGAAGACAACGCATCTCAAAGATGTCTAGTTGCATACTGGCTATCAATTCATTGTCTGAGATTGTTAACGATAAGATCTATAATTAAGAGATAAAATAATAATTCCCCAGGGCGAAAACGATCATTGTTGCACACTTCAAAAACAAACGAAAACACTTACGTGGATTTTTCAGAAAGTGAATTAAATTAGTTAGATACATAGATAAGGTGGACATTTTGCTAACCCCTCCAACTCAGAACACCAATACCAACACCCAAATAAATAGGGCAGAACAGATTTGGCAATTTTAAATCAGAATAAGAAAACTGAAATTAAATTATTTTTACAACATAAATAAGTGTGCATGGTATACCCAGAGACCCAAGTTCAAACCTCGAAATATTACTTTGGGCGAGCAGGACAAACAACTTATTTTCGCTTTCCACTATCGAGCTATAGACATGACTACCATAACATATGGAATAAATTTAATACATTACGGATTCAATTTTTTTTGCGGGTTAGGATATAAAAGTTAAGATAATTACATTGTTGACACCTTCGGGGTTTAAAAATATAACTAAATTATTTTCAGAATGCATAACATAAACCAGACAATTTCATAAAAATATGAACCTTAAAGATGCCTTAGAAATACCTATAATATTAATAACAAAAAAAAAATGCGAATTTTCAGCTGATCTAAGTTTTTATAAATATTTAGTTAAGTAAATGAAGGCTCATACAACTAGCATATAAGGCTAGGATACAGACACAAAATTGTTAAATTATTAGGCCTAAGTCAATTTTCTATTTTTTTTGGAAAGGAAGGTATGCTTTTATATAGACCCACCACGTAAATAGATTGATAAGTGAACGTCGGTACCAATTATGTCAGCTATGCTTGTTTAACTAGATTAATTAATGATAACCATATACTAATGCTAATATTAACAATAACTACAATAATAATAATAATAATAAGAAGAAGAAGAAGAATGATAATAATGAGAAAAATAATGCTAAACTGTAGTAATGTTGACTAGGGAACACCACACTGGAGTAACCAGACTGATAAATAAAGAATAAAGCAATTTAAATAAATGATTTGAATAAACTAGACCGATGATATGGACATTACATTATATGGCCCAACCTTTCTCTTTGGTAAAAATAATAATAATAATAATCTGAATAATAATAATAATAACCATAATGTAATAATATCAATACGAAACATAACCGTAATAATAATTATCATCAGAAATGCATAGGCGCGGCTTTCTCTGGGGCACATATAACCCTAGAAAAATATATGTAATATTAATAATCCCATCACTCATAATAACAGTAATAATAACAATGCTGATAATGATAATAAAAATGACAATAATAATAATGATGATACAAAATCAACAATGTAAGAATACCTCCAAAAATAACCATCATAAGAATGACTGCAGTATTATAAAATTAACGAAAGAAATTATCCTTAGATGGTAAAGCTGACGCATGGAAATGTAGGCCCACAACTGCTCCGAAATCCGGAACATTTTTCGTGGCCAATAGGTAAACCCAAATTGTAAGGTTGTAGGATACTTCGTGTAAGATATAATTAGTGTTCAAGCTGCCTTCTGACCTGATAACCATAGCATAAGTAACATGTTAGTTCGAGGAGAACTAAACAGCAGATAGGGGATTGGAAGAAGCTGTATACCAGCCACAAAACTTTCAGACACAATAGGAATAAATGACAAAGATTTATAGTCAATTAGTGATAGTAATGACATGAGAAGAGTGAATGAAAGAAAGACATTAAACGTAGTGCATACGGAGAGGAAGGTGCATAAGTAGCAGATCAAGGGTAATGTGAGGATATGTATTACAGTATTTTCAAAATTAAAAGTGTACAGGAGAGATCATGAAATATTGGATATCTAAATTATTTTTCCAACTTAGAATTATGAGACTTAAAAGACAAGACTATAGTTAGGTGATCTTAAAAAAATGATCTAATTCCACGTGGGAAAACAAAGGGTACACTCAATACAATTTAACGAAAATTACGCCACAATGTACTATGTCCTACTGGTTATGGCCTGCATTGGAATGTACAGAAGGAAAGACAGAGAGGGATATCTCGCTCAAGTATCCCTTCATAGCATGTCAGTGAGGTTAGAACCAGCTGGAAAAAACACACACACACTAAAATTGAAGTTACACGAGTTTCTATATAAATGATTCTAGATCATTCTTAAAACTCATTTACATGGACCCACACAAGACAAAATGAAAACAACATGAAAGTCAAGTAACTTGAAATTCTGTCAGGAACGTTGAAACCAGGACCCACTCAAAATCACTGTTTAAATTTTTTGTTTACGGATATCTAAGTTGTTAGCATACAAGCCCTACGGTCAGAAAGAAGCTGCCTCTACCAAACATTTGGGACCATCGCCTTTTACTAAAAGGAATGGAGAATGGAACCCTTGAAAGGCAAGTTATGTAGAGATGACAAACAGCTCTATGAAACACACAAATGTTAATGGAGGGTTCTAGGGACATCTTCGGTTGTTGCGAAACACAGACGAGATAAACTCTAATCTGGGGAAATATTTTGAAAAAAAAAAAACTTACAAAAACCATATATAAACTGCACGATTCAAGAGCAGGATTCATTCTCAACGGCAGCGATTGGACAGTGAGGTCCCGGGCTACATCCTGGCGACACGTCAGCATCCTAAAGGGCAGATTTTGTAAGTTGAGTTTTCATTTTTATCGGGATGTTCAAATAAATTAATTAACTCCTGGCGCGACAGGCCTAGAAGGCTCTTAGCCTACCAGTCGGCTGCTGGCCTCACATCCACATGTGTCAATCACAGCAGTAGATGATCATCTAGCCAGTGTAGGGGTGACATGGGATAAGCATGTCGAGTCCCCCAGCTGTTATAGCTGATTTTCTCAACCTGGAACCGCTATT
Source organism: Diploptera punctata (assembly GCA_030220185.1). Lineage (NCBI taxonomy): Eukaryota > Metazoa > Arthropoda > Insecta > Blattodea > Blaberidae > Diploptera > Diploptera punctata. The sequence continues at coordinate 631,104 of JASPKZ010004554.1, read as the reverse complement.
TATTGTAGCTACCCAAATGCCTCACGATGCTGGGTGGACACTGGTCCCATACTGGCCGAAATACCTGAGAACATTTCTTCCCCCATGGAGACTCGAACCAGCGCAAGTCCCGTAGCTCTGCGCCAAGGTTTCGTGCCTTAACCACTCGGCTACGGCGCAGGACTATGTTCAAATAAACATTTATTTAATGATAACAAAACTTAAGCCATAAAGATGAATACGTTAAAGGATGACAGTCCTTAGTCTATGGGTAAAATCTGAGTTTTTTCTTTCTTTCTTGAGCTAATTTAATATTAAATGGTGCTTCCAAATTCCCTATTATTATTGTCAAGTTCTATCTTATGCGTTTTTGATATGTACTAATAATATGTTAAATTAGTGGTTAACATGTTCTCATATACATTTGCATTTTGTGTTGCTAGATTTTATTCATAGTTGTATTAAATTGGTTGTAACCAGTGTCATTGGCTTTCCTTTATGCTAAAGAATAAGTAACCTGAATTCTTACTAGAAGTCCTGACTTCACTTCATGAATTCCTATATATATTTGTACTCCTCGGCCTGCTACCTATTCAAATATATTAGGATACCAGATTATTAAGAACGCCCTTCGGAGAGCCCTGAAAATCATAATTTTAAAATCATTATCACAATGTTACAACATATGTAGTACAGTCAAAATGTTACTATAATTATGGACAGTTTTATTATTTATATTAGTATAAATAAATATAAAGTCGAGAAATAAAAAAAACGCGAGAAACTCCGAGAAAACCCTTCCCAAGTTCCGTTTCGTCCACAACGAAACCCACATGGAGTGACCGAGATTCGATTTCGGGACCCAGCGGTAAGAGGGGAATCAAAATGGAGCAATGAGCCAGCAGGTTGCACTGAAGAACCGAGCACATATGCACGAGGTAAATTAAATATTTATTATTATAATTTCATTATTATTATTATTATTATTATTATTATTATTATTATTTTGTGTAACAATGTTATTGTTGCTGCTATTAATGCTATGATTTTTTCTAGGAAGAAGAGAGGACAAGACCATGGAGATAGGAGGTAAATAATTTATCATTCATGTTACTGTTTCTCTTATTGTTATTTCTGTTGCCAATTTTTTAATTGTCATTAATTATATTATTCTTTTATGCTTTGGTCGACATTAGTTTGATCCTTCCGGGAAATTCTCATATAAGACTTGAAAGCATAATAATAGTCCCTTCGATTGGTTGCTGGCCAAAGGAAGGCAAGACCAGTGATGGGGCTGCCATCTTCTAGCCTCTGGTCAGGCTTTTCTGGAGAAGAAAAGAAAATAAAGGAAAGAAGAAATGGAAGAAAGGAAAGACTCCCTAGCCCTTACACCAGATGGGATCAGAAAAGAAACACTGATATCGTAAAAGAATTGAAGACTACGCCAATTTTGGAATATACTTACTTACTTACTCACTGGCACTATCGAACCCGTAGGTTCATGGCCGCGCGGACATAAGCTCTCCATACATCCCTATCCTGAGCCAATGCTTTCCAATCATTCCCTGTATAATCTACTTCCCTCAAATCATAGTTAATGTTGTTCTCCCACCTCATTCTTGGTCTACCAACTGGGCGTTTTCCCTCTGGCTTTCCTACAAGAAGCTTCCATGCACGTCTTTCATTCCCCATACGTGCAACATGTCCTGCCCATCGCAGTCTACGAGACTTAACTGTTCTAATTATATCTGGCTTCCTATAAAGACCATGTAGTTCATTGTTATGTATTCTTCTCCATTCAACTGTCTGTTCATCTCTCTTTGGTCCAAAAATTTTCCTAAGAACTTTATTCTCAAATACTCGTAATCTCCTTTCCTCCCTTAAAGTAAGAGTCCATGTTTCGCACCCATATAATATAACTGGTAGAACAATAATTTTATATATTTTCAGCTTAACGTTTTTTGAAAGGAGTTGGGACATCAAAAGTCTCTGCAATGCATAATAGCACGCATTTCCAGAATTGAGCCTATGTTTAATTTCTTTGTGCATCTCATTCCTATTTGTGATTAATGTTCCTAGGTATTTGAATTCAGCCACTTCCTCAAAATCTCCCTCATTTGTCATTAGCTGTCCATTTCCATTATATACTGAATTTCTACGTGTGACCATATATTTAGTTTTACTGATATTTACTTCCAGTCCTAATTTCTTAGTGTTACCCAATAGTGTGTGCGTGTTGGCCTTTAGTATCTCCTCGCTATCGGCCAATAGTACTACATCATCAGCATAAACTAACAGCTTATTAATACCATTCAGTTGTAAGCCTTCCTCATTCTCTAAAGATTTAATGGCATGCTCTAGTACAAAATTAAATAGTAGAGGAGATAGTGCATCTCCTTGCTTCAACCCATTCTGGATTTCAAAAGTGTCTGAAAACTGTTTGCCTACACGCACCCTACTATTTGAGCCATTTAGACACATTCGTATAAGTCTAACTAACTTTTTAGGAATTCCGAACTCCAGCAGGATACTATATAACTTCTCCCTCTTAATTGAATCATATGCTTTTTTGAAGTCTACATATAGTTGATGTACAGTACCATTATATTCCCATTTCTTTTCTAAAATCTGTCTTATACTAAAAATCTGATCTGTTGTAGACCTGTTTCTTCTAAATGCACATTGATGATCTCCTAGAATGTCATCAATGTAGGGAGTAAGTCTGCTTACTAATATATTTGTAAGAATTTTGTATGAAGTTGAAAGTAATGAGATGCCCCTGTAGTTGTTGCAATCAGTTTTATCTCCTTTCTTATAAATTGGTACGATAATTGATTCCTTCCATTCATCTGGAAGAGCTTCTGTTTCCCAAATCATACTAAGCAACCAGCGAATTTTGTCTATCAATTTTTCTCCTCCTGATTTTATGAGTTCTGCTGGGATCTCATCTGAACCTGATGCTTTATACATCTTCAATTTTTCAATCGCCATTTCAACCTCTAATGCACTTGGCTCTGCGACTAGCATTTCTGCTGTCTGTAACTTATCCTCCTCAATGTCCTGTTCTGTATGTACATTTAATAGCTGATTAAAGTAACTTTTCCATCTATTTAATATACTCCTAGAATCTGCAATCATATCCCCATTTTCATTTCGAATTATGTTTGTTCTAGCCTGAAACCCTTTCTTCTCTATACTAATTCCCTGATATAATTCTCTAATGTTCCTATTTTTTGCATTCATTTCAAGATCATTAATCTTCTCTCTCAAATATTCCCTCTTTTTACTCTTTAGTAACTTAGTGGTTTCCCGTCTAATACTACCCAATTGCTCTAAATTTACCTCATTTGGCTCGTGTAACCATTTAATTTTTGCCTAGTTTTCTTTTCTTTACAATGTCGGCACATTCCTCATCAAACCATTTCTTGTTTTGCCTCTTTTTTAAACAACCAATGCTTTCTGATGCTGACAATTTAATAGTATCTCTTATAGCCTCCCATTCTTTATTTATATCAGGTTCTTCTTCGTTTGCCACATTGTCATCTGAAGATTCCAGTACTTCAAATCTATTAGCAATTTTTGATTTGGTATTCTTGCCGCATTTCATATATTAAACAGTATCAACTAAATTGGAAACACCATCTTGAAAGAATGAGTTCAAATCGGATCCCCAAAGCTGTTCATTATTATATACCAAGAGGACAAAGATCATTGGGTCATCCTATGAAACGCTATAATTATATACCAAGAGGATAAAGATCATTGGGCCGTCCTATGAAACGCTGGAGGGAAAATTTTGTATGGGATCGTAACAGGCCTTGGCCTAATACTTGGAAGGAAGAAGAAGAAGATATTATTCTTTTAATAGTAGCGTAAAAATCCACTAGATTATGGCCAGTGAATTAGTGGTTTCAAGAAAAAATAAACTGACCAAATGCATACGACTCAAGAGGTAAGTAAAATATTTATCGTAAGTAATATTTGTTGTTATTATTATTGTTGTCATTTCTTTGTTAACATTATTATTGTTATTGTAATAATCATTGTCATCACTGTTAAATTATTTTTTATTATAAGGGCTGCAAGGAAGATCATGTGACCTGACTAAGGATATAGGAGGTTAGTAAATAATTGTCGTCAATGATTATTATTTTATTATTTCTGTTATTATAATTATTTTTGTTGCTAAATTTATTATTATTAACACTATTCTATGATTAAATTTGGGAATTTTTAACATTATGAGGTTCAATTAATAAGAATTAAATGAATCGTGATTTCTTCTTACCTCATACTTCTATGTTTTTTTAAACACAGCACTGCAGCATCGGCGACCCATTGTCACCATTGTCAGCTATTTTCACAACTGTCAATTTTTTCTTATGCCGGTAATTATCCAAACTGCCATCTGGTGTTCTTTTGAATGAATCATTCTCTAAACTGCCATCTGTTGTATTTTGAAGAACTTTGTAATCAAGCTCGGTTTGTCCGGAATCTCGAAGTTCATGGTTCTAGTATGGTTTTTTTGAATATATATTTTTTCCCAAACTGTTAAATACAAAGAAAGGATTTAACAGTTTGGGAAAAAATATATATTCAAAAAACCCATACTAGAACCATGAGCTTCGAGATTCCGGACGAACCGAGCTTGATTACAAAGTTCCTCAAAAATACAACAGATGGCAGTTTAGAAAATGATTCATTCAAAAGAACACCAGATGGCAGTTTGGATAATTACTGGCAAAAGAAAAAATTGACAGTCGTGAAAACAGCTGACGATGGTGACAATGGGTCGCCGATACTGCAGTGCTGTGTTTAAAAAAAACATAGAAGTAGGAGGTAAGAAGAAATCACGATTCATTTAATTCGTACTATTCTATGACTTTTATTAGCAGGAAAAACAAATACATGAACCTCCAGGTCCAGAAGTACCAATGCCCCAAATGGGAGTTAATGACCAATCACATTTCAATGATTTTTGATTTACAATCAATCACAGTCGTGTTTCGCCTAAAATTTACCAACTAAAGTTTATCATAATAAAGAAAGCACCTCCTTTTTAACATTCTGAACAGGTCATAGCATTATTTTGCAGTGACTGGCTCTCTAAGAAATATGGCTACCAGATTGTATATATAGCACATGCGGGCGTTAATATAAAAACATTTGTAGCAATTGATTATACCACCAAAAAAAAAAGAAAAAAAAAGAAACCACTGTTTGCACTTTCTTAAACAAATTATTTTCCAGGAAATGACATTGCAGAAAAATATAATTGTCATTGTTTTTATTATTAATTTCATACATCTCAATGATGGATAAATCATATTTAAAGAGAAAAATTATACACTCAGACCGGGACTTGAACCCGGGACCCTTGGTTTTCTAGTCCAAGTGCTCTACCATTTGAGCTACCTGAGCAAGTACCGATCTAAACGCAAATCTTTCTCTATATACATTGTAATTCCCGCCCACCAAATGCTTTGAAGCCTTTTGCTTCTATCTTTGCAAATGGCAGCTCCTATATTAAGAAGACATATTTGGGAATTATACATTACATTATAAATGCCAGTACGGCTATTTTCGATGTTTTTATTATTAATTTCATACATCTCAATGATGGATAAATCATATTGCTCAGGTAGCTCAAATGGTAGAGCACTTGGACTAGAAAACCAAGGGTCCCGGGTTCAAGTCCCGGTCTGAGCGTATAATTTTTCTCTTTAAATATGATTTATCCATCATTGAGATGTATGAAATTAATAATAAAAACATCGAGAATAGCCGTACTGGCATTTATAATGTAATGTATAATTCCCAAATATGTCTTCTTAATATAGGAGCCGCCATTTGCAAAGATAGAAGCAAAAGGCTTCAAAGCATTTGGTGGGCGGGAATTACAATGTATATAGAGAAAGATTTGTGTTTACATCGGTACTTGCTCAGGTAGCTCAAATGGTAGAGCACTTGGACTAGAAAACCAAGGGCCCCGGGTTCAAGTCCCGGTCTGAGCGTATAATTTTTCTCTTTAAATATGATATAATTGTCATATTTACATTATAGGACATCAGAAATTTATTAATATACAGTTTGATGTTTTTCATTTTTTCTCCACTAGAGTGCATTCTTACAATATTGCGTTCTTTTGGCAATAAATAATATGATCTGGTTGCAGTGATAAACAAAAGAAGCAAATGAAGTGTACAAATCACTTCTCATTTGTTTTCATTACATTAAATATATAAATATTTTGAAATAACTATAGTTAAATAATGATTTTTGAGTAAACAGCTTAATTTTATTCGTTAAATAGTCCTAACAAATGCCTCTCTTGATTTCCAAATTTATCGATAATTTGGAAATCACTCGTGGCATTACTTATGCAAAGTGTATATTGTGTAAGAGGTAAATTAAATATTTATTTAATTTGTATTGTTATTATCATTATTTAATATATTTATTATTATTATTATTATTATTATTGTTGTAAGTGTTAATTGTATAATGTTTATTGTAGTTAGGATGACTACTGGTACGCTACCTGACCTGGACATAGCAGGTAAATATATTAGTCATTATAATTAATATTATTAATGTTCCTTAAAAGTTTGAAAATTTTAATTGGAAATTTAATGTGTAAATCGTGAATTTTCTGCATTCAACAATATTGTTTGTTAAACATTATGTTGGTAATTGTATCTATGTTAATATAATAATGTTTTATTTATTCTGGCAGAGTTACTGCCATAAGGCCTTCTCTTCCACTCAACCAGCACAAATACAAACAAATATTTGACAAATATACAGGGTGCGGCAGCATAACTTCCTTTTTTTAAAACTTAATAAAATGATTGTATGAATCAGAAAATTTTTTATTCGTTTTTTATAATATAGGCACATACATAAAGTTTTGTTTTACTCAGTTTTGAAGATCAAATCAGGTAGGTGACGTCCCCCATTCTCCATACACTGAGTAAACCGATTTCTGGCGTTTGTCATGACTCCTGCCAGCATAGCAGGCGTTATGTTGGCAATTTCTTCCTGGATGTTGGTCTTCAAATCTTGTAGGGTCCTTGGACGGTTCACATAAACACGGGATTTCAAATAACCCCATAGAAAAAAATCACAAGGGGTCAAATCGGGAGAGCGGGCCGGCCACTTCAAATCGCCCCTAATTGAGATAAGGCGCTCTGGGAAGTGTTCCCTCAAAACAGTCATCGATGCTCTTGAAGTGTGTGCCGTTGCATCGTCTTGTTGGAACCAAGTGTCCCCTAAGTCCAACTCATCTAGCCGTGGGAAAAAAAATTCCTGTAACATGTTTACATACCGGTCCGAATTCACTGTCACTGTGACTTCATTTTCCTCAAAGAACCAGGGACCAATAATTCCACTTGAGGAAATTGCACACCACACTGTGACTTTAGGTGAATGCAAAGGCCTTTGATGCAATTGTCGAGGATTGGTGTCAGCCCAGTAGCGCATGTTTTGTTTGTTGACGGATCCACACAAATGAAAATGGGCTTCATCACTAAAAAAAACAATAGCGTCCTCAGGAACGACTTCCAGAAGAACCTCACACGCGTTCCTCCGAGAATTGAAGTCACGTTCAGAAAGTTCCTGCACAATTGCCATCTTGTATGGATGGAAATGAAGATGATCATGAAGTATTCTCCTTACAGAACGATCGGAAAGTCCAAGGGCAGACGCATGTTTGCGCGCAGAACGCCGTGGTGATCGCAACATTGAAGCTCTCACTACCTCAATGTTCTCAGGTGATCTAATCGGCCGAGGGACTCCAGTTCTTCGTCTTGTCGCACTTGCAGTTTGTCTGAACGTAGTGACCCACGTAACAATTGATTTCCGGTCCGGGACAGGGGCCAACGGGGCTAAATTAAAGCGATTCCGAAAGGCGCGCCGGGTTGCGATCACAGAACATCCGCTCGAAAAGTAGGCCTCAATGGCAAACGCACGCTCCTCACTGTTCCAACGCATGATGGCGACTGAACTGTGTCAGGACAAAACTTTATAGTCCCCCCTCTCGAACGAGACCACTAGCGCTCCACTACGACATCAACCGACTAAATGGCGCACATTTTAAAAAAGGAAGTTATGCTGCCGCACCCGGTAGATATACACTATACTAATAAAATTATAAACAGTTAAAGATACATTAAATGTAGCAATGTAAATTTCATGTACAAACAACATTTTATATCATAATAACAATAATAATAATAATATAATAATGATTGATGATGATAATAATAATAATTATAATAATAATAGTATGAATATGATAAATTATACGAGAAACACTAATTTATGTACCTTACATTGAGTAATGATGAAGTCAAGGTTAGAGCAAATATAAATTTAGATTTCTTTTAAAAGTTGCCAATGTCCGGCAGCCACTTATTTCTTGTGGTAGGGAATTCCAGTTGCGAGAAGTGAAGATACTATGGAGTGATGTGATGTCCTATGTTGCAGTATATTAAGCAAGAGACTATGTTGTGATCTTGTGTTTAAGTTATGGTTTGAGGATAGATACTGGAAACGAGATGATAAATAATTGGGTTTCAAGGTATGTAGGATCTTAAATAAGAGAATTAGACAATGCGATTTTCTTCTCTCTTTTAGATGTAGCCAAGACAATTTGTGGAAAAATGGAGAAATGTGATCGTATTTTCGAACATTGAATATGAATCTGATACACATATTATGGACACGCAGCAGTTTGTCCGACAATCCGTCACTTATGTCAGTTAGTAGAACGTCGCAATAGTCAAAATGCGGCATCACTAAGGTTTGAATTTAAATTCTTTTAAGAGCTGTAGGAAGAAAATTTTTGAGACGCTTTAGGGAATGCATTATGGAGAAGATCTTTTTAGATGTTGTATGAACAATCCATACAAAATGCATAAATACAAAGATTTACCCAATGTAATAATTGAAAATGAAAGGTTGCTACAGGGAAATTATTGTCCATCAAGTCACATATATATATATTGTAATGAAGAACCTATTGGAGGGGGGTCATTGGTCCACCACTCTAGAAATATGAGTTGTGCTAATCTCTCATTATTTGAAAAAGTATTTAACTTTTTTCTGATGTCTTTGTGTCTGTTGTTTGATATCCTGCAAAATCTTAATAAGGGAAGAATATTTTGATGTGCGATTTTAAATTTAACATTTTCCATTACTGGACATTATTATTTTCAAAAGAAAAATTAATGCTTGAACCAGAACTTGAACTCTGGACCTCTGATTCTTTATCCATTACACTATTCAACCTATGATACAAATGTTAACAATTCTCTATTCATATACAATTCTCAAATCGTCAGAAGACAGACCAATGGCCGACAGCCAGCTTCTATTGAGTATTTTTAATCAGAATTTTATACTTCAAAAAAATAAAATATATAAAATTAATATTTAAAGAAGTGACACCATGAGGTTTATTTTAGTTAATGATCGAGTTCTAAGGGATAAAGGATCAAACCCGGTCATGGTGATGGATTTTTTTAGGATACAAAAAATCCAAGGAACAAGTCCTCCAGGAGGGACTTTAAAGCCGTGGGTCCCAAGTCTAAAGATTTTCAGGATCAAAAAAAGAACCACAAGCCTGAATAAAGAGGCCTCCGTGCAAAATTTACTGACCATTTCCTATCTGCTGGATGTCTCCTCGAGGTGCTAGGCCGACTGCATATCACTCACTGACATCTATGGGTAAATTGAGAATGACTATTTTAACTTTGTCAATAAGTTCGCATTAGGAAATACCTTAATTCCAGCACAGGGAAGGAAATGGCTTAAGAAGAAGAATTTATCACTTGACGCCATAATTGTAGGTGTTAAATTCTAACCAAATTATCATGGAAACAACATTAATAACATCATTCATTGCCATAGCTGCTCACATCTGCATTGAAAATGATACAATTGAAGAGAAGGCAAAACAAACAGAACTCATGGCATGGGAGGGGGAAAAAAAAAACTTGAGAAGAATAGAGAGATAAATCAATAAATTTTGGATTTGTTAGGTTTGTCCGCTTACCTTCTTCTTCAACGACACTACAACCCAATCAATCCTTCTCCATAGAGAGCTGTACCCAATTGAACTTTTATAAGAAATCACTGAAGATGAATCAACCTAAGCTTTGAAACCGATATAATTAGAAGACTGGATTTAAATTTAAATCTGTTCTGATCTTGTTCTTAGTCCACTTTACGAGGCCTTAATATGTTGTGTATTGCATCATTTAATGCCATCCTAACCTAGTAAAAGTAACTTTTTCTAAATTTTATTTTGTCCAATGCACCAGGCTGTCATTTCAACATTTCTGGTTTCTCTCCTGGCAATGGCGTAATTGTAACCCACTTCTGAAGTGGAAGGCGGAGTTACGTTACCCTGATATGATGGGTGATAAATGATAATGAAGCACCAGGAGAGTTCTTAACCTAAATTCTACACCATGGGCAACCACAGCAATGATTCCCTTCAAGAAAAAATTCTTATAGTTTAACTGGGAATCAAACCCGGGATCTCAGAAACAGTCATCTTTGTAATGCACTCTTAAGTTATTGCATAATTTTAGTTATTTAACAAATTTTTACGAACGTTATCTTTGTGAATTATTAGACCCAATATGGTCCCTGAACATCATAATATTTGCCATGTTTAGTATGTTTTCAATGGTAACTATATTGTAGTTTTCTCCATTCCCGTATCTTTCATCTTGCTTAAAAATGGCATTTAGTGCTTAAGTAAGGAAAAGATATATATGTAGAGAGAGAAGAATTAGTATATATTCCTAGGTGTATAATAAAAAAAGTTTCACTAACATTTTGGTGTAAATAAATATGTTTCCTTAAAAACAGTGTTTGTCCCTAAACTTTAAATCAATTAACATTTGTCGTACATGTCTAATATTTACAATTGACTATTTAATTCATGCCCCAAATGGGAGTCTTTGACCAATCACATTTCAATGATTTTTGATTTACAACCAATCACAGTTGTGTTTCGCCTAGAATTTACCAACTAAAGTTTATCATAAAGAAAGCACCTCCTTTTAACATTCTGAATAGGTCATAGTATTATTTTGCAGTGACTGACTCTCTTAGAAATATGGCTACCAGATTGTATATATAGTGCATGAATGTCGACACATAGCACATGTGAGAGATAATATAAAAACATTGGTAGCATTGATTATACCACCAAAAAAAGAAACCACTTTTTGCACTTTCTTAAATGTATTTTTTCCCAGGTAAGAACATTCCAGAAAAATATAATTGTCATAGGACATCAGAAATGAATTATTATACGATGCGTTTAATTTTTTCTCCAGTAGAGTGCATTCTTCCGATAGAGGGTCTTTCCACTTTTCAGCGGTTGCCCTTTTACCAGCCGGCTGCTGGCCCTTCACATCCACATGTGTCAATCACAGAGGTAGATGATCAACAGCCAGTGTAGGGGTGACATGTGGTTAGCATGTCGAGTCCCCCAGCCGTTATAGCTGGTTCCTCAACCTGGAGCCGCTACTTATTGTAGCTACCCAATTGCCTCACGATGCTGGGTGGGCACCAGTCCCATACTGGCCGAAATACCATGAGAAAATTTCTTCCCCCATGGAGATTCGAACAGCGCAAGTCCCGTAGCTCTGCGCCAAGGCTTCCTACCTTAACCGCTTGGTTACGGCGTGGGACAGAGTGCATTCTTACAAATATTGCGTTCCTTTGGCAATAAATAATATGATCTGGTTGCAGTGATGAATAAAAGAAGCAAATGAAGCATACCAATCCTTTCTCATTTGTTTTCAAACATCACCGTTTATATTAAATATATAAATATTTTAAAATAACTATAGTTAAATAATGATTTGTGAGTAAACAGCTTAATTTATTCGTTAAATAGTCCTAACAAATGCCACTCTTGATTTCCAAATTCTCTAGATAAATTGGAAATCACTAGTGGCATTACTTATGATAATTAAAGGCAAAAACAGGAATAGTTTGTTCCTTTGCAGTTTTGCAATAAAATTAATAAATTTCTTGCAAATTAAGTGAACACTTGTAGGTTTGGAATAAAAAAGAGATATTGCAACGTGAATTCCAGAACAGCTGTTTATGTCTCATCACAAGAATTCAGAAAGTTTGATCTTAATATTTTCATTAACCGTGGAGCTTAATCACAAAATGTAAGAAGATTCATTTGTTTTGTTGTAATTTAACACCTCCTTGCACCCTGTATTAGTGAAGATTACTTCAGTTCCTTGTTCAATTATGTATGTGTTGCCATTTTCGGACATGCGTCCTTTACTCATAAAAAAAATTACAAATTATAGAAAATATTTATTTATTATTTATCTAATGCCATAAAATATTAACGGAAATGTCATTTGTTCATATGATTCATCATGATGGTTCTGGCTTCCCGATATTTTCTGGTTTCAGATGTACTGCATAAGGTGTTCCCTGTATCTTCAAGGTTACAGTGCGTGCAGGTCGGCATTCCAAAGCGAGACAGGTGTTTTGGCAAGAGTATCGTGTCCAGTCAGGTGTGTTATGTTTAATTATACAAAAGCTCTCAATCATAAAACTTCTGTTCCATAGAGAGACATGATGTAAAGGAACACACAAGAAATACAGCTAAAAAGTTTATAACTCGTGCCAAAGCAAAATAATCCTCTGGCGGTGAGGCCTAGGAACTATGAACCCAAACACATCGTACATAAACGTCCAAAGGAACATTATACACTTGCATAGTAAATTTGGGAATTTTTAACATTATGAGGTTTAATTCATAAGAATTAAATGAATCGTGATTTCTTCTTACCTAATACTTCTATGTTTTTTTTAAATACAGCACTGCAATATCAGCGACCATCGTCACCATCCTCAGCTGTTTTACAACTCAATTTTTTTCTTTTGCCGATAATTATCCAAACTGCCACCTGGTGTTCTTTTGAAGGAATTATTTTCTAAACTGCCATCTGTTGTATTTTTGAAGAACAAGCTTGATTACAAAGTTCTTCAAAAATACAACAGATGGCAGTTTAGAAAATGATTCCTTCAAAAGAACACCAGATGGCAGTTTAGAAAATAATTCCTTCAAAAGGACACCAGATGGCACTTTGGATAATTACCGGCAAAAGAAAAAAAAATGATAGTCGTGAAAACAGCTGAGGATGGTCGCTGATACTGCAGTGCTGTGTTTAAAAAACCAGAAGTATGAGGTAAGAAGAAATCATGATTCATTTAATTATTATTATACACTTGGCCAAGGTGGATCATTGAATACAACTTGGTACATAAAGCTACCAACAGAGCTAATCTTAAATTAATAAAGAGGATCTTGTGATAAAATTGTGAGTAAATAGAAACCCAAAACACCAAATTAAAAATTTAAACAGTCAATGTGTTTCAATAGCGATGCTATCATTATCAAAACTGATTATTGACTAAAGAAAAACAAACTAAAATAGGTAAACAAAATAATTCAAATTTTGACTGTCACATGACGTGATCAATAATTTTAAATTACTTGTTGACATCATAAATCTAATCCTCTTCTCTTTTACTTAAAGAAAAGAGGGCGCTGATTTGAATGGGTCCCTGTCATTATTCATAATTTTATTTTTATAAATTTCTAAACTTTGAAGGACGTCCAGGAATAATTTGAAATTAATGACCAATCTAACCAGTGTAAGATTACTTTTATCAATAACATGGCCATAATTACAGATATGTTGAGTAACCCAGATTTGTCAATTCTATTCAACTAAAATGGACAATATGCTCTTTAAATCTGATTAAAATAAATCTTGTATGCAGAACATTTTTTTTATCATAATTTTTACACCCAACCTATAAATACTGGACTTTTTAAAAAGTCAGCTTTATCTTTAGGATTTCTGAGGATGCTATGTAATGAAGGACCAGTTGTATAAACTAAAATAGGAAAAAAATAACTATGAGGTTTAATTTAAGAATTAAATTAAAGTGATTAATACCTCACCTCATATCCAGTCTTCTAATTACACCTGTTTCGAAGCTTGGGCAGCATCATCTTCAGTAATTTCTTGTCGATTGGGAGAACTGCTTCATAAACTAATTTAATATCCAATCCTTTAAATATCTTGCTCAAATCTGTAGTCAAAGAGGGAGCAAACAGTATTGGAGTGAAATTGACTTTATTGATAGAAGACTGAAATGTCGTAGAATCTCCAATCAATTTTTAAAATTTTAACTTTCAAATTAATTTATCTATATTTTCATTGAAACCATTATATTTAGCTATATCTTTAACAGTTTGTAGGTGTCTAAAATATCTAAATTTTTAGCAATTAAATAAAATAAAACTTAACGTTTTATATATTGGACTAGCTAATACCCGGTGTGCGCTGCTACTCATAAATAAATGCTAATATGTTTTTACCACCAGCCATGCACTGTTCGGGAATCTGCTTATCCCGATATTCTTGGCATCAATGAAAGACAAAAATGGTTATTGTGAGTTATCCATAGAAGATAAACATATGCTTAAAATATATATACAGTCAATATGCCCATTTCACCAATAAATGTTTAAAATGGTCAACAAGTTTCTACAGCCAAGCTGTCATTCTCAAGACCAGATATTGACTGAAGACAATATAGATAATAAATAAAGATACAAATTCAGTTAAAAACAAACTACGTCACATGACGCAATCATTCACAAGTGAAAGTAAAACATAATAAAACTAATCCTCTTTTTTATCAATTAGAGAAAAGAGGGGCTGTACGGAATAGGGCCTTTGTCTTTGTTCATTATTTTATCCTTATTTTTATAAATTTCCAAACTTTCAAGGACGTTAAGGAATTTGAAATCCCTGACCGAACGAACCAGCCTAAGATTACTTTTGTTGATAGCGTGACCGTACTCAGAAATATGCTGGGCAACTCCAGATTTTTCAATTCTGTTGAGTCTGAAATGGGCAATATGTTCATTAAATCTAGTTAAAATGGATCTTCTGGTTTGCCCAACATATTTCAAGTCACAGTCATTGCATGCAATTTCATAAATCCGGATTTCTCTATACAATCGACTTTATCTTTAGGGTTTCCGAGTAAATTATTTAATGTCAAAGTGGAAGTGAAAATCAATTTAGTATCTAGTCCTTTGAATATCTTGTTCAAACCTCTAGTTAAAGAGGGAACGTAAGGCAAAATAGCAAAATTAGCTTTATTAATAGGAGAATGGAAAGCTGTAGAATCCATAACAAGTTTTCTAAATTCAAATTTACGAATCAACTTATCAATAATATTTCCATTGAAACCATTACACTTAGCTATATCTTTAATGGTTTGTAATTCCTTATTATATCTATTTTTACTTAACGGAAAAGTGATAAGACGGTGAACTAAAAAATTGAAACTGGCCATTTTATGTTGATTACAATGGTGAGAATCTGCCGGGATATATCTAAATGTACTGGTATCTTTTCTATAAATATCAAATTCCAATCTATAATTGTTTCTAATTATTATCATATCTAAAAAAGGCAGCCTTCCATTCTCTTCCTCTTCATACGTAAAATTTATGCTGGGAGTTCGGTCATTTATATTTCAACAAATTCCTGTACATTGCATTTTTTGGTATCAAAAATAGCAAAATGTCGTCAACATATCTGAGCCAGACCCTTGGAAAGTAATCTAATTCCTTCCCAAGCTCCGTCTCAAATCTGCTCATAAAAAGATCAGCTAGGAAAGGAGACAATGAATTACCCATTGCCGTTCCCTCCTTTTGTTCATAAAACTTATTGTTAAATTGAAAAATGTTCTGATTCATGCAAAGTTCCGTTAACTTGATATATTGATTGACAATATGGGGCTCCAATTTATTCTGTAGTAGTAGGTCTTCCAAGAAACTCAGCGTCTGAGGTATAGGTATACTAGGAAAGAGAGATTTCACATCAAAAGAAATCAAAATCTCTCCATCCTTCAGCTCGATATTCTTGGTTTTCTCAATGAATTCCAACGAATTCTTAACAGCAAAGCCGACTGTGGTAGGGGTAGATTACCAAACTCACAACTCAACCATTTAGAAATATTATAAGTGGGTGCAGATATAGCTGAAACTATAGGTCTAACTAATTTTCCCGGTTTGTGTATTTTTGGTAAACAGTACAATTTAGGTACCAGAGGATTCGAAATATGCAATTTGCGTTTTAATTCTTTAGTAACCAGATGATTGCACGAATTCACAACATTAGTTACGTCCCTGATCATTTTAGGTAATGGATTTTTATTAACCAACTGTAAGGACCACCATTAATCATATCATTAACACGATCATAGTAGTCCTGTTTATCCAAGACAACGACCCTATTCCCTTTATCAGCTTTCATGTAAAAGCAATCCCTTCTTCTCAAACCTTTAATGACTCTCTTGTTTTGTATATCAGTGCTATTTGATGATTTCTTAGTAGTAGCCAAATTCTTCGTAACGATCTGTTTGCTGAATTCTCTGATATATTGTTTTGTGGGTTCATTAAAATGTTTGATTGAAGATTCGATGCCAGCAATAACATTTTCAATTTCAGAATTGTGATCCGGTAAAGCAAATTTTAGGCCTTTATTTAACAACTGCAGTTCTTGGTCATTAAAGGTTTGTGAAGAGAGATTCTCAACAATACTGACCCTATCGGAGCATACCCCGGACCCTCCCCTGCGATCAATAAGTTTTTTCAATTTAATCTGTTGGGAAGAACGTTTTTTCTGAACCTTAAAATTGATCGATCGAAACATATTTCTCTGAAATTCACACCAGTCTAAAAATTCAAGTTCAGTAAGATGTGCTGTTAATATTTTCCATAGTTTATAAGATTGAATTTCCAATCTGCTCCTCTTCGAATAAAGGTATTTAATTTCGGAATCTAGCCACTTTTGTTTGGTAAATTTGGTTATTCTCTCTCTGTTTCTACAATTTTTTGACACATTTACTTGAATGAACTTTGGAAAAACTGATTCTTTTTACAATTCTTCAAAAGGCAATGTCCAAACCAATGAAACTTATTTTCATACTTATTTTATGGTATAGATTGTGATCAGATTTCCTAGTCATCATATTGAAATCAGTCTAATAAATCACAATCTCGGTAACAATATCACTTACAAACACAGTGGTTATAAGCTGAACCTGAAGAAACCGGAGAGTAGAATACCAAGGTGTGATTGAGTTTGAAGTTGAAGTTCGTAGTCGTTCAAAAGTCCAATTATATTATATGCTCCGATAGGGTCAGTATTGTTGAGAATCTCTCTTCACAAACCTTTAATGACCAAGACTGCAGTTGTTAAATAAAGGCCTAAAATTTGCTTTACCGGATCACAATTCTGAAATTGAAAATGTTATTGCTGGCATCGAATCTTCAATCAAACATTTTAATGAACCCACAAAACAATATATCAGAGAATTCAGCAAACAGATCGTTACGAAGAATTTGGCTACTACTAAGAAATCATCAAATAGCACTGATATACAAAACAAGAGAGTCATTAAAGGTTGAGAAGAAGGGATTGCTTTTACATGAAAGCTGATAAAGGGAATAGGGTCGTTGTCTTGGATAAACAGGACTACTATGATCGTGTTAATGATATGATTAATGGTGGTCCTTACCAGTTGGTTAATAAAAATCCATTACCTAAAATGATCAGGGACGTAACTAATGTTGTGAATTCGTGCAATCATCTGGTTACTAAAGAATTAAAACGCAAATTGCATATTTTGAATCCTCTGGTACCTAAATTGTACTGTTTACCAAAAATACACAAACCGGGAAAATTAGTTAGACCTATAGTTTCAGCTATATCTGCACCCACTTATAATATTTCTAAATGGTTGAGTTGTGAGTTTGGTAATCTACCCCTACCACAGTCCGGCTTTGCTGTTAAGAATTCGTTGGAATTCATTGAGAAAACCAAGAATATCGAGCTGAAGGATGGAGAGATTTTGATTCCTTTTGATGTGAAATCTCTCTTTCCTAGTATACCTATACCTCAGACGCTGAGTTTCTTGGAAGACCTACTACTACAGAATAAATTGGAGCCCCATATTGTCAATCAATATATCAAGTTAACGGAACTTTGCATGAATCAGAACATTTTTCAATTTAACAATAAGTTTTATGAACAAAAGGAGGAACGGCAATGGGTAATTCATTGTCTCCTTTCCTAGCTGATCTTTTTATGAGCAGATTTGAGACGGAGCTTGGGAAGGAATTAGATTACTTTCCAAGGGTCTGGCTCAGATATGTTGACGACATTTTTGCTATTTTTGATACCAAAAAATGCAATGTACAGGAATTTGTTGAAATATTAAATGACCGAACTCCCAGCATAAATTTTACGTATGAAGAGGAAGAGAATGGAAGCTGCCTTTTTTAGATATGATAATAATTAGAAACAATTATAGATTGGAATTTGATATTTATAGAAAAGATACCAGTACATTTAGATATATCCCGGCAGATTCTCACCATTGTAATCAACATAAAATGGCCAGTTTCAATTTTTTAGTTCACCGTCTTATCACTTTTCCGTTAAGTAAAAATAGATATAATAAGGAATTACAAACCATTAAAGATATAGCTAAGTGTAATGGTTTCAATGGAAATATTATTGATAAGTTGATTCGTAAATTTGAATTTAGAAAACTTGTTATGGATTCTACAGCTTTCCATTCTCCTATTAATAAAGCTAATTTTGCTATTTTGCCTTACGTTCCCTCTTTAACTAGAGGTTTGAACAAGATATTCAAAGGACTAGATACTAAATTGATTTTCACTTCCACTTTGACATTAAATAATTTACTCGGAAACCCTAAAGATAAAGTCGATTGTATAGAGAAATCCGGGATTTATGAAATTGCATGCAATGACGTGACTTGAAATATGTTGGGCAAACCAGAAGATCCATTTTAACTAGATTTAATGAACATATTGCCCATTTCAGACTCAACAGAATTGAAAAATCTGGAGTTGCCCAGCATATTTCTGAGTACGGTCACGCTATCAACAAAAGTAATCTTAGGCTGGTTCGTTCGGTCAGGGATTTCAAATTCCTTAACGTCCTTGAAAGTTTGGAAATTTATAAAAATAAGGATAAAATAATGAACAAAGACAAAGGCCCTATTCCGTACAGCCCCTCTTTCTCTAATTGATAAAAAAGAGGATTAGTTTTATTATGTTTTACTTTCACTTGTGAATGATTGCATCATGTGACGTAGTTTGTTTTTAACTGAATTGTATCTTTATTTATTATCTATATTGTCTTCAGTCAATATCTGGTCTTGAGAATGACAGCTTGGCTGTAGAAACTTGTTGACCATTTTAAACATTATATGTGAAATGGGCATATTGACTGTATATATATTTTAATATTGTATCACCAAGAAGATCAATTGTGTATTAAAAACATATGCTGTCGCAGACTTTTTTGTAGAGTTTTTTGAGATGTTCAATTCTGTGTACATTAATTTGGTGAATTTGTTATGGTTTAGGCAGCGTAAGCCATTTAAACATCAAAATAGGGACTTCATTTCATGTTTTTCACTACAAATGGTGATTTTTAGGGGTGAAGGGGTTGAGTATTACAACTCCCCTATAGCCTATGTTCATCCCGGGAATATCTTGAACATTTTTCAAAAAGCCCCATCTCAATCGGATGAACAGTATGGCAGAGCACGCTTGTCTGGGAATCGACTTACCCCTATCTACTTGGCATCAATAAAAAACAAAGATGGTTATTGTGAGTTATCCGAAAAAGATAAACGTATGCTGTCGCAGACTTTTTTTGTAGAGTTTTTTTGAGATATTCAATTCTGTGTACATTAATTTGGTGTATTTGGTATGGTTTAGGCAGCATAACCCATTTAAGCATCAAAATAGGGACTTCATTTCACGTTTTTCACTACAAAGGGTGATTTTTAGAGGTGAAGGGGTTGAATATCACAACTCTCTTATAGCCTATGTCCATACCTGGAATCTTATGAACATTTTGCAAAAAAAAACCATCAAAATCGGATCAATGGTATGGCTGCGCAAAGAATACAAACATACAAACAAACCTTGATTTTTATATAGAAGATTTTAATACAAATTTGTCTGAAGAAGGTACAAAGTACTGAAACAGCTGTAACGAATAAATAAATATGAAAATCGTATAAAACTTTAACAGTTTTATGTAATCACTAAACATAATGAACTTTCAAGTAAACACCAGATCAATTGACTTCTAAATTTTTAATTGGGTGATTTGGGTTTTTATTAACTATCTATAATAGAATTAAACTTGCACAATTTTTTATTCTTTCAGAGCAAGATGGAAAGGAGCGCAGGGTCATGCTACAGTGTCAAACTCAAGATGACTGAAAAGTGAAGTGAAAAAAATTATTAAATAAACATTTGGACTAAAAGTGAAGTGAAAAATAATTAATAAAAAACATTTGGACTAAAAAAATTAGAAGAGAATCATGTATTTGTGAAATAACAATGTATTGTACTGTTTTGTATTGTAATTGTAACTTTCAGTGTCCATGATGTGTTGAGAAATAAAGATTACGGAGCTGTGCCTTCTTTATTGCCACCATAAGGCACAAAGGCCAAATTTGACCAAGGTGCCGGGACTGACTGACTATTTCAACCAGGGTTTTGTGCTGTTTTCCTTGGTGAAATGCCGAAATAGATCAGAAAAGTCCGTCAGATAAGCAATAGCTATACATAAATTACTCGAAATTAAAAACTGTCAAAATTAGAGGAGGAACTGAGCACGGTGCTAGTTACCACAACACTGAGGGAGTGCCTTGCTTCATGCAGTGTCTAAGGCAGTCATAATCCCCAAAATTTAACACTACCGGGGCAAATGGGCTCAAGCCTTGGAACCCGAGGTACCACTCTCTTCATGAGAGAAATCAAAGAGTTGATCTGCCACTGGAATACAGGTTATTGCAGTTGCAGGACAATTTGTTCTACAGTGACATTCAGTGTTGTTATGAATGTCTTATAAACATTATATGAATCCCTACTGGCTCTATAAATTAATGTTTAAATTCCCAATAAAAAAGTCTTCTTAAAAAGAAGCTGTGATTTGCATGGTTGAGCTATGGTTTGTAGCATTTGGTGGTGAGGAATTAACAATGTATAAGAGAAAAATTGTCATTCAGATTAGAGGCCTAGGTAGCTGAGTTGGTATAGCATTAGCATAGAAAGCAAAAGGTCCTTGGTTCAAATCCTGGTCTAGGCATATATTTTTCAGATATGATTATACATCATTGCATTCAAACCTGCATGTGCTACTGGTCAACATTTCTGACTGGTTCATGAGGTCCTGGATTTGACTCCCTGTAAGACTAGGAATTTTTCCTTAAAGAGAATTATGTCTGTGGTCTGGAATTTAGGTTAAACTTCCGTGGCACTTCATTATCATTAATCACCCCATCATATAATTGGGGAAATGTAAATTGTCGCCCCAACCTAAGAAATGAATTACAATTCAATCAATGCCAGAGAGAAAGACAAAAATGTAAGAGACAAAGTGGTGGCATTGGGGGGGGGGGGGAATTCTTATCCATGTCTGGATGCTGATGGCCTGTGGTTGCCCATAGTCTAGAATTTAACTAAAGGACTTCCGTATCACCCATTATATCCACAGCTGTGGTCTTGAGGTAGTGTCCTGCCTCACGCTGCAACCCTGGATGAGGTTTTCTTTTTTGGGGTTTTTCCTCACCTGCAAGACAAATGTCAAAAGCTTTAGGGTACAACAGTTCCCAATGGTAAACTGGCCATCATCCTTCACGGAATGCATAGCAATATGATGCTACCACACCTTTAATTCTCTAATAAAACTGCAAGTAAATGATTGCAGTAAAAGTCCTACCCTCAGGCAGAATTACTGTAGATATTGGGGAAATGTAACTTTGCTTTCCTAAGAAATGGATTATAATGCCAATGGAGAAAGCCTGGTAGATTGGGGGAAATTATTACAATCTTGTCGTCCATGTCTGGATGCTGATGGTTCTTTTCATTACAGTACAATAAATAAGGGAAATATTAATTTAGAGACTTGGCTCAGGTGGTAGAGTTTGAGATCAGGTTTTTCCCACCCCCTTGTTGTGTAAAGGAAAATGGTACATTGAAATTTCATAATCAGGACTATCACCACCTCCCACTATATTCAATATATTTTCATTTAGGTTGGAGTTTCTCAAGTAGAGCATTGGTCTAGAAAGCCAAAGATCCTGGGTTCAAATCTGAGTCTCTGCATATAATTTTTTCTTAAAATATAATTAATATTGAAATGTTTTACGATCTTAAATGACAATTTTACAACGTCTTTACTTGGTTTTACCTCTCACCTTATGTCCTGTGCTGTAGTTAAGGCAAGAGGTGTTGGTGCACAGTTATGGGACTTCTGGTTTGAGTCCAACAGTTTGAGGCTCTATGAGACTGATGCATGCCCAGCATTGTGAGCAATTTGGTTAGCTACAATAAGTGGTGTGTTCTAGGTTGAGAAAATCAAATGTAACAGCTGGGGACATGTCACCCCTACACTGGCTGGATAGTCTACTGTGTAGAAGTGAGGTCTGTTGCAATATGGAGTTTTAACCTTATAGGTGGTTTCACATGCCATGGGGGCCTTATAGTGGTGTTTTAACTATGTATCATATGCATACTTTTTTTTTTTTTTTGGCCACACACAAGGATACGGAGGGCCTTCACTAGTGAGGGTTCAGCTCAATGTCAAGGCCTTATTCAAGACAACACACTCATACCAAACAACGCAAATATGATGGCCAGATTATGTTTGGAGACTATTTGGCCTTTAAGTTCCTTGATATTTGTCTTGCAGGTGAGTGAAAACCTTGGAAAAAAGAAAGTCTTCACTCAACAAAACTTGTCCTGATTCGGAATTGAACTTGGGCCTGCAGCTTAACTTAAATAATTTTTTATTTGCATTATCTTCTTGTAAGCCCATGTTTCCCTTAATAGAGATTTTAGGTGCTGTCCCCTTCAGGGAAAAATTGGAAATATACTAATTAAGTTACACTTGTTTTTGTATAGATGTCATTTGAGTGGTTCATGGTCAGCATTCTGCCTCATACTGACATCTAGGAAACCAAGGTAGTACTAGGACAGGAAAATTTGGTAAATTTTGCTTAGAGGCCTTTTCATTCAGGATTAAGGATCTTTTACGAGCCTGAAAATCTTCAGGCTTGGGACCACGGCTTTAAAGTCCCTCCCGGAGGGCTTGGTCCTTGGATTTTTCCATCCTAAAAAATCCATTGACCCTGGCCAGGTTTGGCCCTTGGGACCAGAGGAAAGGAGCATAACCACTAGTCCACCGAGGGCGATTTTATTTGCGTTAACTTCTACAAATTAATAATAATTCACTTTTGATAGTCACTGTAACCCTGTGTAAGAATTGTCATG
Source organism: Diploptera punctata (assembly GCA_030220185.1). Taxonomy (NCBI): domain Eukaryota; kingdom Metazoa; phylum Arthropoda; class Insecta; order Blattodea; family Blaberidae; genus Diploptera; species Diploptera punctata. The sequence continues at coordinate 607,652 of JASPKZ010004554.1, read as the reverse complement.
ACCACCTTGATTGACGTGTCCAATAACTTTAAATTTCCGAAAAAAGAGATCATTTCACGTGTTCAGGTATTCTTTTAATAAGCTTATAGAAAGCATGTACAGTTATTGAAACATCTAGTTTAACAAAAGTAAGTCTAGGCATATATTTCTCTTTTAAAATATGAAAATATGATTATACATCATTGCATTCAAACCTGCATGTGCTACTGGTCAACATTCTTGACTATGGTTCATGAGGTCCTGGGTTTGACTCCCTATAAGACTATAGGAATTTTTCCTTAAACAGAATTATTCCTGTGGTCTGGAATTTAGGTTAAATTTTGGTGGCACTTCATTATCATTAATCACCCATCATATAATTGGGGAAATGTAAATTGGTGCCCCACCCTAAGGAATGAATTATAATTCAATCAATGCCAGAGAGAAAAGACAAAAATGTCGTAAGAGACAAAGCGGTGGCATTGGGAAAAAAAAAAAATTCATTCTCATCCATGTCTGTATGGTTGTCCATAGTCTAGAATTTAACTAAAGAACTTCCATATCACCCATTGTATCATTGGGGGTCCACAGCTGTGGTCTTTGGTAGTGTCCTGCCTTATGCTGCAACCCTGGATGGGGTTTTCTTTTTTGGGATTTTTCCTCACCTGCAAGACAAATGTCAAAAGCTTAGGGTCCAACAGTTCCCAAAAATCATCTGGCCTTTGTCATCCTTTACGGAATGAATGGCAACATGAAGCTACCACACCTATAATTCTCTAGTAAAACTGCTAAACATTGCATGAAAATGATTGCAGTAAAAATCCTGCTCTAAGTCTGAATTACTGTAGATATCATTGGGGAAATGTAACTCTGCTTTCCAGGTGCCCCAACCTAAGAAATGGATTATAATGCCAAGGGGGAAATTATTACAATCTTGTCATCCATGTCTGGATGCTGATGGTTGTTTTCATTACAGTACAATAAATAAAGAAAATATTAATTTAGAGACTTGGCTCAGGTGGTAGATTTTTAGATCAGGTCCCCTCTCCCTGTTTTTCTCAGTTAAGGAAAATGGTAGATTGAAATTTCATAATCAGGACTTTCCCCTTCCCTACCACTATATTCAATATATTTTCATTTAAGTTGGAGTTTCTCAAGTAAAGCATTGGTCTAGTAAGCCAAAGGTCCTGGGTTCAAATCTGAGTCTCTGCATATAATTTTTTCTTAAAATACAATTAATATTGAAATGTTTTACAATCTTAAATGATAATTTTACCATGTCTTTAGTTGGTTTTACCTCTCACCTTATGTCCTGCGCCATAGTTAAGGCAAGAGGTCTTGGTGCACAGTTATGGGACTTCTGGTTCAAGTCCCCACAGTTTCAGGCTCTATGAAACCGATGCACGCCCAGCATTGTGAGGAATTTGGTTAGCTACAATAAGTGGTGGCTCTAGGTTGAGAATATCAAATATAATGGCTGGGGACGCGTGGGGGATCAGCTCAATGTCAAGGCCTCATCCACGACAACACACCACTCATACCAAACAAGGCAATTATGATGGCCAGATTATGTTCGGAGCCTATTTGGCCTTAAAGTTCCCTGATATTTGTCTTGCAGGTGAGTGAAAACCTCAAAAAAAAAAGTCTTCACTCAACAAAACTTGTCCTGATTGGGAATTGAACTTGGGCCTGCAGCTTAACTTACATAATTTTTTATTTGCATTATCTTCTTGTAAGTCCACGTTTCCCTTAGAGATTTTAGGCACTCTTCCCCTACAGGGAAGAATTTGAACCATACTAATTTAGTTACACTTGTTTTTGTATAGATGTCATTTGAGTGGTCCATGGTCAGCGTTCTGCCTTATACTGACATCTAGGAAACCAAGCTAGTACTTGGACGGGAAAATTTTGCTTAGAGGCCTTTTAATTCAGGCTCAAGGATCTTTTACGAGCCTGATAATCTTCAGACTCGGGACCCATGGCTTAAAGTCCCTCCTGAAGGTCTTCCTCCTTGGATTTTTCCATCCTAAAAGATCTATTGACTCTGGCCGGGTTTGAACTCGGGACCAGAGGCAAGGAACATTACCACTAGTCCACCGCGGGCGATTTTATTTGTATTAACTTAATATTAATAATTCACTTTTGATTTTCACTGTAACCCTGTGTAAGAATTGTCATGACCTCCTTGACTGATGTGTCCAATAACTTTAAATTTCCGAAAAAATATATAATTTCATATGTTTAGGCATCTTTTTAACAACCTTATAGAATGCATGTACAGTTATTGAAACATGAAATTGCTGCTGTTTCTAACTTTTATTTGGTCTTCCCAGACTTCTTCCTCCTCGTGGTGAATAGCTGTATGCTGCTTTTGATATTCTATTCTCAGTCATCATTGCCAAGTGTTCTGTATTTCACTATTGTTGTCTTATTTCTGTAATGTGTTTTTTGTCTGTTCTTTGATATCCTGCTATTGGTCTGAGGAACTTCATTTCAGCAGCTTGAATTCTGGCAAATTGTTGTGTTGTCACTGTCCATGTTTCGGATCGATAAGTAATAATAGGCACTGGCATTGTCTTGTATAATTTTATTATAGAGTCTTTCCTGGCTTTATTTTTCAAAGTTATTTTTAATGTTCCTGTTATATAATTAAACTTATTTAGTTTTTATTTATATCTGTTTCTGCTGTGTATGGTATTTCACAACCTAGGAAGTTATATCTTACCACTTGCTCTATTGGTTTATTTTATAATATCTTTGTCCAAACTGGATGAGTGCCCCTGAATGCCATTGTTTTAGATTTTTCTGATGATATTTCCATGTTGTATTTTTTGATATTTCATTTAGTTTATATAGCATTCTTTGTAGTCCATTCTTCTGTTTTTGCTATTAAAATCTGGTCATCTGCAACTGTTTTTATTACTATATTTCCTAAGTTAATTCCCCAGTCATTTGCTTTCATGATCTTATCATGCCGTCAAAATAAATGTTAAAAAAGTGGTTGATAGTGGACAACCTTGTCTAACTCCTCCTGTTTATATATATATATATTGGTTCCCTTTGATTTATTTTTGTTTTCTCATATATTTTCTTAATGTATTATAAGTACTCTTCTTATCCCAACTTTGTTTAAAAATGTTAAACTAAAAAAATATAAAACTGTTACACATACTTCCAGTTATGCATGTATTACATGGATGTGCCATGTGCACCGGTTTGCTTACGGTAGGCTGATGAGATCTCAGGGTGTAATATTAATGTTATAATTGGACGGCTTTTTATATAAAAGGAACCAAGTGCCATTTTTAACGTTTTTGAGATATAACCATATGTGAACTCTTATAACAACACAGAATAGTATATTTAAATAGAACAAAGTGACATCTAGACTGTACTGGCATCTGTGAATGCCTGAACCAACTACCAAGTAAAATGTTCATCATCTGTTTTTATTTATACAGAACCAAGTGACTTTTGGCAGTTGGATCTGATACAAAAAACAATTGCCCCTACCAAGAATCCCAATTTTTTTACAAGAGGCATACATGTCCACTCTGGAAAAGAAAAAGAATTCCTTTTATATTTGGGTGGAAGGCACTGCAGGACGTGGTGTTCAGGAAGTGGATTCCTGCTTGCAAAAACACACACTTTCTCATGTTGGAACGAATGTGACAGCTCTAATTTTATGGCCTGACTCGTGTGAAGGGCAGAACCGAAACAAAAAAATGTACTTATGATGAATATACGGAAAACCTGCACTTAGAGTAGCGTGAAATATTTTCAAAGTCCTATAGAACAACAGTGCGCATGTGCCAGAGTTTATAGAGCCAGCGATAACCCACAATCGAACCACATATCAATTATCATCCTCGATTACTATCCGTCGCTATGAAATTTAAATTACCAATATTTGCAATAACTCCCCAAGTCTATGTTAAAAAATATATAATAATAAATATTAAGATTACCAAACGTGTATTAAAAATGAGTGTATACTTATCACTCCCTAACGCTGATCCAACCAGCGATAACCCAAAACAGTGATAGAGAAATCATAGACTAAGTAATATACCCTGTGGAGAAAATAGCAGTTAGCATCACAATATTGTCTAACAGTGTCATAATATTGTGATTTGTGTATTTAAATAAATACTTCAAAATTGTCTAATAATGTTATAAAAATTGTTTGAAAAAGTTTAAAATATTAAATAATGTTAGTAAATACAGAAGAGCTATAGTTTACAACAATATAACTGAAAAATCAAGTGCTAGTAGAAGTGCAGTTGAGCCGAATATACTATTTGATGTTTTACATATGCTTAATTCTGTGACGTTTACCTTATTTTAGGACACATGATTCTGATTTTGGAGATGTAGAATCTGCCCTCAACAACGACTATACATTTAAATTAATATTAAACTTGAGAGGACCAAAACATTTGTTCTTGAAATGAAAACTAGCCACTCGCAAGAAAATTTCATTCAAGTAAATATTAAGAGCAGACAACAAGGAAGAAAATCAGACAGCTTTCATTCGGCTAAGTTGATTTTCCTATGGCCTGAAGGAAAGTCAATAAGCAAGGAAATGCTTTGGGATTTCGAATCTGTTTGTCATCTTATACCGAAAGATGTCTCGCCTTTCTATGTGAAACTAAAATCCTGTACTGAGGTTGAAGATGGAATAGTTGCTGACTTTAAAACAGAAGAAGATGAATGAATGGAATGCTTCTAATGTTATTGTTTGGTTCCTTGCATCTAACTATTCACATATATTCCAAATTTAAATAATTTCTATGTTAGTTACCAATGATTTGTTGTCAAACTTCATTTGGTTCCTTTTAAATAAAATCAATTTGAATTTATTTAGAGAGAACCAAGAGCCATTTTTCATTATCGCCGTATGAAGAAAGGAAAAATTTTAATGGAATGTATAATAGTAAAACAGCTTAATATGTACCCATGTTATCCTAATACAGTTTCCCAAAAAAATGAAGTTTTACATTTTTTAAAATGAGAATAACTTTAAAGAGATTTTTCTCAGTTTTGAATGAATGGTGGTTGGTTCCTTTTATATAATAATAAGTTGGTAAGAGGCACTCGAAAGAGCATTAAGTTATAAGTTTATGATTTGTCTTTTATGAGTTCGTTCAGTGATCCTGTCCATATTCTGCATTGTTTGTAATGGTATCGTTCACACTTTTGGTCGCATATCTTGCATTCACATGAATCATTCGGTTGGTGGAATTTTGTATTTTTGCATATTTTGTGATGATATCCGTGTGTTGCTATGCCTATGATTCTGTGCCTTTGTGGTTGGTTACTTCCAGTCCACTCTCTGTTTACCATGGCATCTGAGGCGTAAAAATCTTCGTCAATCTCTTTTTCTCTCCGTTTCTTTTTTTCGATGACTTTCTTATATGGCTCCGTTTCTGGCAGTATCCTTTGCCTCAGGTCCTCTAGGAAGAAGGTTTCTCTGGCTAGCATATAGGCCATTCTATTTGGTGTGTATTTGCTTGCACCTAATGCCTTTTTGATGAATCTTGGTTTTACTTTTTCTAACCTCTCCTTTTATATAAAAGCCATCCAATTACAAATAATTTAAACTTCTCACTTCAGTTTTATAATTTATTAATGCAAAACAAGAATGGAAAAATCATCTGAGAAGAATGGCAAGAAATAGACTTCCAAAATTGGCATTCCAATATACCCCAACTGGACATAGGGACCAAGGAAGACCAAAACATCGGTGGAAAGATCAAGACCATCTTCGCTAGGTTTACCGTACAGGCCACATGGCCTAAAACGAATTTGTTCATGATGATGATAATGCAAAACACAATTATTGTTACAAATAATGTCCAGGAGTGGAGTTGATGAATTTATTAAGTCTGCGTGCGTTTCATATCAAAGTTCCAAATTTAGAAGGCTAAATTTCTTCTTCTAAGTTAATAAAATTTATCTTACGTTCCACGGCATCGCAGAAGATTTAGAATTAGGCTATATCGGAGATTGTGGTTTGGAGAGCTGCATATGTTATAATGCTGATTAGAGAGAGAGAGAGAGAATTTTGATAAGCATTTTCGCATTTTCGCTTAAAAAGGCGATGGCTCCTCCTAGTTCATCAACTCCACTCAATACAATATGAATACACATGTTACAGTAAATCTCATTCGTTAGTTGTGTGTTCCCTTAGAGGGGGTTTACGCCCTGGGAATTCCTGAAATGTAAGTTTGTTCAACACAGCTATGAATATTTTGATAATCTACACGTGTGATTCTTTCACATGTAAGTGTCATCCTTATTACTAGTCAGAGGCGTTAATTAATGTTTTCTGGGAACTTGGTTACAATTGCTTTTTGGGACTTATTTTAAGGAAGAGAAAAGATTACGAGTATTTGAGAATAAAGTTCTTAGGAAAATTTTTGGACCAAAGAGATGAACACACAGGTAAATAGAGAAGACTACATATTAGTGAGCTGGATGATCTTTATAGGAAACCAGATATAATAAGAACAGTTAAGTCTTGTAGAATGTGATGGCAGGGCATGTGGTACAAATGGGAGCGAGTATGAATTCAGACCGGGATTAGCTTTTTAAATATGCCTTATACTGGAAACATGGTGATTTTTAATGTTTATTAAAACTAAGTCGCTCGTAACAATGCAATGATATCACGATTGATTTGGGTTTAGGTGGCTTTCATGTTTACGTAATTAAGGAATAGCTCCTTAGGGGTGGGTTTGGCACACTTTCTCATGTAACAACCTAAATCTTACTAAACTCAATCGTTCATTCATTTGAAGTAATCAGATTGAACTAAGAATAGCTGGAGGGTGCAAAAATTTGTTGATAGTCCAAAAAAAAAAAATCATATTGCATTCAAGAAATTCAGGACATGGGGAATGAAAGAGAGGCATAGAAGCTTCTTTTAGGAAAACCAGAGGAAAAACGGCAAGTCGGTAGACCAAGAATGAGATGGGGAGAATAACATTTATCATGATTTGAGGGAATTAGATTATACAGGGGATAATTGGAAAATATTAGCTCAGGTTAGGGATGTGCGGAGAGCTTAAGAACCTATGGGTTTGATAGTGCCAGTGAGTTGGTAATCAAGAAATTACTTACAGCATTCACTGCTGGACTGAGTAGAGATGCAAAGATGGCGACCACTAGCATAGAGGAAACTATCACCCAAAACAGCAACAGTCGAGACAGATCCTGAAGCTACTGCAACTGGTAGCCCAACCCATGACCATCTGAAAACAAACATTTCAGTTCCTGCAATTAACAGAATTTTACCGGAGATGGACACTTACTGTCATTTTAAATAAAACCGAAAAATAAACTAATTACGGTTGTAAAATCTTATTAACGTCCTGATATATTGGTCAGAATGAAGTATTAAAAATTTATAAAAAATATATTAGGACTTCCGCAATAATTTCTGTTGGCTGTATCGAACCCAGAACCATAGTGTCGCCAGAAAGTTTAGGTCAATGTAGCTTTTTATTTTTATTCCTATTGTACATACAGAGTTTCGTTGCGAGAAATCTAAAATTGCGGCCGCTAGAGGATTTTTTTTTTTTACATAGGCTCAATTCTGGAAATGCGTGCTATTATGCATTGCAGAGACTCTTGATGTCCCAACTCCTTTAAAAAAACGTTAAACTGAA